>CAUYUJ010015980.1:183288-235788 GCA_963575745.1 Prorocentrum cordatum
CTCCTCCTCCTCCTCCTCCTCCTCTTCCTTCTCCTCTTCCTTCTCCTCCCCCTCCTCCTCCTCCTCCTACCGTCCTGGATACCTCTCCCTGGCCCGACAGGAGCAAGGTGTGGGGGAGCGAGGCCACCCATGGCCACTGAGCATCGCCAACATCGGCGGCAGCATCGTCCGCAGAGGAATCGAAGAAAGGGGCCACGGCGCCTCAGGAGGCCGAGAGCCTGGAGAATCCTAGATAATATTCAGTGGCAACTCATGGGAGCCTCCCATGTCATATTGCTGACTCTTACGACTCGACGCTAACCGACGCTAATCGAAAACAAATCTACGCTAGTCGACGCTACACCGGCACCTTCTCATCGTTTTCCATACGCTAGCGCACGCACATGCACCCTACAAACTGAACCCCGAGGAAGTACGACGAGGCTTCCATGTTGGAGGCGGCCGGGGGGTCTGAGCTGGCTAGGCCACAAGAATTGATGTCAAGAGGAAGGGGGGGTGAAGGCAAGTCCGCTCAAAATCGGTCCCGGACCCTCATTGCGTCCAATTCGTATAGTTTTTCATTTTGATCCGCTTTTGACGGTCCCAGGACCCGAAAGCGGCCCCTGCAGACTGAACAACTAACAAACACTATAACAAACAGCAACAAACCAAAACCTGTCGAATCAGACACCTTGACCCCCCTTCAAGCTGGCCGGAACTGGTAGTGCTCGGCCACCTCAGACCCCCCAGCTGACTCCAACCCCCACGAGTTGCTACCAAAAAAAAAGGTGGTTCCAAGATGGGGACCTGAGGGATGGGATCTTGAGGACGAGGTGCCCCAACCAATAGAATCTGGCCTTGGATCCAGTCCTACTTTGACCGCCGCGGTGGTTGCGAAGGGGATAGGGGGGGGGCTAGAAGTGGATGCTGAAGTGGGTTTCATCTGGCCTACACCCAACATGTAAGTGAGTTGCAAATGCTCTTTTTGGATTCGGAGGATGAGACAACTCTGCTGAGAGGGCTCCGCCCACTTGGCCCAGATCTGTACGCCGCTGAACCACTCAGGCCATGTGCATGCCCCTTTGTGAGCTGGGTTAGGCAGATAGAACCCACCTTGGTATCCATTTGTATCCCCCTCTTCTGGGGCGCAAGCCACCGGGCCACGACTTTCTCAACTGGAAGATACGACTACGAGGGCACGCTTGGGGGGGGGGAGCGGCGAAAAGGGGGGGGGGGGACATCGAAATCCAAGGGGGGGGGGAGTGAGGAGCGACACGATGAGAAAAAAACGCTCCCAGCCGAAACTCCCAATCGAGTCTTCCCCCAATTTTTCTAATCTCGGGTGCCCACACTATCCTCTTAGAACCCCTCTGGGCGATCCAAGTACGGCAGGTTCGTGTCGTGTCGACCCCGGCGTTGGTTTTTGACACCGCAGGGATCGTTCAACCTTGAACGATCGGCCATTTCCGCAACGTCCAATCGTTCAACATCGACCGATTCTGGGCCGCCGCCGGCGTTCAACCTTGAACGCCCGCGCTGGGGTCGCCGCTGGTCGACACGACGCGAACCTACCGTATCCTTAGGGCCCCATGTTCGAACCACCGAGAGAAGACTGGCCGCCGGGCACAGGCCGCGGGCGGCGCTGGCGGCTCCAGACAGGACGGGGGGCGGCGGGCCGCGAAGACGCGCACCTCGAGGCGCCAATTTGCGTAAAACATTTCCCCTCGCGGTGCAATGTGCGGGGTGCGCTCACCAACAGCGGGCTGGGAGGGGGAAAGGAAAGGGAGGAGGCAGCTCCCTCTGTGCTCGAGTTCTTCGAGATCGCGCCCGTGACCGGCCCCTCCCCCCCCTCCCCCCCCTGGTTGACGGGGCCCTGGTACACACGAATAAATACACACAGATAAAAAGATTCCCCATATCTTCCCATATTTTCTGGGTTTTTGTCTTTCCCCCCCACTCCCCATATTTTCCCATATTTTCTGGGGAGTCGACGATTCATTGTCTGTGTGTTTTTTCCCTCCTGAACTGGTCACGTCACGATGCGCGCCGGCGCCGTGTGGCAGGTAGCCGCTAGTCCAAGACGGCGGCGGCGCGAATCGTGACGTGACCGGCCCTCTTCCCCTCCACCCCCTCCAGTCACGCTCGATATCGTTAGAGACAGTCTCTAGGAGGCAACGCCTGGGAGGTCATCGCAAGAACGGGTGGAGGCCATCCAGCCGGACTGGGGTGTGCCCCAACCCAGATCAGGCCAAACTGAGCCCAGGATCAACGACCAGAGCCGGGCTGAACGGGATCTGCTTTCGACCACGGTTATACTGGCGCCTGTACTGAGTTCAATATCCCAGGAGTTGCATCCGAAAGTGAGGGTTAGGAGGAGAAGGAGGGACGAACGAGCAACGAGCGAGCGCCAGGGGCGCGTGCGTTCCGCTGGGGATTGCTATGGGGAAACCAAGAGGTACCAATAACGCTACTCCCCTGGCCTCTACAGGGAACCCTCTGACCAGAAATTTCGAGCCGAATCCAGCGGTGGCGACGAGGGCCTCCTAGGAGGCCTAAAACGGCAAAATCCAGGGAAGGGTATGGATTCCTTTTCCTCCTCTGATGCTTGGGATGCGAGGAAGATGGGGGGGCAGAGGAATGAGGTTATCGGAGATCTCCTGTTCCCTCCAGGGAGGGAAAAGGGGAGATGGAGGGAGGAAAGCGCACTACGAAGGGAAGGGGGAGTTGATGGAGCGAGAGGAGCAGACGACGGGATGGGGTCCGAACAAGAGGCGACACAAGACAGCAAATGCGGCGACGGTCTTAAAGGGCTCCGGAAACGGCAAGGCCGTTTTTCACCATTGCTAAATATCTCTTGATAATGGAGACAGTGCAAACAACGGCAACTGGAAACGGCACAAAAACGGCTCCGGAATTGGAACCATAACCAAACACGATAACGAAACGGCGACTGAACGGGAAACAACAAGTACCGGAACCAGCCGCAAAAACAACTATACAAAACCAACAAACATGATGGACCCACGAACCTGGAAAGGAATATAGAACTGTGAGGCGTAAAAACACGTTCAAGACACATTCTTGGGCGACGGGCAATTGCAATGCTGAGTGTGTCGATCTTGCCGTACTGTGCTAAAGGCTGTGCTGTGCTGTGCCGAGTTGATTTGCGATGTACCCTGCTGCGATTGTGCTGTGTAACGTTGTGCATCGAGTCCTCCTCTGAATCCGAGTCCTGATGGAACTGATCTGGATCTTAAGCTCGAGCTGCCTGAGCACATAGCAGCTGCCCCAGAGCTGGTTACATTGGAACGTGGAGAACTGAAAATCCGACTCGGCTCCGAAGAGAAACGACACGACATGGGGCACAGGCTCACGGACGCGCCACAGGATGTGCCACAGGGGCGCAATGGGGGATGCGCCAGGGGACGTGTCGGAGGATCGGGGGACGTGCCCTGGACGTGCCAGGGACCTGCCACGGGACGTGCCGAGGCGCGTGCCATGGGGCGGCCATAGGACGTCATGTCAAAACAAGTTGCAATGGGGGCGCCGCGGAGCGGGCAGGGGAAACGCCTGGGGACGGGCCAGGAGAAGCGACAGAGGACGAGCCAGGAAGCTCTACGAGTCTCCCGGCGGTAACCAAGGTTGACGGTTTACCGCCGGCGCCCAGTTGGCAAGAAAAATCTCGACGAACCTTTTGCTGACTTTTGGTCGGTTGAAAATTTTGTTCTCGAAATTCAGCAATTCGTTAGAGCTCTAGTATTTTTTCTGACCATATTCGATCTTATTCGCGCTCGCCATCTTAATCTCAGCTCGATAGGGTAGATATTTCCACGGCGAGTGGAGTGCTAGGGGACGTGCCAGGGCACGTCACGCCAGAACGTCGCAAGGGACGCGCCAGGGGACGCGCCAGCGCTCCAGGTGACGCTCCACGGACGGGCGGGGTTGGGCTGCGACGAACTCTACTGCGACAAGCGTTTCCCTCGAGACATCCTCACCAAATCCTCATGCTAGATATCCGCCTGGGCGACCTGGACACGTGACACCAAGCGTCTCGCTCGAGACATCCTCACCAAGTCCTCATGCTAGACATCTGCATGGGCAACCTGGACGCGTGAAAACAAGCGTCACGCTCGAGACATCTTCAATACACCCTCGTATTACACATCCGCCTGGACGACCTGGAAACGTGATAACACACATTTCATTCAACCCATCCTCATGCTAGACATCCGCCTTGGCGACCTGGGAAAACACGCGGGTCGCTCGAGACATCCTCAACACATCTTTATGTTAGACGTCCGCCTGGGCGAACTGGGAACGTCAAAACAAGTTGTTCGCTCGAGACGTTCTCAACACATCTTCATGCTAGACATTCGCCCGGGCGACCTGGACACATGAAAACAAGCGTTTCTCTCGAAATTTCCCCAACATATCCTCATGCTAGAGTTCTGTCTGGGCAACCTGGACGCGTGAGACCAAGCGTCTCGCTCGAGACATCCTCACCAACTCCTCATGCTAGACATCTGCCTGGGCAACCTGGACGCGTGAAACCAAGGGTGTCGCTCGAGAGATCCTCAAGACCTGGGCACGTGGAAAACAAGCATTTCACCTGAGACATCATCTGAATTTTGGCCCCCAGGAGAGGACACTCTATCAAACAAAGTAAACGTTTCGCTCGAGACATCCTCGTCGAATTCTGCAAAATAAGCGTTTCGCTCGAGACATCCTGAAAACTGATTCCGAAGGCCCTCTTCGACCTCGTTAGTTTTACCTTATGTTTGATCGATCGGAGATTCGATATCTTCTTTACAACCACAGCCTCAACAGACGAAAATGTTTACTTCACCACCTGTTCTATAGATAGGACATATTCAAAAGCCAGCGTTTCGCTCGGGACGTCCTCAAACCTCCACATCGTAATGTATCGCAGATGAAATTCGCCAGTCCTGCGCGAGTCGAGGCCGGAGGAGACCATCTAAAATCGGGGATGGACAGACCTCCCTTTAGTAAAACGTGGTTTAGTGAAAACGACCTGAGGCCCAAACCTGGCGGGCGCAGGAGTGGAAAATAACGGCCAAGGCGCCCTCTCGAGAACCGAAAACGGACAATTCACTAATCGACGTGTCACTGTTGGGGGTTCTGTCCACCCCCGATAAAAGAGAACCCTGGGCCCACGCCCTCTCCGGGAAGAGCGGCCCTGTCGCTTCCAAGGCCCAGGGCCCCCTAAGGTGACGATGGAAAACCGCACTGAGAGACACAGTCAACTCAGCTGCTGCTGCTCGTCCCTCCTCTCAACCAGGCGAGCGTCTCGATGGAGAGAGCAAGCGCTGAAGGATCGAAGCCATGGCGATCGCGGACACAAGCGAGGATACACTGCAAACCTGCGTAATCTGGAAGAGGCCTGGGGATGGACAGATGGAGAGGGAGGATGCACGAGGACGAAAAGGAGCGGGTCGGCTAAGGTCGCCGCGGCCAGCTGCAGACGAATGACCAGCTTTTGCCAGTATGTATGCCGCAGCCGCAGCGGTCCCGTTGGGGAAAAAGCGCATCTGGCAGCAGAGGATGACTAAAATATTTCCTGGTCGTGGGAGGGAAACATGTCCACAGCCACAGCCACGCGGTCCAGATTCCGAGGCCCCGCGGCAGAGAGCGAGTTTGCGCGAAAGCCCCGCGCGTAGCCTCAGAAAGCCCAGGGTGCCCTGTGGACCAATCCCCCCCGAAAACAACGGACACCCTTCAACAACCCTCCCGAAACCCTTCGTACAGCCTGCCGGAACCACTCCCAGGGGGGGTCCAGAGGGTTTCAGGAGGGCTCCGGCTGTTTTCAAGGGAAACCAATCCCTAGCGAACCCTGGATTTTTTAAACGGATCGCAACCCCGCGATCCGGGGAACGACACATGATCGACCCACGAACCCGGAAAGAAAAATAGAACTGTAAGGCATGGCAACGTTTCAAAGACACCTGATTGGGCGACGGGCAAATGCAATGCTGAGTGCATCGATCTTGATGTACCGTTCCGAAGGCTGTGCTGTGCTGCGCCGTGCTGGATTGCGATGTGCCATGCCACGATTGTGCTGTATAGCGTTATGGATCGAGTCCTCCTTTGCATCAGAGTCCTGACCGAACTGATCTGGATCTTAAGCTCGAGCTGCATGAGCACATAGTAGCTGCCCCAGAACTAATTGACAAGGGGACATGCCAGGAGGACGCGCCGCGGAACGTCCCAAGGGACGCGCCAGGCGACGTGCCAGGGGACGTGCCGTGGGCACGCACCGCGGGACGTGCCAAAGGGGACGCGCTACGGAACGTGCCAGCGGACGTGCCACGGGACGTGCCAGGCGACGCGCCGCGCGACGTGCCACGGGGGACTCGCCAGGGGGGCTCGCCACGGGATGCGCCCCACGGAACGTGCCAAATTGCCATGCTGGATGTGCCGACTCTGATGTACCGTGCCGAGGGCTGTGCTGTGCTGCGCCGTGCTGAACTGCGACGTGCCACGCCGCGATTGTGCTCTATAGCGTTGTGGATCGAGTCCTCCTGCGCATCCGAGTCCTGACCGAGCTGATCTGGGTCTCAAGCTCGAGCTGCCTAAGTACATAATAGCTGCCGCAGAGCTACTCGACAGAGGAACATGCCAAGAGGACGCGCCGCGGAACGGCCCAAGGGACGCGCCAGGCGACGTGCCAAGGGACGTGCCATGGGGACGCAACGCGGGACGTGCCGAAAGGACGCGCTACGGAACGTGCCAATGGACGTGCCACGGGACGTGCCAAGGGACGCGCAGCGCGACGTGCCAGGGGGGCTCGCCACGGGATGCGCCAAAGTTGCAATGCTGGATGTATCGACTTTGATGTACCGTTCCGAGGGCTGTGCTATGCTACGCCGTGCTGAACTGCGATGTGCAACGCCGTGATTGTGCTCTATAGTGTTGTGGATCGAGTCCTCCTTCGCATCCGAGCCCGCGGAACGGCCCAAGGGACGCGCCAGGCGACGTGCCAGGGGACGTGCCATGGGGACGCACCGCGGGACGTGCCAAAGGGACGCGCTACGGAACGTGCCAACGGACGTGCCACGGGACGTGCAAAGGGACGTACAACGCGACGTGCCACAGGGACTCGCCACGGGACGCGCAACGGAACGTGCCAGGAACGTACCAAATTGCAATGCTGAATGTATCGATTTTGATGTACCGTGCCGAGGGCTGTGCTGTGCTGCGCCATGCTGAACTGCGATGTGCCACGCCGCGATTGTGCTCTATAGCGTTGTGGATCGAGTCCTCCTTCGCATCCGAGTCCTGACCGAACTGATCTGCACAGTGTAGCTAACCCAGACCTACTCGACAAGCGGACATGCTAGGAGGACGCGCCGCGGAACGTCCCAAGGGACGCGCCAGGAGACGTGCCAGGGGGACGCACCGCAGGACGTGCCAAGGGGACGCGCTACGAACGTGACAATGGACATGCCACGGGACGTGCCAGGGGACGCGCCGCGCGACGTGCCAAGGGGACTCGCCACGGGACTCGCCACGGAACGTGCCAAGTTGCAATGCTCGATCTTGATCTACCGTGCCGAAAGCTGTGCTGGAGCCTCCTAGGGCGTTAGGAACCCATGTGTTTTTGCGCTTCTCCCGCCCTAGGGCGTCAGAAACCCATGTGTTTTTGCGCTTCTCCCGCCCTGGGGCGTGAGGTAACCATATGTTGTCATACTTCTCCCGCCCAGGGGCGTTAGGAACCTATGTGTATGTCCTCGCTTCTCCCGCCCTGGTGCGCTAGGAACCATGTGTCCTCACGTTTCTCCCGCCCTGGGGCGTTAGGAACCAATGTGTTTTCACGCTTGAACCGCCCTGTGGCGTTAGGAACCCATGTGTGTTCACGCTTCTCGGGCCTCCTAGGGCGCCCTGGGGTGCGGGCGAAAGCGAAAAGCGCTCCCCGAATACATATCCCAATGCAGAACATACGTTAAACAAGCATTTGACCTGAGACATCCTCTGAAGTTTGGCCCCCAGGAGAGAGGAACAATCTATAACACAAAACACGCATTTCGCTCGAATCGCAATGCCATCCCTGTATGTGTTCGGGTAGCGCCTTTCGGCCCCCCGTGCGTTTCCTTATAATTCGGCGTTGGGCCCGACGCCATCTCAGATACCCCATTGGGTGGCCTGTACACGTAAAAACACGTGGATCCAGCTCTGGGCAACCATGTTAGATACCCCCCCTGGGTGGCCTCGACACGTTAATACACATGGTTATTGCTCGGGGCAATCATGTTAGATACCCCCCTGGGTGACCTGGACACGTAAAAACGCGTGGTTCCAGCTCGGTACAACCATGTTAGATACCCCCCTGGGTGACCTGGGCCCTCCTGGGGCCTCCTGGAGAAGGCCAATCTATAGGAACATGTGTAAGAACACACGGATCCGTGCCCCTGGAGAGGGCCAATCTATGGGAACACACGTAAAAACATACGAACTCGTGCCCCTGACCAAAATGTGTTCCGCACCCTGTGTTTTATCGATCGGAATTTCAACAATCAGCGTTTCGCTGGGGACTTCCTCAATGTTTGATTCGCCTGCGCTACGCGACCTCGTTATTCCTCGCAAAAGAAATTTGACGGCGCCACGCAAGCAAGGCCCGGCACAGAGTTTACCCACTAAAAGAGAGCCCTGGGCCCATGTCGGCGGTGGACAAACCTCCCTTTAGTAAACCTCCTTTAGTGAAAACGACCCAAGACCGAAACCGACGGACCTAGACCTGCAAAAATGACGGCCGCGACGCCCTCTCGCGAACCGAAAACGGCCAATTCATAGGAGGTCGATCAATCTCCGACCATGCCCTTTCCAGGAAAAAACTGCATCGACATGTGCTTTCGGAGGTCCGCGCGCATCTCTGGGATTGGCGCTGGAACCCCCTCCCTGGCGCGCTCCGCGCGCCAGGGGCGGCGGCGGATGGCGCCCCCAGGGTGTTGCAGCGCAGATCTAAGAAATTCGCGCGGAGCGCCGAAAGTCGACGTGTGTACATTCGTTGTTTCGTCGAGGGATGGGTCGGCGTAAGGGGGACGAGCAGGGCTGAACCTAAACGGTGTTTTTCGTTTTCGTTTGCTTTCGTTTTCCTTCGTTTTGTATTCAATCCACCTCTACCGCCAAACGAAGTCGAAGCGAAAACGTTCCACGAAATCGCCAAAACACCGTTTAGGTCCAGCCCTGGGGACGAGTGCTCTAACACTATCCCTGGGTGCGTGGGTCAAATGGGATGCCGAATCCTGCTTGTCTGTTGTGATTGTTTTGTTATCTAGTGTTTCTTGTCGACGACGTCCCTCCCGCGACCCACTCCGTCACCCACTCACGACCCCCCCCGTGCCCCACCCCGCGTCCCACCCACACTGCGTTCACTACAATCGAAACGCTGCCATAAGGAACCCCAAATAAGGAATCGAGCCCCCTTTTTCCATAAGTTAAACTTTGATTTCCCATCGAAGACCTAAGGGAAACCTCAGACAAGCTGTAAACGGTTAAGGGACACTGAGCCCTTCCCCAACGAAAATGGTTCCTTCTCCACGGGCCCGACTGTAGGCATCGGTGCCTGAGGCGGGCTCGTTTACGTGGTGTGAAAGGTCTGCGCCTGCGGCGGGCTTCGTGAATCTGCCTTCGAGTCTCGCAGAGTGCCGACGATCCTCCCCCCTCCGCCCCATCATTCGTGTTCGCATCTGCGGGGGATATGGTCCATTCTCCTCTTCCGGGGCATCCGGATCGCAAGGACGTGGAACGTTTGGACATGTTCGTCACTCGCGGAGCGAGCGGACGGTCTGGGCCCTCAGCATGCGGCTACCAGCGGGTGGCTGCTCTGAGTGTCCACGGCCTCCTGCAATGCTGGGCGGCCGAGGCAGAAGGGCGACGACGACGACGACGACGATGGCGACGACGACGACGGACGGACAACGACGACGCGACATCGACGACGACGGGTGACGACGACGACGACGGACGACGGACGGCGGACGACGGAGACAGCGTCGGCGTCGGCGACGGAAACGACGACGACGACGCGGCGACGAGAGGAAGAATACCACTCCACGACTGACGACCCTGGTCGACCGACCAACGCTCGATACGAAGAAGAATGCACGAATGACTGGCAACGGGCGTCGCGACAAATTTGCCATTAGAGCATTTCCAGCTACGCCCAGTTACACCTGGATGCACCTACTTGCATCCAATTGCACCCAGAATTACATGTGCCTACACATAGTTAGTCAGTTACACGTGTTACATGTGGTAGTGCACAGTTACGCCAAGCTGCACACATATCATGCAGGTTTTTTTCCACATGGTCCGCACCCGCACCACACTCGCACGCCATACTTCAAGCAACGTGCTGTTTGATGTATGTTTGTTCCGAATCGGAGCTCTACTGCATCAGCTGTGCTGTGAGAAGGTGGCTGGTCTCATTGCGTCGGAGTTTCTCCGATGTACCAGCGCCTCGGCGTAGGCCGCAGTGAGAGTAGCTTATGGGTGGCGAGCAGTGCGAGGCAGACCACACAGCCGATCACAGCAATGACAATGCCGGAGGCCATAGATTCGATATTCTCGGTCATGGTCGGCTTTGCCGCCGTCTCAATGCTGGTGATCATAGTGGTCGTCGTCGCCATGTTCGCGTGAGGCGTGGTCGATGACGCCGTGGTGAAAGTGGTAGCGTTGCCCGTGGCCGCGGTGAAAGCGGCTGCGGAAGTGGTCGTCTGCGGCGTCGTGGAGAAAGCTGAAGATTTGAAACTGGGCAGGCCGAAGACGTATGCGGAGCCCGAGCTGTCGCCGTTGTCGTCGTCGCCCCATGCTCCCACCACCACGCGGGCCCCGTCGGAGCTCAGGCCCAAAGACCGGCCGAATTTGGGGAAACCAAGAGGTACCGACACCGCTACTCCCCGGACCTCTCCATGGATGCGTTCTGACCCGAATTTCGAAGCGAATCCAGCGGTGGCGACGAGATCCTCCGAGGAGGCCCAAACAGGGGAAAACGGCCGAAGGGTAGAGGTATGGGTACCTTTCCCTCTTGAAAATTAGTCCCCCTTGGCCCCGTCGGCCGCCTGCAGCTTCAGCAGCTGCGCGCCAGTGGCCCCGTCGAAGGAATGCGCGGAGCCAGAGCGGGAGCCGTCGTAGTGGGCTCCCGTCATCACAAGAGACCCGTCGGAGAGGGGGAAGGGAGGAGAACGAGGATGAGGAAAACGGGGAGGCGGAGGAGACCGAGGAGGATGAGAAGGAAGAGGAGGAGGACAAGCTCGAAGAGAAGGAGGAAGAGGAGGGGACGAAGGGCGAGGAGGAGGAGGAGGAAGGGGAGAAGGAGTAGAAGGAGGAGGAGGAGAACGAGGACGAATGAAAGGACGAGGAGGACAAGAATGACGAGAAGGAGGAGGAGGAAAAGGAGGAGGAGGGCGAGGAGGAGGAGGAGGAGGAGGAAGAGGAGAACGAGGAGGACGAGGACGAGGAGAACATCTAGGAAAACGAAGAGGATGAGGAGGGGAAGAAGGAGAGAAGGAGAATGAGGGGTAGAACTGGGAGGAAAAGGGGGATACTGACAGGGAAGAGGAGGAGGAGGGGAGGAGGAGGAGGAGGAGGAGGAGGAGGGAGGAGGAGGAGGAGGAGGAGGGAGGAGGAGGAGGAGGAGGAGGGAGGAGAAGGAGGAGGAGGAGGAGGAGGAGGAGGAGTTTTTCAGCAGTTTCATTTCTCACGTGGTGAACGAGGAGGAGAAGGAGGAGGAGGAGGAGGAGGAGGAGGACGGGGGGAAGGGGCGGGCGGGCGGGCCGCCTCCAAGATGGTGCTGGCGAGGCGCAGGGCCCTCCGCTCCCAGAGGCCCTCCACGTGCGGGCGGAGCCAGGACGTGGCCCGCCTCCGCCGCGGCGCGGGGCCCAGGGAGGCCGAGAAGCGCAGGGGGGCGGAGAGCGGCATCACCGGGAGGAGGAGGAGGAGGAGGAGGAGGAGGAGGAGGAGGAGGAGGAGGAGGAGGAGGAGGAGGAGGAGGAGAGGAGGGAGGAGGAGGAGGAGGAGGAGGAGGAGGAGGAGGAGGAGGAGGAGGAGGGGAGGAGGAGGGAGAGGAGGAGGGAGGAGGAGGGAGGGAGGGAGGGAGGGAGGGAGGGAGGGAGGGAGGGAGGGAGGAGGGAGGGAGGGAGGGAGGAGGGAGGGAGGAGGAGGAGGAGGAGGAGGAGGAGGAGGAGGAGGAGGAGGAGGAGGGAGGAGGGAGGAGGGAGGAGGAGGGAGGAGGGGGAGGGAGGAGGGAGGAGGAGGAGGAGGAGGAGGAGGAGGAGGAGGAGGAGGAGGAGGAGGGCGAGGACGAGGCGGGAGGGGGGGCGGAGGAGTAGGAGGAGGAGGGCTGGAACGTTTATACCCCTACGTGGCACCGTAGGGGCCTCAACTTTCCAGCCGCCCAGGGGGCAGGCGTCCCCGACGGCGGACGTCAGAGTGCTTCCCAGGCGTTCGGTCGCTGAATGATGTTTCCCAAGGGGCGGCTTCACCCATCCAGCCCGACAAGCCGCCGTGACACGCCATCCAGTCTGCTGCCCTGGCGTCCTAATTACACGGCTTCTGCCATGCTCGAGCTTTGCCCAGGATTGCTCCGAGCAGCCACCAACACATACATACATACATACATACATACATACATACATACATACATGCATGCATGCATGCATGCATGCATACATACATACATACATACATATATACATACATACATACATACATACATACATACATGCATGCATGCATACATGCATGCATGCATACATACATACACACATACATAAATACATACATACATACATACATACATACATACATACATACATACATACATACATACACACACACATACATACATACATACATACATACATACATACATACATACATACATACATACATGCTTACATCCATACATACATCAGACAGACAGACAGACAGACAGACAGACAGACAGACAGACAGACAGACAGACATGCATACATACATACAAGTATACATATATACAAGACGGCATTGGCGCTTCGCGCCATAAGCCTTGTTCCAGACCCTCCCCAGAACAAATAAATAAATTATCGCTTGATTCAGCAGGAGGGGGCCTCGAGGCCTGGACGGGCGACCAACTCATGTTTCGGATATCCCTGGTGCCTGCTGAAATCGCGTTCGCCCGATGCGTTTGCACGCTTGTGCGCAGGAACGGGGAAGGAGTGTTGATTGTTTTCACGCGCGCACGTCCTTTGAGAAAGTCAGGAGTGTTCCAATGACACGCCGAAGAAGTCGCAGTAGCTCCGAACAAATCGATGTTGGGTCGCTTCCTGAATGCCTGGAGGGTCCCAGGCACTCAGGGAATCTTCGATCGTCGAATTTCAAATCTAGATCCATTGCCTGTCTCTCTCGATCGAGGAACTTCAACCTCGAGCCTCAAGCGTGGAACCAAGATCGTTGGGTCAGCTCGGTGTACTTCATAGGAGAATTGCGTCTGGGCGTTTTTGGAGCTCTTTTGGGTCACCCTGGGGCCCTCTTGGGCCGTTTTGTGGAACTGGGGCCCTCCAGAGAGGCATTCTGAAGCCATCGAGGGCCCTCCTGGGGGCCTCCAGTGGCCTTCTTGGGGGTCTCCCATAGCTTTCGTGAGTCTCTCTTGGGAGCCTGGGAGCCTTCTGGTGGCATGTTGGGCTTCTTGTGGGCAGTCTCGGGGCTTTCTGGGGCAATCTTGGCGCCCTCTTGGGCCGTCTTCAAACCCTCTGGGAGCCTTGTGAGCCGTCTTGGGGCGATATTGGAGGCCCATCGGGCCGTCTTGGGCGCTGCGACGAACCCGAAAGCGGAGATGCTATCTATATATATATATATATATAGAGAGAGAGATATGTATGTGTATATATATATATGTACACACTTATATATATATATATGTATCATTTAGGGGATGGGACGATATGTGCTTCTTCGGGGCTCTCTTAAAGGCCTCTTGGGGCGTCATGGGGGGGTTTGGGGCCGTCTTCAGACCATCGAGGTTCCTCTTGGAGCGCTTTCGTGCTGTCTTGATCGCCCCTCTGACCCCTCTGATCGCTTTGAGTCTGCTCGCAAGGCCCAGCACGGCGCCCTGGGAGGCCTGGAAGGGCCAGCGGACATTTTCCAAGGATGTCCAGGGGGCCGCCGAGACGTCCGAAAAGGGGCGTCCACTGCGTCCCTCGGGGGGGGGGTCCAGTTTAGGGTGGGGGTGGGGGGGGGCTTCCGGGTAATAGAAATATAGAAATAGGAACATGAAGACCGGCCCACATCTCATCTCTCGCCGAGTTTCTTCTCTGCTTGGGTCGCCGCAGGGGATAAGTACGACGATTAGAAGTGGATGCCGAGATGTATCATATCTGGCCTAACCTGGCTTAGAAGTGGGTTACACGTGCCCTGAGTGGCTTTGGATGATTGAGTGACGATCGAAGGACTTTACTGAGCCCGGATCTGTGCGCACTTTAGCCACCCTGGGCACTTGCAGCCCGCCTACAAGACAACATAGGGGGGATATAACAAGAGGTCTTCTAGATAAAGAGTCCGAAACATGATCGACCAACGAACCCGGAAAGGAACTTAGAAATGTAAGGCATGGCAACGTTTCAAAGACACTTGATTGGGCGACGGGCAAATGCAGTGCTGAATGTACAGATCTTGATGTACTGTGCCGAGGGCTGTGCTGTGCTGGCCGTGCTGAACTGCGATGTTCCATGCCGCGATTGTGCTCTATATAGCGTTGTGGATCGAGTCCTCCCTGGCATCCGAGGCCTGACCGACCTGATCTGGATCTTAAGCTCGAGCTGTCCCAGAACTAATCGACAGAGGGCACATGCCAGGAGGACCAGGAGGACGCGCCGCGGAACGTCCCAAGGGACGCGCCAGGCGGCGTGCCAGGGGACGTGCCATGTGCACGCACCGCGGGACGTGCCAAGGGGACGCGCTACGGAACGTGCCAATGGACGTGCCGCGGGACGTGCCAGGGGACGCGCCGCGCAGCGTGCCAGGTGAACTCACCAAGGAACGCGCCAAAGAACGTGCCAAGATGCAATGTTAAATGTACGGATCTTGATGTACTGTGCCGAGGGCTGTGCTGTGCTGGCCGTGCTGAACTGTGATGTGACATGCCGCGATTGTGCTCTATATAGTCCCGGGCTCCGGGCCCACGGGCCCCCCCCCCTCCCCCCCAGATGGTATGGTCCCAGGATTCCTCGCCCCCCCCCCCCCCAGATGGTATGGTCCCAGAGACGACGACGACGACGACGACGACGACGACGACTGCGACGACTACGACGACGGCGACGACGACGACGACGACGACGACCACGACGACGACGACGGCTGCGGCGGCGACGACGCCGGCGGCGGCGGCGACGACAATCATGACGACGATGACGACGGCGACGACGACGATGATGACGACGACGAGGAGGACGACGAGGAGGACGACGACGACGACGACCTCTGAACCACCACAGCACCACACCACATCCACAGGGGGGAGGGAGGGGGGCACCGCAGCGCAGCACCACGCCACGCCCACCTCTGAACCACCACAGCACCACACCACATCCACAGGGGGGGGGGGGGGCACCGCAGCGCAGCACCACGCCACGCCCACAGGGGGGGCGGGGGGGACCATCGCGCGGGGGTGGGGGGGGCCCAATGGCATCAGCATTGGGGGGGGGCCCAAGCCCTGGACCATAGCGTTGTGGATCGAGTCCTCTTTGCATCCGAGTCCTGACCGAACTGATCTGGATCTCAAGCTCGAGCTGCCTGAGCAGATGGTAGCTGCCCCAGAAATAATCGACAGGGGGACATGCCAGGAGGACGCGCCGCGGAACATCCCAAGGGACGCGCCAGGCGGCGTGCCATGGGCACGCACCGCGGGACGTGCCAAGGGGACGCGCTACGGAACGTGCCAATGGACGTGCACCGCGCGACGTGCCAAGGGGACTCGCCACGGGACGCTCCGCGGAACGTGCCAGGCAACATGCAAAGCTGCAATGTTGAATGTATCGATCTTGATGTACCGTGCCGAGGGCTGTGCTGTGCCTGGGCGACCTGGACACGTGAAAACACGCGTTTCGCTCAAGACGTTCTCAGCACATCCTCACGCTAGACATCCGCCTGGGCAACCTGGACACGTGCAAACAAGCGTCTCGATCGAGACTTCCTCGACACATCCTCATGCTAGACATCCGCCTGGGCGACCTGGACACGTGAAAACAAGCCTCTGGTTCGAGAAATCCTCAACAACTCCTCATGCAAGACATCTACCTGGGCAACCTGGAGGCGTGAAACCAAGCGTCTCGCTCGAGACATCCTCAAGACCTGGGCACGTGAAAACAAGCATTTCACTTGAGAGATCCTCTGAATTCAGGTCCCCAGGAGAGGACAATATTTAACACAAAACAAGCGTTTCGCTCGAGACGTCCTCAACAAATTCTAAAAACAAGCGTTTCGCTAGGGACATCCTGAATTTTTAATTCCCCGGCCCTCTTCCCACTCGTTATTTATCGCAAAAGAAATCTGCCGGCCCTCTTCCCGTCAAAACCGGGGGGAAACAAACTAAAAAAGAACCCTGGGCTTGAAGCCCTTTCCGGGAAAAATGGGGTCGGAAAACTTCACCGCATCGGTGATGCATCGGCGATGCATCCGTGATGCATCGGCGATGCATCGGCGACGTCGGCGGTGCATCGGCGACGCCAGCGCGGAGAAAATCGGGCTCTGCATCGAGCCGCATCAGCAATGCATCGGCGATGCGGCGCGATCCTCCAACCACATCTGCTCGGACCCCATCTGGGAGGCCTAGACCTCAGCACCCACTACCTCAAGCCCCCCATCCTCTTAGCACCCCCTGCAACGATCCGAGTCGGCACCCGCGGTCCAGGAGGGACGCTGCACTCCCTGGTGCTCTTGCAGGCGGCTTGTTCTCGGCTGCGCGCGAGAGTGACCCCATGCAAGAGTGATCATGCCCCTTTTGGGCCATGCTGGCTCCAAAAGGGGCCTAAAAAATGGCCCCTGTACGTCCCTTCTCTTCATCCCCAATTTTGGTCACCCCCCCAATACCACCCGCCAGACGTCCTCTCCACTCCGCTTTTCCGGCTTCCAGTTGCAGCCACGGATTCGTATATCGGCGGTGGACAAACCTCCCTTATTAAACCCCCCCTTGAGGAAAACGGCCTGGGACCGAAACCGACGGACCTGGACCCGCAACATGATCGACCCACGAACCCGGAAAGGAATATAGAACTGTAACACATGGCAGCGTTTTCAAAGACACCTGATTGGGTGACGGGCAAATGCAATGCTGAGTGTATCGATCTTGATGTACCCTGCCGAGGGCTGTGCTGTGCTGCGCCGTGCTGAATTGCGATGTGCCATGGCGCGACTGTGCTCTATAGCGTCGTGGATCGAGTCCTCCTTTGCATCCGAGTCCTGACCGAACTGATCTGGATCTTAAGCTCGAGCTGCCTGAACACATAGTAGCTGCCCCAGAGCTAATGGACAGGGGAACATGCCAGGAGGACGCGCCGCGAAACGTCCCAAGGGATGCGCCAGGCGACGTGCCAGCCAAGGGACGCGCCATGGGGTCGCACCGTAGGACGTGCCAAAGGGACGCGCTACGGAACGTGCCAATGGATGTGCCACGGAATGTGCCAGGGGACGCGCCACGCGACGTGCCAGGGGGACTCGCCAAGGGACGCCCCACGGAACGTGCCAAGGAACGTGCCAAGTTGCAATGCTGAGTGTATCGATCTTGATGTACCCTGCCGAAGGCTGTGCTGTGCTGCACCGTGCTGAATTGCGATGTGCCATGCCGCGGTTGTGCTCTATAGCGTCGTGGATCGAGTCCTCCTTTGCATCCGAGTCCTGACCGAACTGATCTGGATCTTAAGCTCGAGCTGCCTGAACACATAGTAGCTGCCCCAGAGCTAATTGACAAGGGGAACATGCCAGGAGGACGCGCCGCGAAACGTCCCAAGGGATGCGCCAGGCGACGTGCCAGGGGACGTGCCATGGGGTCGCACCGCGGGACGTGCCAAGGGGACGCGCTACTGAACGTGCTGGGGACAAGCGTTTCGCTCGAGACATCCTATGAAAATCATCCGAATTCCTACGCGCGGGACGCGGCACGCGCGAGACATCCTCTGAATTCCTGCGAGCGCGACACGAAAACAACATTTTCGCCTGAGACATCCTCTGAATTCGGGCACCCCACGAAGCCCCCGCTCGAGACATCCCCCAATTTTGCAAAACCAGCGTTTCGCTCGAGACATCCTCAACAAATTATGAATTACACTACGCCCGCGCTCCCAGGGCCACGATCCCTCGTAAATTGCGCTACGTCAGCGCTCCCAGGGCCACGATCCCTCGTAAGGGCTCCTGGGCCCTCCTGGGTCTTCCTTGGACCTCTTGGGCCCTCCTGGGCTCTCCTGGAGCCTCCTGAGGCTTCTCCTGGGCCCTCCTTGGGCCCCCTGGTGCCTCTTGGAGCCTCCTGGGTCCTCCTGGGCCCTCCTGGGCTCTCCTGGGCCCTCCTGGGCTCTCCTGGGCTCTCCAGCCTCCTGGGCCCTCCTGGGCGAAGTCAAGGTCCGAAAACACATGGGACTTGCCACATTTCTGAAATTCGGTGCCACCGCTCACGCAGGTCGGCGGGGTCAGGCTCCAAAAACACAAGGAATTTGCTACATTTCTGAAATTCGGTGCCACCTCTCACGCAGATCCGCGGGGTCAGGGTCCAAAAACACAAGGGATTTGCTACGTTTCTGAAATCCGGTGCCACCCCTCACGCAGCCGCGGGGTCAGGGTCAAAAAACACAAGGGATTTGCTACATTTCTGAAATTCGGTGCCACCCCTCACGCAGATCCGCGGGGTCAGGGTCCAAAAACACAAGGGATTTGCTACATTTCTGAAATTCGGTTCCACGCCTCACGCAGATCTGCGGGGTCAGGGTCCAAAAACAAACGGGATTTGCAATATTCCTAGAATTCCGCGCCACCCCTCACGCAGATCGGCGGGGTCAGGGTCCAAAAACACAAATGATTTGCCACATTTCTGAAATTCGGTGCCACCCCTCACGCAGATCCGCGGGGTCAGGGTCCAAAAACACATGGGATTTGCCACATTTCTGAAATTCGGTGCCACCCCTCACGCAGATCCGCGGGGTCAGGGTCCAAAAACACATGGGATTTGCCACATTTCTGAAATTCGGTGCCACCCCTCACGCAGATCCGCGGGGTCAGGGTCCAAAAACACATGGGATTTGCCACATTTCTGAAATTCGGTGCCACCCCTCACGCAGATCCGCGGGGTGAGGGTCCAAAAACATATGGGATTTGCCACATTTCTGAAATTCGGTGCCACCCCTCACGCAGATCCGCGGGGTCAGGGTCCAAAAACACAAGGGATTTGCCACATTTGTGAAATTCGTTGCCACCCCTCACGCAGATCCGCGGGGTCAGGGTCCAAAAACACAAATGATTTGCCACATTTCTGAAATTCGGTTCCACGCCTCACGCAGATGCGCGCAGTCAGGGTCCAAAAACAAATGGGATTTGCTACATTTCTGAAATTCGGTGCCACCCCTCACGCAGATCCGCGGGGTCAGGGTGCAAAAACACAAAGGATTTGCCACATTTCTGAAATTCAGTGCCACCCCTCACGCAGATCCGCGGGGTCAGGGTCCAAAAACACATGTGAATTTTGCTATTCCCGAACTTATGCAACTTCAAGAATCCAAAACTCCGTTCCCAGCGCCGTTCCAGAGGCCGCGGTACCTCGTTATTTATCGAGCGAACGCGTTTACCTTGTTTTTTTAATTGTTTAAAGTCGATGTCGGAAACAGCGGACTTCATCTATGAAATATCAAGGTTTCCTTAAAGGCAGTAAAATTCCAAGAGCACGATCTGCGTGAGGGGTGGCGAAAAATGGCCTTCGTCCTCACAATTTTAATTTGCCGGTCCCCTTCGACCTCGTAATTTATCGCGCAAGAAATTCGCCGGCCCCCTTCAAGTAAAAACCGAGGGGTAAACCTACTAAAAGAGAACCCTGGGCCCAGGCCCTTTCCGGGAAAAAAGTTCATAACACATGGCAAAAAAAAAAAACAAAACAAGTAGCAGAAACATCGTCCCCAGACTTTCGCTCGAATGGTTTTGAAAGTTCCCCCTGTAGAGGGACCTGCCCGACTGCGCTGCTGCGCCGGCAGGCACGGCGGCGGGGGGCGCACGGCCCCCTCGGGAGGGGCACGTCTGCCCCCCAGATCGGTGGCGCGCCTGCAGAGGAGGGAGAGACGAGCGGGCTGGCCTGAGAGTTGGGCGCCCGAGTTATCCGGGGTAACTCGGGTCCAGGGTAACTCGGGTTTGGATTCCCGGAAAAGGAACCCGACTTAGCCCTGACCCGAGTTACCCCTGATGATTCGGGGCTCTGGGCGCCCGGGTTGTCCGGGGTAACTCGGGTCCGGGGTAACTCGGGTTTGGATTCCCGGAAAAGGAACCCGACTTAGCCCTGACCCGAGTTACCCCTGATGATTCGGGGCTCTGGGCGCCCGGGTTGTCCGGGGTAATCCGAAAGCCCTTATAACGGCGACGAGGCGACGATCGAAAGCAGTGCCCCGGCACTGCTTTGAACGCGTTCAAAGCAGTGCCCCGGCACTGCTTTGAACGTATGATATGATGATATGATGATGATTATGATTGATGATGATGATGATTTTTCCAGCGTACACTGTCCGCAACTGCGGCAATCAACATCATGCTCCACTTGCCCGCAACTGCGGCCATCACCAACGCTGCGCCTCGAAGCTCCACGGAGGGCGCTCGGCAGGTCGCCCGCTCGAGCCCCACTCGACTTCACGCTGAGGAGGCGAGCCCTCAGGGGCATTGTCCGCAACTGCGGCATGATCAGAGGGCCACCACTGCGCGCCATCAGCGCCCCATTCGCTCGAGCTCCAGTCCCACCAGGACCAGCCCTGCCATCTCGTGGCGGGACTGCGCGCCTCCCATGCGCCGCTGCCGCTGGCGTCCCAGGACCCAGCCGCCACTGCGGCACAAGAAGGGGTCGCATCGTCGCCGTTGGCAGCTTGCGGCGGTGGCGTGTTCCCAGCTCGCTCAGCCCCAGCGTCTCTCCCCGCAACTGCGGTTCCCATCTGGGGTCGGACGCCCTTCCCCGCAACTGCGGTGTCCGCGTAGCTGCCCTTCTTGCCGCCCTTCTTGCCGCCCTTCCTGCCGCCCTTCCTGCGTTCCAACCTCGCGGCGAGTCTTTCAGGTGACCTGCGGCACGTATTGTGCGTGAAAGCCACCAGAGGGAAGTGCGCTCCGTGCCTCGCCCTGCCGAAGGCGCCATGCCATATCTTGTCGTCGAGGTTGCCCTGCTTCACTCTGAAGGGATAGCGCACCCAATCGTCGCGTTCCCTGCGCGCCATCCTTTGCTCGAACTCCGCATCTGCGGTCAAGGATTCGCCAGATGGCGTCAGGAAGGCGCGCATCTTGTTTTCAACGGGCTCAGCCTTGGGCACGTAAGTCTGAAGCATCTTCCCAGGGCCATTCGTGTAGTCGAAGACAGGGAAAGACGGATCATGCTGGGTCGTCAAGAATCCGCCCTCACGGTCGTGCAGAACACTCAGGCCATGGTGAAGCTTGTACTGCCCAGGACAGCTTATGAACAAAATCGCCATGCTGTCTGCCCTGGGCTGGCCGCCTGCTGTCTTCCAGGGGGTCCACGCGGCGACGTCCACAGTCAGGCCGCAATTGCGGCACCAGGACACAAGCTGGAACATGCACATGTTGAAGTCCCCCATGCAGACCTTCACGTCCCATTCCCTGACGTAGGCGACGAACCAGTTGTAGAACTCATGGAGCTTCGTGACGCCCCAGTCTTGGTTGGCCAAGCTGTGGTGGACGCGCACCGCCATGACGTTGAAGGAGCCCCCCAAATGGGGCACGGCCTGGTCCAGGTGGACGCGCACCACCATCGCCCTGGAGTACTTGTTGTGCAGCTTTGGCGCAGGAGCCTCCGCAACTGCGGACTGTTTCTTCTTCTTCTTCGTTTTGGACTTCTCCTGCTTGTGGAAGATTCTCGCAAAGTCTACGTGTTCAATGTGGCCGCCACTGCGGTCCCTCATGCCAACAAGGAGGGTCCCTGATGGCTCGCCGCCCTTAACGCACAGGTAGTTGTATTGAGTCCGACTCCGAAACCTATCGTCCGCAACTGCGGCTGCACTGTCCCTCGCGTCGTGCTCCCCACTGAGTACCGCGCAGGTCTCGTCGTCGCACTCGCAGAGGGCGATGATCTGGGCAGGGTTCGCGCGGAGCTGCGCCCACTCGTCCGCGCGTTGCGTGGGTCTAGCTGCAGTCCCTCCGAAGTTGGCCACGTAGAAGCCGACCCGTCCCGCTTCGAACTCCGTTTTCTCCTCCCATGCGTCGACAAGAGCTCTTTGTTTTTCCGACAGATTGCTTGTCTCGATGATGGGCACCCGTTTCCAGGTTCTCCGCGACGACAACACTCTCGGCATGTAGGAGTCATGTGCTGCCGCAACTGCGGCTCCCGCACCTCCCCGGGACTCAGCCTCGTCAGCGGAGGCAGCCGAGGACGCGACGGTGCTGTCGCCATCTTGCGTCCGCTGGTCGTCGTCATCATCCGCAACTGCGGCTTCCTCGTCTTTGCCTCCCTCCTCCTCCTCAGCGTTGTGGATGAACACCGTTCTGGCGAATCGAAGTCCACGGTCCATACTCCCTGAGGATGCGCTCGGGCGCGCGGGCGGCCACATGCTTGCGTCTTCGCGTGCGCCACCTCGAGCCACGGTGGCTACGGAAATGGATCGTGAATGGGCATGGGGTCGGATGGAGGGAGGAGACAAAGAGGATTCGAGGAGTGGCAGAAGGAGGGCGAGGACTCAAAGGAACCGAAAGAACAACAAATGGACTGGCGGAGAAGCAGAAGGAGGGCGACGATTGCAAGGGACTGTGAAAGGATTATTTTCACAGCAGCAGGAAGACCGCAACTGCGGTTTTGCCTCATCTCCTGCCCGCGCGGGAGCCGCTTGGAAAAACAACTTCCCTCTGGACTTCCTGTGGGTCCGCAACTGCGGCCTGCATCACGCTAGGGCTGGGATTACCAGCGCCATTTGCCCTCCCAGGGTTCTCACTGTTTCCGAATGCACGAACTGCGACAGCGCCGAACGGTTCCCAGACGCCGCGTCGTTCGCGACTTTTTGCAGCCACCCAGCAAACGTGAGCGGCCATTGCTCCTTGTGCTGCTTGCACATCTCCTCGTCCCAATGCGTCTTGAACCATGCCCACTCCCCCCTCTGCTCGTCTGAGAGGACGCCTTTTCCGCGAGCCAGGCGATCCAGAGCTGCCATCCTGTTTTTCTTGATCTTGAACTCCTCGGGATTCCACTGCGCTAGGGCGTGTTTGTTAGCCAAAGCCGTTTCCACCGCAACTGCGGCCTCCTTCTTTGCCCTCAAGGCGGCCTCGGCCTCTCGAATCTGCTTCTTGAGATCGTGCAACGCCTTCGTCCTGTCGTTCGCTTCCAGAGCCAGGCGCCGCTTTTTCGCCACCACTGCGGCTTCGTGGTCTCGCTGGGCAGTCAACGCTCGTAGGACCTCGTTGTCCTCCCGCGCCAGCTCTCTCAACCGCTTCTTTTGTTTGTGTCGTTGCTGTCGGCAATCCTGCGCTAGTTTCTCCATGCCCACTTGGCGCAGCATATCTTCCGCCTCGCGGAGCGTTTCTGCCAAGGACGTCGCCACTGCCACCTGCTCGGCCGCCTCTGCGTCGACCACGCAGTCCATGGATACCGAGGATCCTTGAGGCCCAGGTGCCGCAACTGCGGCATCGCACTGTTCCGCAAGAGCCTCGGCCCACGAGGCCTCCTCTTGCTCTTCGTCCTCCTCGTGCTCCTCGTGCACCTCCTCCTCCTCCTCCTCCCCGCCCTCCTCATCGCCCTCCTCGTGGCCTGGCTCCTGGCCTAGCGCTTCGTCGCCGAGCTTCTCCAACACGGAATCTGTGGCGTCGTGTTTCTCGTATTCGTGTATGAGACGCAGCACGTCATTGTAGGACCATTTCAAACGTTTCTGCTCGCATTCTTCCCTCACCTCCGCGACTGCGGTGTCCACTTTTGCTCGCAGCCCCCCTGCTTCCCAGAGTTCCGCCGCCTCTCGGCAAATCTCGAGATCTCCTGACTTGTCGAAGGGCGCTCGAATTCCCACTTTCAGGAAACCTTTCGCGGCGTCCAAGTGCAACTGCACATTCTCCAACACTGACAGCATCAAGTCGGCGCAATCGGAACGCCGCAACTGCGGCACGTGCTTCCCCAACGCCATTTGCTGCACCAGCGCTTTGGTCTCGAGGGCAATGTACCGGCGCTTCACGTGCTGGTTCAAGTCCGTGTCCACGGGCTGCGCAACTGCGGTCGTCCCCCCGCCGTGAATGATCAGCACGTAGCCGCGCTGCCAGGCGAGTCTCCGCACAGCGTCTGCTTTGTGCGGGGAATGGTCGTCGGCCATGAGGATGCGCCACTTTCCCCGCAACTGCGGGTCGTCGGGCCAGGCCCGCAAGTGCCGCTGCAAGAATGATACAACGTCGTCTGCGCGGTAGGACCCCTTCTCGGACGTCGCCGTGCTCACCCAAGACGGATAGCCGCGACTGCGGGCATGTGCGGCCAAGCCCTCAGCGATGACAGATCCCCCCTTGAACATTAGCTCCGCCGGCGGTGGTCCGCAACTGCGGATGTCCTCCGCGTCGCTCGACACCGTCAGGTTCGCTGTCCACCGAGCCCTGCTGTCGTCATGCGCCTCGACAAGCGGGACAATGCCACCCTTCACAGCCAAGGTCGGCTTCGAGGCCGACGACGACTCGTTGTGGTGAAAGGGCGACTGGTCCCAGTTCAGGATGTGCGGGTCGTACCCCAGAAGCTCCTCTGCAGCTGCGCGGACCCTGGCCACGTTCAAGATCATAGTCTCAAAACGAGATTGGAGCAACCATTTTGGCACCTTGTACTTGCGGTTCGGCTTCTTCATGCTCAGGCCGTAGGAGCGCCGCCACTTCACCCACCACCGAGGCCGCAACTGCGGCACCATCGGTTTGCCTCCCCGCTTCATTGTCTCCACGCAGTAGTCCGCGACGAGTTGCTTCGCCTTCGTAACCAGCAGGGATTGGGAGAACCTGGCCAACATCTTGGGCCTCTCCTCCGCAACTGCGGTTCGCTTGGCCACCGCCTTCCAGTCCACGGAGTACCTCATGTGGGACCACCACTCGTACAGAGCGGCTTCCAGCCATGGAGCCTTGTTCGGGCGCCCTTGGTTGCCCCGCGCGCGGCGTCGGCCATGCACGCCCGCCGTGCCATGTCCACCTTGTGTGCGCCAGTTTTGAAACCACTTGGAGACGGCCTGGCGCTGCTGGACGACCCCCATGCCCTTCGGCCACGTGAACCGCCCGCAAAAAGACGCGATTGAATTCCGTGGCAGAACGCCCTCGCCCATCCAACCACAACTGCGTGCGTGCGCCTCCAGTTCTTTGCAAACCAGTTCGCGGTCTCTGAGCATGTGCGGGCACACGCGCCGCTTCTGTTCCGCAACTTCGGGTTTTGGGCGTGCGCTGGCCAGTGCGTGCGCCCTGATCTGCTCCTCCTGCAACGCCTCGGGCATAGCCTCAGCCATGGCAAGCAATATACCCATGTCCTGCACGCCCGTCTGCCACTCTAACGCCGCCATGAGAGCGGGGCGTGGCGCGCTCGCCTCTCTCGGCGCCTCTGCTGGTTCGCCCTCGCCCTCGGAGTCGTGCAGGACCATGGGTCCAGCAGGGCCGCTGGCCCCGCAACTGCGGTACGCCCGCACCTCCTCCAAGGTTAGTTCCTGCGTGACAACGAGCATGTCGTGCAACCACGGTTCGTCCCAGCGGCGCACCCCGAAATCGTACAGTTCCTCCCGAAGCCATTTGCGCGTCTCGGCATTTTGCGGTTTCTGCAACATCATCGCCATAAGGTCAATGCCGCAGTTTCCATCGCAAACAGTCCCTAGGACCCATTGTCCCAGAGGACCGTAGAACCTGTTCAACGCGTCCGCCCCCTCAGAGCACACGCCACCCACCGCAACTGCGGCCACCCAGTGGCGCACCTCATGGAGAGGGTTCTCGGGAGTCACGGGCCTGAGTTCCACCGTTGTCCATTCCCCGAACAGATCCTCAGCAGCGGCGAGTACGCACGCCACGCCGTCGACGGCGCATGGCTCAGTGCACTTCTCCTTTGCCCAAGGCATGTAGAAGTCAAGGAGGTCCTTGCGGTTCTCGCCTTCCCACACGTAAGGTTGACGCCCGAACCGCAAGGCAAACAGCATGAAAGCTGAATACCCTATGTAGGAATTCTCGGACAGAATCTGCCTCAGGAGAGCCATCACGCGGTCAGGCACCGTCGCCGCCACTGCGGCCTGGATCTTTGGCGCGTCTTCCACAGGTACACCTTTCTCTGGCGCCAGGGGTGGCGCCGCGACTCGTGGCCGCAAGGCGTCGCCAACAGGCGCCGCAACTCGTGCTGCAGCCTTTGGGTCTGGGCACGGGAAGAATGCGACCTGCGTCTTCGACCAGTTCTCTGGCAGCGGCCGCGCTGGTGGCAAGCGTGCTGGAAGTGGTGTGTCTTTGTCCGCTTCCACTCCCTCAGGAGCTTCAACCGCAATTGCGGTCTCCTGCGCAGCAGGCGGGTCTGGTGTTGCGTGCACTTGAGCTGGAGGAGCTGGAGGGACTGCTGCTGCGGGTGCTTCGGGCACAGGGGCTGCTGGAGGTTTGGGTTCTGCGGGTGCTTCTGGTGCTGGAGCTGCGTGTCCTTCTTGCGCAGGAGCTGCGAGTTCTGCTGGTGTTGCTGGTGCTATGTGTGCAGGGGCCGAGGGAGCCGCAACTGCGGTGCCGCCTGGGGCCGCAACTGCGGGTGGTGGCGTCGCGCCCGGTCGCCAAGCAGACGGCCGCAAATGAAAGCGAGGCGGCTCAGCAAGGCCGTACTGCGACGCGGGCCACTTCGCCAGGCACGGAAAATCCGCACATGCGTGCACCTTTATCTTCTTGGGGCACGGAACGCCGCTACTGCGGCTCAAGATGTTGGCGAGCCCAGTGGTGCCATACTTCGTTTTCCTCGGTGCGCAGCCGCTGTCGTAATGGAGCCACTCCACCTCGAAATGCGTTCCGTCCTCCTCGCCATGCCATGTCCGCCCCACGGGAACATCCATGAGCGGTCGCGTGGCGAACGACTCGGGCCGGGCACTCGGCTGCGGGCTACAGAACTAGGAAGAGGGAGGGGAGGAGGGAGGAGCAACTGAAGACGATGCGGAGGGGCGAAGAAGGAGGTACATTTCAACAACGCCCGCGCGGAAGCCCCAATCATCGCGCGCACAGGGTTTCGATGCTTCACTCCATGCTTCTCTAAGAAAAACGCTCGCCCACACAAGTTGGCGCACTAAGGCGTGCACCCGTGGAACACCCTAAACCTTCCGCCTGCCTCCTCACACCGCCTCGCCCTCCGCGTGTTCACGCGCACCCAGCCACCCCGCAACTGCGGGCACTCAGTAGCCCCACCGCAACTGCGGCCCATACGGCTTCGGGCCTCAGTCGAACAGACTGGGGATTTGGAGCTCGAGGTAATCCAGAGCCGCTTGCTTGCGCTGGTGCTGCGTCATGCCCTCCCACTCGTAGTCGTAGCCCTTCACCGACTGCGCCGACTGCCACTTCTTCTTTGTAAGTTTCTTCACATCCATCTCGATCCTTTTGCCCTTGTTGGCACACTCTCGCGTGATGGTCGCGACCCAAGCGCCCTTGAAGTCCCAAACGACGGTGA
The DNA here is from genome assembly GCA_963575745.1 of Prorocentrum cordatum. Classification (NCBI taxonomy): domain Eukaryota; class Dinophyceae; order Prorocentrales; family Prorocentraceae; genus Prorocentrum; species Prorocentrum cordatum. Next base: position 211,094 of record CAUYUJ010015980.1, read on the forward strand.
AGCCAGAGCCGCTCCCCTGCGCCACGGGGGAGTCGACCTCCTTTTGCTTCGCCAGCGGGGTGGCAGGGTCAACCGCCGTTGCCCAGTCCCTGTCCGCCACTGCGGCCTCGTCCTTGTCGCCGTCGTCGATGTCGGGGACACCGCCGAGGCTCACGTCGTCCACGATCATGTCGATCAGCCACCCAAGGTCTGCAGCGTCCAGCCACAACGTCCTCCGCTTGAAGCTGGCCACCCGCACGTTTCGAACGGCCGTGTCGTGCGGAAACTTCATGGGGCTCTTTGCGGGCATCTGTACGGAGTGCACAGTGGCTATGGCCGACTCCACGGCCTCGCCCCTGGGCAGGCCAGTAGTCGCCGCACGCGTTCCAGTCTTCTGCTTCTTGGCGCTGGTCGGGGTCGCTGCCTGCTTCTTCGTGGCGTCCGTGGAGCTGACCAGGGCCGACATGGGGTCATCTGCTTCGTCCCCCGCGTCGCCGTCGCTCTCCTCGTCCGCAACTGCGGCGCCGCCCTGCTTCGCGAGTTCTTTCTTCAGCGCGTCCCAGGCCTTGGAGGCCTTCAAGGCCCCTGCGGTCGGTTTACCTTTGGCGCACACCTTGAGCAGCCAAGCCTTTTGCATGTTCACGTGCACGAAGCTTATCTCTCCGAGGGGCCCTGCGTGGAGCACCTTGACATCCTTTTCGGGGATGGGGGTGGTCTGCGCAAGCCAACCTCCACGGATGCACAAGACCTTCTCAACGCACACAGGGCTCCATTCGCTCGAAGTCGGCATGTGTGCTACTGCGCTGGACACAGCCGCAACTGCGGGCAAGGCGGAGGTGCGGGCAGTGGGGCCGCGCGCGGTTGAGCCAGATGGCGAGACGAACGCCTCCCTGGAGGGCCTCCCTCGGTCCCTGCGATCCTCGCGCCTCCCTGGAGGGCCTCCGCCCTCAGAATGCTTCAAAGCAGTGCCGGGGCACTGCTTTGAAGCACCTGGGTGCTTCAAAGCAGTGCCGCGGCACTGCTTTGAAGCATTCTGAGGGCGGAGGCCCTCCAGGGCCTCCGCCCTCAGCCCAGGGCCCTCCAGGCCCTCCAGGGCCTCCAGGGAGGCCCTCCAGGGCCTCCAGGGCCTCCAGGGAGGCCCTCCAGGGCCTCCAGGGCCCTCCAGGCCCTCCAGGGCGGAGGCCCTCCAGGGCCTCCAGGGAGGGAGGGAGGGAGTGAGGAAATGAGTAGTTTCGGCTTCCAACTTGGGAGGAAGGGGAGAAAGGAGGAGGAGAGAGGGAGGAAGTGGAGGAAGGGCGAGGGAGGAGAGGGAGAAGGGAGGGAGGAGGTCCGTTTCGAACCTCCGTGCTCGATCGTCAGCGGTCCGCTACTGCGGCATCAGCTAACAGAAGCAGTGACACTGCAAACTACACGAGCGCTCCGCAACAGCGGTCACGCGTGCGCCCCCCCCTTCGGCCTGTTGCCCGCAACTGCGGTCACGCGAGCAAGCCGCCCTGACTGCCGCCACTGCGGCTTCTTAATTAGAGCGACATCTTCCCGCTTTCGTCGAACCCTTTCTTCGATTTCTTCGGCGCGGGCTGGCCCGAAGGCTTCCCTTTGGCCCTCTTGGCCGCGTCCGTCTTCCACGTCTCCTCGGCCGCCTTCTTCTTCGGTGCGGTTTTGGGTCTCGCCTCCCACAGGAGCTCTTCTCCTTTCTTCACGGCCGTGGTATTCACCAGCACAGGGACATTCACGGCGAGCACGACCCCGCCTGTCCCAGGCACGCACACCGCCAATTCTTTCGTCTCCAGCTCCATGTTGATGCGCGCAACTGCGCTTTCATTACGGCTGTTTCTCTGCTGGATCTCCTGTTCCGTGACTCTGTTGACTGCCCAGAAGACGTGCATTGTCTCTTGCGCATCCCACTTCCATGCTCTCAACCGCACATCGTGGTCAGCCACGTCGGCGGGCGTCTTGTCCGCAGGCGGCTTGAACTCGGGGTGCAAGTAGAAGGTCGTGGGCGTGGCCCCATTTGGATCTCCTTTCACCCAGACTTGCACGGCCACCCTCTCGGGGTGCGTGCTTGCGGCGTGCACCTTGGATGCCTTTGGGACGCACGGCCACAACTCGATGCATTTTTCGTCGTTTGCAGCGGTTGCCTTGACGGTGCGTTTCTCTGTGTCAGCGTCTTGCAACACCTCTACTTGCGCTTCCGCAACTGCGGACATGTGGCGCGCCCAAAGGCACAGCAACACTGCGCTGACCAAAGCAGGCTCCCGCCCCAGCTCCTTCGCTGCCGCTGAACGCCTCCATTCGGCGATTGGCAAAGGGAAGGATCCGCGTGGAATGGCCGTCGTGTCCCTGCTGCGCTGGTGGTTCGTTGGTAATTGCGTCGTGGGGTCAAAGGAAATGACCGTCGGCATCAACTCGTGCCCCTCTGCGGAAGCCTTTGTCTTCCCCGCCACTGCGGGCTCATTCGGTTCTGGGCGCGGCAACGCGTTGAAATCGAACCAATCGGGCTTCCCGCCTCCGACTCCCACTTCGCCGAGGGCCTTCTCAAGGGCGTCCCGATTGGACTTCGGCTCCACCTTCCCCGTGGCCTCCGCGCAAGCGCGGAGGAGCGCCTGACGATGTCCTGGGATACTTCGTTCCTTGACGTGGGTGTCCTTCAGGTACTGCATGAAGCCGTCTGCGGTCAGTATGCACAGGTTCGCCTTGAACTCGATCGCCTTCTCAGGGCCCATGCCGTCGATGGCCTTGCTCAGCGTGAACAAGTACAAACGGAGAGCCGAGTTCATGTCGATGAGGAAGTCTCGGAACTCCTTCTTCTTCCACGATTGTTCTGGGTCAGGGCACCACACAGGAGTGTCAACGCCCCTCTTCCTCGCAGGCGCGTTCCTGTAGCATCGCATCACCACGGCAACCTTGACCCACGGCACTTCGTCGGGAAGCTCGCTGGCTGCCCCGAAGGCACCGAGCCGAAGGGCCCTTCTCCTGGAGTTCACGTAGACCTCGCAGAACTGGAGCAGCAAGGGGATGAACTGCGCTTTCGTGCTCCCGAGCCCAACAACGAACGAGAACAGCTCAATGAAGTCTGGGTCCTGAACGACTCGATCGAGTTCGTGCATGACGGAGAGCTTGACCTTGTCAAAGGCAACCTGATCCGCAACTGCGGCGTGCAGCTCCGCGTCAACAGCCTTGCACAGAACACGGAGCGCGGTGAGTTCAGTCGTTCGCAACGCAAAATCGGCTCCTTTATTGAGGGACTGGCTGATGAGCGAAGCACCAGTGGGTTCCTCGTCCATGATTTTCCAGCTAAGCACTTCCATGAGCATACCCCCCTGCACGAGTTTCTTAGCGACAGGGTCATGTTCCGCCACTGCGGCCATGTCGAGATTGCCGTCCTTATCGAGCACGCGCTTCAGCCTCGCGCTCTCGTCCTCCGTGAACTCCATGCCTTGGGGGATGGGCCACTTGGCTCCCAGGGCGCACGCCCGCAACACGAGGCACAAGTGGGAGTGCGAACACGTCCCATACGCAACGTCTGTTCCGCAACTGCGGTCGAAGCACGCAGCGAGGTGGCCGGTCGCTTTTTCCAGATTGTACTCTGTGTACGTCTGGAACTTCGGGTCCTCCTTTTTTCTCAGCACCAGCTCTTGTGCTGGGTACATCTGAACGCAGACACCTTCGTGGTCAGCTTCGGCTTGCGTGAATCCAGCCAGGAAGATTTTCACAGCGAGTTCCCGAACCCTTTCCTGCTGAGGGTAGTGCCCGCCTCGGTTGCCCGTGTGCGGGGCGAGCATGAGCACAGGGAGGCGCACCTTGTCCCCTGTCCTGAATCTAGACCTCAAGGCGTTGGCCCTCTGAAAGATCCCTTGCGTTCCGCCTGGAACTGCGGCTGTCTCGTCCGCCACTGCGGCTTTCTTGTCCGCCACTGCGGCATTATCTGTGCCGACGCTGTCGTTCATATCTGTGCCGACGCTGTCCGCCACTGCGGCCCGGAGCTCCGATATGGCGGACTATGGCACGACGTCCGTCGCTCAGGGTGGAGGCGTGTGTGCCAGGAGCCCAACGACCTGCTGAGCCGAATGCCTGCGGACGACTGAAGGCTCAGTTTTAATCCAAAATATCGGGCGAGAGCTTGGGGGGGGTGCAGGCTGGAGGAGGGAGGGGGGTGCAAGCTGGAGGAGGACGAGGAGGGGAAGGGGAAGGAGAGCTAGGACGGAGGTGGCGGGGGGATGCGGCCTGGAGGAGGACGAGGAGGGAGGAGGGAGGAGGGAGGAGGGAGGAGGGAGGAGGGAGGAGGGACGACGACGACGACGACTGCTGACGACAGACGACAGACTTGACGACGACGACGACCGACGACGACTGCTGACGACAGACGACAGACGCGACGACGACGACGGCAGCGACGACGACGAGGACGGACGACGACGATGATGATGACCCAGCGCGCGCACACTTATTGCAAACTGCGGCTTCGCAACCGCGTGCTCTCCTATTATACGCAACCGCAACTGCGGCTTCGCAACCGCAACCCCGCAACTGCGGGCTATCCTACACCGCAACATGCACTCCATCGCTAATGGGATGCACTACGCAGGCAGCAGGCGCCCAGTAGTACCGAGCTCTGTTCCGCAACTGCGGCTCCTCGGTCTTGCCGCACTCACCGCTCGTCCGCAACTGCGGCAGATCGCGCCTCTTCGTGCTTCCGCTTGCTCGCCCGACTCTGGCGTCCGTGGCCGACGAAGACGACGTTTTGGTGGATGCCCTCGCACCAGTGCGTGCTGAAGGTCTTCTCGTTGAGCTCCTTCTGAATGACCTTGCCGATTGGGGGCAGCGCTGCCAAGCCGAGCTTTCTTCTGACTCCGCTACTGCGGTCAGGGTCATCCTCCCACTTGGGCATGTACTTCGCTGGGACCCAGCGCCGAGAGATGATGGAGTCGCTTGTTCGATGCATCCAATCAGGGAGCCACTGGGGATCGTTCTTCGACGGCCTCCCTGCAGAATCCGCGTTGTAGTCCGCAATGCGCACGTCGCACGGGCCAATGGGGAGGACGTAATTCGGATGCATGACGCGTGTGCCCTCCACAAGGCCTCCGAACAGGGCGGGTCCAGCCCTGAGCACCACCCCCATCGGGCAGGTGTAGCTGGCTCCGCAACTGCGGCCAAATGCTTGGAGCTGCTCAGGCGGGATGTCAAACAGGCCGCACAAGAACCGCACATCATTTTTATGGATGGAAGCAACCGCGTCCTTGAAGAAACTTGGATGCCACGCTGTTTGTTCTGATTGCGTGATCTTCTGTTGGAGACGTTCGGTGACTGCGTGTCTGGACACGACGGCAAAACGGATCACCGCGGCAGGATTCATGTCGGAGCCCTTCAGGCGAAAGCGCAGGATCGTGACGGCGTGGGTGGCCCCAACAACATGACCCGCAACTGCGGTCTCTGCGATGATGTGCGGGCGCACGAGCACCACGCCCGTGTCTCTGAACAGGCCAACCGTCGTCCAGTAAGGCTCCGCGGTGTTGTTTTTCAAAGTGACAGCGTCTTCGACGGCAGTCCTGAGTCCAACGGGAACGTCGTAGCTGCAAGCGCCTTCGACGTTCCCCGTGCGGAACAGCTCGGGGTCCCATACGACGAAGACGACCGCCGCAGTTTGGTGCAAGATGCACCTGAAGACATCTTCCTTTGTTGCCACCTTCGTGATGACCACCACGTTGAACACCAAAGCGATGGTGGACGGAACCCGATTGCCGTCTGCTGTACGAAGGAATCCTTCGTTCCACTTGGGGCGTTCCCCAACGTAGTTTATCCCTGGAGGGGACCTGGTCCGCTGCTTCTTCCGCGGTGCTCCCGCATCTTCCCGCAACTGCGGTTCCGACGGAGGCCCCGCGCGACCCCGCGACTGCGGTTCTGACAGCGGCGAGCCTTCCGTGGGAGGCGGCCTTTTCCTCGGCCGCGAATCGGCCGAGGCGATTGTCTCGGCGGCTTTCTCCTGGGAGGCGGCCTCGTCTTCGGGTTGGGCGCCTCGTTTGGACTCGGCTGCGAGCAGCGCGGCCGAGGGCGCGCTGCTCCCAGATGAGCCGCGCGCGGCACCTGGCTCGCCGGCCACCCCCGCAACTGCGGTCTCGGTGGCGGCTCCCGTCACTGCTGGTTGGTCCTGCTGCTTCGTCGGCGTCTGCGCCCGAGGCCCCCATTTTGCCTTGGGGGTCAAGTGCGCCCTGCGCAACTGCGCCTCTTCGCGCCTCCCACCAGCAGAGCTCCCACTCGCAGCGCTTATCGGCGGCGGCGGCCGATATTCCCGCGAGGAGCTAGACGACTGCGGGGAGGCCTCGCGCGGCGGTCGCTCGGGGCTTCCGCAACTGCGGTCCTCCGTCGGCTCCGCGACTGCGGCATCCGCGGCAGCCCCTTGCAGGCCGAACCTTTCCCGCAGTTGCTGCTTCAGCTCGGCGAACCGCTTGTCGACCTCGGCTTTGCGACCTGGGTCCATGGCGTGGCCGCGCGCGGCCCCCGTCCGACGGGGGAACTGCGGCCGGCTTGGGAGAGGAAGGACAACGAGGGAGACGGCGGGGATGAGGACGAGGAAGGCGAAGAGGAGGATGGAGAGGACGCGACGGAAGAGGATGGCGCGAAGAGCTCAGACGAGGGTGAAAGGAGCAAGGGGACTGCGACGAGGATGACGGGGCAGAAACGGAGGAGGAGGAATCAACAAAGTCCGCAACTGCGGCCCTCGGGGGGGACTGCGACGAGGACGACGGGAAATGACTCGGCCAACGGAGGCGGGCTACGGCCAACGGAAGGAACTGCGACGAGGAGGAAAGGCGGAGGGAGGAGACTGCGACGAGGACGACGGGGAAGGGGCGACGAGGACGACGAACAACTGCGGATCCATCTGTTTAAGTACCTGTCTCCGCAACTGCGGCCGCGCTAATTAACGTCACGAGTGCTTCAACGGAGGTGATGCGCGCCCGAAGCACCTAATTACAGCGGTCAGTCGTGGGAGCGCCGCAACTGCGGCCAAGCTGTATGAAGTCGCTAGAAGGCAGCGCCGCAACTGCGGCCGAAAGCGCGCATAGTGAGTCAAACGAGCGCGGCGTCACGCGATCGGTCCCCGCAACTGCGGTTCCATGGCTGCGCAATCCCGCAACTGCGGTGTCAAGGCTGCGCGGACCACCGCGGTTGCAGCTGCGCCCCCTTGCTCGCGTCGAACCGCCCAGGATTCGGATGGGCGTGCAGCATCTTCCAGAACGTGAACGTTCCGTGGCCATCGCTCTTGCCGAGACCTGCCCTCGGGCCCCGCACGGGATGCGAGTGCGGCTCCACCTCATACGTGTTGAACTTCGGGCTAGACCAGGATGGGTGGACGCGAATGCCCGAGCCGTCGTCGCGGATGAGGACGAAATCCCACTGGGGCAGAGGGATTCTTTGCGCCTGTCCTCTGTCCACCCCTTTCGTGTGCCTCATGTTGTCGAGACTGCTAGGGCACGGGCGGCACTCGCAGCGGACCAACCCGCGACTGCGGTCATTGTCAGGGCCGCACACGACGCGCAGCATTGTAGGTCCATCCATCTGCGCGACCATCTCCAGCCAAGACCACGGCACTTTGACAGTGTGGTCCCAGTCCCAATCCCTGTTGTCCTGCGCCTTCCCCTTTGCGCGGTACTTAAGGATCTTCGAAATTTCCTCCGCAACTGCGGTACCTCCGAAGACGGGCGTGCGGCTGCCGAAAGGGTTTTCTCGGTCTTCGTACTCGTCTCGGAACCACTTCAAGGCCGCGTTGTGCTGCTTATAATTGCCGTTCCAGTTCGCCCTGAAGTTCTCGAAGAATTCCAACTTGAAAATTGGCAGCGGCTCATTGCGCACAATTTGAAACAGCGCAACTGCGCCTTGTTCTTCGCGCCCTGGGGGAAGCAGGGGACCGCCTCCTTTGCCCGCCGCTGTTGCGGCCGCGGGCTCCGCGGCAGGAGAACCTGCCGAGGCACTCGAGCGGCCACCTTCCCATGCATTCCACCAGCCACCCTCGTCGTCCCACCAGCGGGCGCCCTCCATTCCCCAACCCTCGCATCCGTTGCCGCCCCATCCGCCGCCCTCCCATCCGCGACTGCGGTCACTTCCGTCGCCGCCATCCTGCGCTTTTCCTCTCCATCCGCCAAGAGAATCTCCGCCGCCCCAGCCGCCACTGCGGTCACCTCCGCCGCCGTATCCGCCACTGCGGCCGCCCCAACCCCCACTTGTTCCCCAACCGCCGCCGCTGCTCTTTGAAGAATCCGCAACTGCGGCCCGTGTTTCCTCTTCCGCTTTGTCATCCCACCCTGCACGCATCTCTGCCCCGACTGCAGGCCGCGGAGGCGGGCGCGAGCCCGCCCAACCGCCGTGAAACCTACCGTCGGCGCGGGCTTGAGCCGAACGTGCATGGAGGAGGAGGATGAGGAGGAGGAGGGTGAATGTGAGGAGGATGATGCGTTCCTGGGAGGTGTGCCTTCGCGTGCAACACAAGAGCCCTGAGAATTCCTGAGGCCCCTCCAACAGCCAAGGACGCGGATGACAAGAAAGTCGAGAAGATTGGGAACCGATTGAGGATTAAGAGGCGTGCGACGAAAGGGATGATGATGACGAAGAGGAAGATCAGTGAAGGGGAGGAGCGGACAGGAATTATGGAGGAGTGATAGCAGAGGAGGAAGAGGGGGAAGGGGGAGGAGGAGGAGGAGGAGGAGGAGGGAGAGGAAAAGGGGGAGGAGGAGGAGGAGGAAGAAGGGGAGGAGGAGGAGGAGGAGGAGGAGGAGGAGGAGGAAGAGGAGGAGGAGGAGGAGGAGGAGGAGGAAGAGGAGGAGGACGACGACGACGAGGAGGAGGAGGAGGAGGAGAGGGAGAAGGAGAACGGGGACAGGAGGACAAGGACGGAGAAATATAACAAATGAGGGGGAGGAGGCGGAGGAGGAGGAGGACGAGGAGGAGAAGCAGGAAGAGGAGGAGGAGAGGGGGGAGGAAGAGTGCGCGTGAGACTGGGAGAACGAGGTAATTAATTAGAGAGGGAACGGGGGAGGAGGGAGGACAAGGAAGAGCATACAGCGACGAGAAGAGGAGAAGGAACAGACGAAGGCTCCTGCTGATCGCATTTCCGCATCGTTCAAAGCAGTGCCGGGGCACTGCTTTGAACGACTGGTGATGTTCAAAGCAGTTCCCCGGCACTGTGTTCCATGGTCGCCGTTATAAGGGCTATCGGATTAACTCGGGTCCGGGGTAACTCGGGTTTGGATTCCCGGAAAAGGAGCCCGACTTAGCCCTGACCCGAGTTATCCCTGATGGTTCGGGGCTCTGGGCGCCCGAGTTATCCGGGGTAACTCGGGTCCGGGGCAACTCGGGTTTGGATTCCCGGAAAAGGAGCCCGACTTAGCCCTGACCCGAGTTATCCCTGATGGTTCGGGGCTCTGGGCGCCCGAGTTATCCGGGGTAACTCGGGTCCGGGGTAACTCGGGTTTGGATTGACTTAGCCCTGACCCGAGTTATCCCTGATCGGGGCTCTGAGTTGGGGTAACTCGGGTCCGGGGCTCGGGTTTGGATTCCCGAGCCCGTTAGCCCTGACCGAGTTATCCCTGATGGTTCGGGGCTCTGGGCGCCCTAACTCGGGTCCGGGGTAACTCGGGTTTGGATTCCCGGAGAAGGAGCCCGACTTAGCCCTGACCCGAGTTATCCCTGATGATTCGGGGCTCTGGGCGCCCGAATTATCCGGGGTAACTCGGGTCCGGGGCAACTCGGGTTTGGATTCCCGGAAAAGGAGCCCGACTTAGCCCTGACCCGAGTTATCCCTGATGGTTCGGGGCTCTGGGCGCCCGAGTTATCCGGGGTAACTCGGGTCCGGGGCAACTCGGGTTTGGATTCCCGGAAAACGAGCCCGAGTTATCCCTGACCCGAGTTACCCCTGATGATTCGGGGCTCCGAGAGAAGCGCTCGGGGCCTTCTCAGAAGACAGAGACGACCCCTCCCCGAAGTCCAAACAAAAGGGCTTCCGAGGACCAGCCGTCGCTCGGACGTCCGTTGCCCGTGCACGCCTCGATTTCTCCTGCGGGCATGTGCGCAGGATGGTCTGGTTGGGCTGAACCTACGAGAAGCCCCCCCCCGTTTTCTCTGTTCTTGGTTCTCGTTCTCGTGTTCGGTTTGTCGGTTCGTTTTTCGTTTCTCCTTTTTCGGTTTCGGCCTGTTTACGTGTTCCCTCGTTTTGTCTCTGACCCACCTCTACCGCAAAACGAAGCCGAACCGAGAACGGCCAACGAAATCGCCAACGCACCGTTTAGGTCCAGCCCTGTGGTCCAGGATGCCCCTCGAAGGTTCACGCCGAGAAAAAGGTGCACGCGTCCGAGCGATGCCACGAGAAGCCCCGCCGGCATCCTGAGAGGGCCTGCCTCGGGTCGGGCATGTCCCCATGCAGGCGGATCTAAAAAGAAACAACATCGGCAAAATATGCCCACGCAGAATGAGAAGACCGCGACACATCGTCCCCCGACGATTTTCTTGCTGCTGTGCTCGAATCTTCCTCCTGCAGAGGATCGTGCCCGACCTACGACCTGCCCCCTCGCACTCCCTCGGCTACACGCAAGGAGTGACCCTGGGTAAGAGTGACCTCTGGTGCGCAGCTTCTTGGGGGGGCCGCGTGGGGAGCAAATCTGGGCGCGCAAGCCGTTGCTCCTGCCTCGTTTTCCGCCATCTGGGGACCAATCTGTCGGCACCTCCCTTTAGTAAAGCTCCCCTTAGTGAAATCGGCCCGGGACCGAAACCGACGGACCTGGACCCGCAAGAAGGACGGCCGCGACGCCCTCCCGCGAACCGAACACGGCCAATTCGGTAATCAACGTGTCAGGGTAGGAGATCTGTCCACCTCCGAAAGGTCCCCCAAACGGAACGCCCGTGCGGGCATGCGCCCGGGCCCCTTACGGGCGAGGCGGGTGAGGCCATGGCCTCGCATGAGAAGCTGCGCGCGTCGAGGGTCCACTCAGGACAGTGCGTACTCTTCAGGAGATGATTTCCCGACAGTCCCCAATCCGTTCCCCAAACAACACCTGAGCACTCCGCCATCTGGGGACCCATCTGTGCCCGGACCAAAGCTTTGTGGGCCCCGGAAACGGCAGGGCCGTTTTTCACCGTTGCCAAAAAAATGTCCCTTGAAAATGGAAACGGCAAAAAAAACGGCGACCGGAAACGGCAAAAAAACTGCTCCAAGATCGGAACTGGAGCCGGAACCGGTAACATAAACGGCGAAACGGAACCGGTGAAAAAACGGCGTCGGAAGCGGCAACAAAAACGGCAAAACGGAACCGGTGAAAAAACGGCCTTGTCGTTTCCAGGGCCCACTAAGGGCAAGGGATGGAGGAGGGGAGAAAGGGAGGAGGGGAGGAGGGCGAGGAGGAGGAGAGAGGGGGACGAGGGGGACGAGGACGAGGGGGACGAGGAGGACGAGGACGAGGAGGAGGAGAGAGAGGACGAGGACGAGGCCCACTGAGCACCAAAGGTCACTCCGGCGAGAGGTCAACTCCTACGTCTGGTCGGATCGCTCCCCGCCGCGGCGCGGCGCGCCGATCCCCCGGGGGGCCGGCCGGGCTCCCGCGGGCCGCCTCCCCCGCCCCCCCGCTTCGGAGGGAGGGCAGGGGAGGAGGAGGAGGAGGAGGAGGGGAGAGAGGAGGAGAGAGGAGGAGGAGGAGGAGAGAGGAGGGGAGGAGGAGGAGGAGGAGGAGGAGGAGGAGGAGGAGGAGGAGGAGGAGGGGGAGGGGGAGGAGGAGGGGGAGGAGGAGGAAAGGAGGGAAGGGACCGGAGCTGCCCTCCTGGGGCCCCAAGGAGCCGTCCAGGGAGCGCGCCGGGGGGGCCCCCGGGAGCTCGGGGTGGCCCAGGCCGTTTTCTGCTCCTGCCACGCCTCCGCCCTCTGGTTCCCTCCTCCTCCTCCTTCTCCTCCTCCTCCTCCTCGCCCTCCTGATCCTCTCCTCCTCCTTCCTCCTCCCTCCTCCGTCTCCTCCCTCCTCCTCCTCCTCCTCCCTCCTCCTTCTGCTCCTTCTGCTCCTTCTGCTTCTTCTGCTCCTCCTCCTCCTCCTCCTCCTCCTCATCCTCCTGCTGCTCCTCCTGCTCCTCCTCCCACCTCCCTGGGCGATTCGTCTGGCGATCTCGACCGATTCGGATTAGGCACCTCGGTGGCGTAAATGGTAAACCGTGGCAGGATGCCCAAAGGGGAAGCCGGAACTGGGCACAAACGCCACCCGAGGCATCCGGAGGTCCGAGTCTGTGCCTCAATTGTCTGGTGCGTGTGGCCTCTCTGGGGACATCTTGGATCGTCTTTCGAGGCATCGTATGGTCCATCAGAATTCGGGGATCTTCTGACCCGGGTCAATCCAGACCCGGGTCAGCAGGAAACCAAAAACCTGCAATGCAGGAAAAAACAAACTGCAACGCAGGTCCTCGCCAACCCGGGTCAGCCAATAGGCGCGGCCGCCTCGCGGCCACGAGCGGCTCCCTAACCCAGGGTCAGCCAGAGGGGGCCTCCGCAGGATCCTGCAGGATCTGGCGCCCTGGCTGACCCCCGTTTGCATTGACCCCCGTCTCAAGGCTCCCGAGTATGGTCCATCAGAATCATCCCGGGATCTTCCCGGGGCGTCCTGGGCCATCCTGGGCCGTCTTCGCCGCTATGGGGCGTTCCCGTGAATCGTCTCACGAACTCCTGGAGGCCGCGACGGCCCCGCAACGCTCTCGATATCCCGCTCTTAAAAGAGACCCCCCCAAAAACCTGGACGCCCTCCCAAAACCCAACCTCCCTCCTCCCAATCCTCGCACGCCTCGTCCTCACTCTCCACATCCCGCCTCCAGAAACCTTTGAAACTCTTGAAATCCGAAAGCCATTGAAGATTTCACGTTGTCGTCATCGTCGTCGTCTGCATCCTCCTGCTCCTCCTCCTCCTCCTCCTCCTCCTCCTCCTCCTCCTCCTCCTCCTCCTCCTGCGCCGCCCTGGAGGCTCAGAAATATGAGAAAGCAAATCTGCATGCATCCCTGATTCTTCACCCTCCTTAGGGAACCCACTGACCCGGGTCAATGCAGACCGGGCGAGTCGGGCTTTGCAAGATCCTGCCAGCTAGACCCGCCCAGTGCAGTCCTGGCTCTGCAGGATCCTGCAAGATCTTGCGCATTCGCTGACCCCGTTTGCATTGACCCCCGACCCTTTGTCAACTCACAAGAGATATGTCGACCCCTATCCCAGGCTTCGGGAGGTTTTCCACTGGACCAGAAGTTGCGGGCCCAACCCTGGGATATGCGATGGGATGGGGGTCATGCTCACACGTGGTGCGTCCGAATAGCCCCCTTGGGTTGTATCCAGGTTTCCCCCACGTTCTTGAGGGGCAAAACTGTTCGGGCAGAACTCGGGGCTTGGTGGAGAAAAATTGCCCGCGATCAGATCGTCCTCTTAGGAGGCAACTACTGGGAGGTTTTCGTCGGAAAGATTGAAACATATTAAGCCCCATTTGGGAGCTGTTACGCCGGAGTGGGCCTCGGCTTAAGCGGGATTAAGCCGGATTAAGCGAACTTCGGGAATACAAATTACCCGCGATCATCCTCGTCATCCTGGCCCCCTCCCCCGTTGATGCGATTGCAAGAAATGTCCCGAGGGCAACCGCCTCCTGGAGCGCGCGGCTCCACTCACAACAAACGCATTCCTCCTGCATCGTTTTTTGACAGCTTCGGAGATCTCGAGGGGCCCGACGGGCTGCAAACGAAGAACAATCAACCACACCCCCTTGTCTTCATGGTGATCCTCCTCCACAATTGCACAATATGAATACTACTCTCCTCTCTCCCCTGATGACGCCCGGAAGAGATTCGGCCCCCCTCCGCGTACTGTTTTTAACGCAGGCTTCGCGGGAGTTGGGTTTTCGCTCGCTTTGATTTTCGTTTCACAATGCGGCTCCCGCTGAAGCACTGGCCTCATTTCCGCGCTTCCGCTCGTTCCGAATCGTGCTCCCGCTGAAGCGCTGGCCTCATTTCGCGCTTCCGCTCGTTCCGAATCGTGCTCCCGATGAAGCGCTGGCCTCATTTCCGCGCTTTCGCTCGTTCCGAATCGTGCTCCCGCTGAAGCGCTGGCGTCATTATTTCCAAGGACATGCCACGACATGTATTGCAATGCTATGTGGTGTTCCGCTGTGCGATGCCATGCCTTCAGCTGCAATTCTAGGATACGCAGTGCTTGACTACGCATTGCCACGCCATGGTATGCCACGCTGCGCTTTAACATTCAACGCCATGCTATGCCATGTTCTGTTCTGTGCCGCTGTGCGATGCCGTTACTTGCGTTGTAATGCTTTGTGATGCCATTCTTGACTACGCAACGCCACGCCACACTAGGACATGCTACGCTTGGCCGTGCTCTTATACGCCCTGCTATGCCGTGCTCTACGATGCATCGCGTACCCTCTCGGGATCATTGCCCTGCTCGGCATCCGACTGTGCGACGCATGCATATGGCGAACGACGAGACAAGACGCGCGTGTCCGCCGGCAGGCGGGCCCTTGGAGCGGCGCGAGCGGGCCGGGGCCCGATCAGATGTGTTTTTTATTTTCCACGTAGGCCCTTCTATACACTTCTCGATGCGTGCGTGTCATCCTTGCGCAGGGGCAATGCTAATCTTCTCTGTATCGTTCCAATTTTAATGGATGATCTCCGAAGGGAACCCCCGATCCGATGTGCGCGTGTGCAAGGTAGTTCTTCTCCCACTTGTTCCAGGGTGTCCAGTCTTGACAAAACGAAACCACACCACCATCACCAAAACGGCCTCCCAGGAGACTCAACAAAAAGGCGAAGACGAAGCAAGGAAAGCGGTTGCGGTGCCTTTTCGTCCTCCGATCCACCCTCCTCCTCCTCCTCCTCCTCCTCCGCCTTCTCTGTGGCAACTCATGGTAGCTGCCCACACCATACCATCCCGTTGGCTCTTGCGAATGGACACAAATCGACACTAGTCGACGCCAATCGACCATAATCAAAGCGAGTCGACACTAAACTGGCGCTACCTCACTGACTTTTAGACGCTAACCCACGCCAGTGCACTCGAACGACGGAGTCACGAGGGAAAATAAGAGTTGCTATCGACTCCTCCTCTTCCGTTGCGTTCGGCAAACTTTGAGCGGAGCTCGCAGCTCTGTGCAACATGACTTATATGGGTCAGCGAGGAAACAGATCCAGAGAGAATCGAGTGGAGCTCAAACATGTGTGGCAACGCCCCATCCTCTCGCTCCTCCTCCTCCTCCTCCTCCTCCCCATTCTCCTTCTCCTCCTCCTCATCGCCCTCCTCCTTTCGAACTCCCCCTCCTCCTCCTCCTCCTCCTCCTCCTCCTCCCCGTTCTCCTTCTCCTCCCCCTCCTCCTCGTCGCTCTCCTCCTTTCGAACTCCCCCCCTCCTCCCCCTCCTCCTCGTCGCCCTCCTCGCCGCGAAGCCCCGAAAAAACTGTCCCTGGGCGAGGCCCGTCCCCTCTCTGGGTCGGTGTATACAGATATCCATATATACACGTGTACAGTCAAAAACCTAATAAGGACGCGCGGTAAGGACGCAAGACCCTTGGAAGCCGAAGTGATGATTTCTTGGGCGGCGGACGACGAGAACCTCAAGGGCGCAAGAGCAGGGAAGAGCAAGGACGCAAGGGTACCCTGAGCAAAGTCGCGCGTCCTTATTAGGTTTTTGACTGTGTACATGTATACATGTACATATATACATGTAGTAAAACATATATATATATATATATATATGTATATATATGTAGATCTTTAAAAAGATGTACACTCCCTGGGCCATCAACTCGGTCTCAAGCGGCCGCCGAAAGGCCGCCTTCGGCACGCGTTCGGCAAGGCGCAGCTGCTATACAAAGCACCCCGAGGCTGGAAAACCACCGAGGGGCGACGCAGGTCTCCGAAGACCTTGCGCCCGCACTCTCGAGCCCACTCCCCAAAAGACAGGCCTCAGGGCACGGCCCGCGGCGTAGTCCACCAGGAACTCCGGCAGCAGCGCTGATGGGGCGGCGGGCGGGCGACAGGCTGCGGCGAGGCAGACATGCTCCCTGGAGCTTTACGACGAGGGCCGAGGCTCAAGGGTAGTCCGCAGGGCGAGGGCCGAGGCTCGAGGATTGAGGACCGACGTTCCCTGAGCTCCTGGCGTTCCAACTTGTTCACGACTGGCATTGCCGCCCCGTTTCGGGTCCCTCCGCTAACAGATCGTCGGGGATCTGCTGACCCGGATCAATCCAGACCCGGGTCAATCGGGCTTCCCAGGAGCATGAAAGATCCTGAAGGATGCTGCTGGATCCTGCGCGCCAGCCCTGGCCACTGCAACCCAGGCTTTTACGATCTAGCTCTCTGCCTGACCCGCGTTTGCATGGTACTCCGCCGCAAAGTTCCAAGGATCGATCCTCACATATTATCGGTCTGGCTCGAGAGATGACGCAGAAAGCTGGAGCACGGGGCTCCAAACGCGTTGCGATGCTGCTTTTGGGGGGCAACGTCAGATCTGCATAAAAAAGGAAGCGCATCCTGAGGGCCACGGGTCCTGGGACCAAAGGTCCTCCTCCTCCTCATCCTCCTCCTCCTCCTCCTCCTCCTCCTCCTCCTCCTCCTCCTCTTGCTTGCCGGCCTCGGAGCCCGCAGAGGGCCCCGATGCGCCCAGAGCAGAGCAGCGAGAGGCCTCCGGGCCCCATTTCCCTCGGGACCCGTCTCCGCCATGGCGAGCTGGAGGGGCCGATGCTCCTGCGACGATCCAGGTTCCAGGATCGACCAGGAGGCGAGGATTCGAGGATCGGGGATACAGGTTTTGGTGAGGATCGAGGATCGGGCGGGGCTCAAGGATCGACGGCTTGGCGACGATGTGATTAGCAATATGAGTGCCCTTAACCAGGTGGGATAGGATGTAAGTGAAAAGGGCCAAATACATGAAGGATATCGGGATCTTTTGAGCAATCGAGCCAAAGCACCTAGCTCTCGTACTCCTACGGGAAAGGAGGGAACCTCAGTACGTAAGTTTACGCTACGTCTTCATCGTGCTATTAGGGCTAGTATTATTATATCTCGATGATGAGAAAACATCGGAGTTGAGCTGCCGGCGATCATGTGGGATGTTGGGAATTGTTCTGCCTTCCTGGGGACTACAGAACGGGTTCCCGCCGCCGCAGGCTTGACCCGCCTGAAACAAATCCTGAAGGTCGATGTTTGAAGGGAGGCGGACCTCAAATGCCTTGTCAAAATCGGTGCTGGCATTTCTTGCTGCATGTGTGCGGCCTCGCTGGCTGGTTCGACTTGCTCCACGCTTTCGGTGCCGGCAGCCTTGGCTTCAGCCCCTGGGTGTTTTTGCGATGCCGCTCCGAGCCCACTGCCAGGTCGGCCCAGCACAAGCTGGCCGCTCCGGCAATTCCTGATAAAACTCTTTCCGCGGTGAGTGCCATCAGCCCCCGCCTGCTTTGTGCGGCCGCCCTCTTCCTCCTTGGAGCGCGCTAGCGGATCACCTCTGCCGCGCTGCGACGCAAAAGCATGCGTGTGTGTGTATGTGCGTGCGTGCGTGCGTGCGTGCGTGCGTGCGTGTGTGTGTGTGTGTGTGTGTGTGTGTGTGTGTGTGTGTGTGTGTGTGTGTGTGCGTGTGCGTGTGCGTGTGTGTGTGTGTGTATGTGCGCGTGTGTGTGTATGTGTGTGTGCGTGTGTGTGTGTGTGTGTGTGTGTGTGCGTGGGTGCGTGCGTGCGTGCGTGCGTGTGTGTGTGTGTGTGTCAGCGTGTCAGTGTGTCTGTCAGCGTGTCAGTGTGTATGCGTGCGTGCGTGCGTGCGTGTGTGTGTATGTGCATGTGCATGTGCATGTGCATGTGTACTTGTATGTGTATGTGTACGTGTATGTGTATGTGTGTGTATGTGTATGAGCATGTGCGTTTGCATGTGCATGTGTATGTGTGCGTGAATGTGAGTGTGAGTGTGTGTGTGTGTGTGTGTGTCAGCGTGTGTGTGCGGCCTCACTGGGGGGCAGCTTGCAGACTTCGGGCCCGTCAGCAAAAGCCGTCCGGGACACAGCAGTTTGGGCGGGGGGTGATGATGGGGGTGACCTCAATGGGGGATTGAAGAGAAGGGCCCAAAAGTGGCCCTTAGGGTCCCTGCTGGCTCCAAAACAGGCACTGAAAAGGCCCCTCCAAAACAGTCCCTGAAAGGGCCCCTGTGGGGCCCTTCTCTTCACCCTTCATTTCGACCACACCTTGTACGTGGATGGCGGGCACGTCCTGTGGGGGCTCCCTATGTTCTCCACACCTCATGTAGGCCCCATCCTCCTCTGCACTCGGACTCGATTGGACAGGACACCCGAGAGGACACAAGACCCTTCCGAGGGCCACATTGCCACAGGAATGTAGGAAGCATGGGCCGCGAGACACAGGACACAAGGGTACGCTTGAACTGGCAGGGTCGACCTACTATTCTGGGCCGACTGTACTGAGGGGCAACGATAGGGGGGGACTGGCAGAGGGGGGAAACCATCGACCTGTAATCTGCGATGGGAGGCGCCACCGCTGTGTCGCCCCCCCCCCATTGAGCGACGCCCAAGGAGTGACCCTCTCCCGCTTGCCGGCGCGACGGGCGAGGGGCGACGAGCGGCGCTCTTCCTCCGTCTTCTCCGCCTGCACGGCGGGCACGGAGTTGTGGATGCCATGGCAATGGGCACTCTAACAGTCCTATCACTACTGATTGAAAGCTCCAAATGTTTCAAACATGTGTTAAACATCATGTTTCAAAACAGGTCGACAACATGTTTTAGGCACCTGGGAAGATTTCTGGCAACGTGCATCTTCTCCGTTGGTCCACTAGCACAGAGCACAGAGCACGGGGTCCCTGATAGGGGGGACCTCGCTGAGCTGCACAAGCAGACCCTCTCGGAGGTCCACGCGGATCCAGGGCGACCGCGAGCAGAGCCAACGAGACTGCGTGGTCGGGAGCTCTTGCTTATAAAGGGGCCCCAGGACACACAAATAAATACACACAAATAAAAATATTCCCCATATTTTCCCATATCTTCTGGGTTTTTGTCTTCCCCCCCACTTCCCATGTTTTCCCATATTTTCTGGGAAATCGACGATTAATTGTGTCTGTGTGTTTTTTCCTCTCCTGAGCGTAGCGTGTCGCGGCGGCGCTCTGGCGGACGCGCTGTGCCCTGCAAACGGATGCCGTGTTGCTCCGCTCCGCGGGGCGGGAGGTCGGGGGCCCGCTCCGGACGTCGACGCCTCAGGACCAGGACATGGCCGACACGCCGCGCCGAAGCGCGGTGGGCCAGCACCGGCAGAGCGACGCGCTATACCCAACACTTCCGACCGTGGATGGGGAGACCAAAAGATAGGAGGCAACTACTGGGAGGTTTTCGTCGGAAAGATCAAGGAGGAGCAAGCCCCATTTGGGAGCTCTTACACAGCTGTGGGCCTCAGATTAAGCGGGATTACGCCGGATCAGGCAGAACTAAGCGGGATGAAGCCGGATTGAGCCAGCTATCGGACCAGGGCACAATCAGAATTTGACCTCCCAGGAGCTGCATCCGAACAGAAGGTACCGATACCGCTACTCCTCGGACCTCTCCCACGGTTCGTTCTGACCAGGGTTTCGAGGCGCATCCAGCGGCGGCGACGAGGGACTGCGAGACGGCCCAGCACGGGGAGAACCAGGGAAGGCAGGATGGCGGCACGGGTGCCTCTTCCCCTCCTCGGAGTAGAACTCCTGTTCGCATGCAGCTGGCTCCTCGTCGAGCGTCGTGGCAGGGCCGCGCGGGGCGGGGATGAGGAGGAGGAGGAGGAGGAGGAGGAGGAGGAGGAGGAGGAGGAAAAGGAGGAGGAGGAGGAGGAGGAGGGGAGGAGGAGGAGGAGGAGGACGAGGACGGGGCGGCCGCGGGAGGTGCCGCGGGGGGTGTGCCCGCGGACGAGGGCGCGCCCACGGAGCAGGGTCGGCGGCGAGCGAGGGGGGGGGGAGTTCGCCATAGGGGGCCACAGTGGCCGGGCCACATGCGAACCCTGCCCCTACCCCCCACGACTTCCGAGGGGGAGGGTGGGGTTCATTTCGCTCGGGAGCTCCCGAACGAAGTGAACCCCACCCTCCCCTTCAGGAAGTCGTGGGGGGGTAGGGGCAGGGTTCGCATGTGAGGCCCCCTCTTCAAGGCGTTCGGTCGTTTTCATGCTCTCTATCGGCGGTCTCCTGGCCTCGGGCTGCCTGCCAGCAGCTGCGCCTCGCCGGGGGCGTGCCGGGAGTGCCAGTGGGCGTCCCCAACGGCCGCCGGAGGCCCGAGACAGGATCCCTCCAAGCCAAAGTCGGCGGCGAGCGAGAGGGGGAACGGAGAAGGAGGCGGCCTCCTCGGACGGCGGCGGGGCTGATCCGTAGCCTTCGCCTCCTCCTCCTCCTCCTCCTCCTCCTCCTCCTCTGGGAGGTCTCGTTGCGTCTTCGGGGGAAGCTGAATCTTCTCCGAAGGCCGGGGGGCTTCCGAGCCTTCTGAGAGGGCCCGCCCCTTCCTCGCTTCCCCCTCTCGCTCGCCGACGGCATGGGGCAGGAGAGTCCGGAATCGAATCGACGAGTCGGATCGGCGGGAATCGGCAGCCAGCTCGGGCGCAGTGGAAACGGCGGAAGCCAGCAGGCTAATGAGGCCTCCGTCGAAAAGTCGGATCCAAGTCGGAATCCGAAGTCAAATCGAATCGGAATCGGAAGCCATCGGAATCGAATCGATTCCGCGCGTGTATCGTGGAGTCCCTGACACGCATGGCGAGTGCAACACAAAAAACCATGAACTCCCCAACGTACGTCTTGATGTTCAGAACATGGGTCGTGCTGATCACCACGAAGACCTTACTGTCTGCCACCTGGCACCTGCAAATTCAAACCGAGGCCAGCACCAGGACAGCATCGGACCGGTGCCACCAAGGGTTCTCGGACATCCGACGGTTCTGGAGGATGTATGGGGCACCGCGGCCGTTTCAGAGCGTTCTGGAACACTCGGAGAGCGTCCCGGAACGCTCTATCCCAGTCCCAGCCTAGCCCCGCCCGATACTCCCTCCATTCGCCCCCCTTTCGCAGAAGGCATCTGTACACCACCACCGTGGCTGGCCAGGGCCAGCCTGGGCCCTGACATGGTGTACACGCCCGCCTGGCCGATGCCAGGAGGGCGTATACACCATAGTGGGGCCCGGGATAGCTGTGGCCAGGCACGGTGGTGCATAGATGCCGTCATCGGACCCCTTCTCCCCCCCACATCCGACAACGACAGCGACTGCTGCGACGATGCCTCGCCATCGCTCGGACGCCTGTGCATGTTTCGGGTTCGTGCGGGTTTTCAGTTCACAGGAGGATGCAACATTCTCCGCAATGTTCCTCGCCGAGAAAATTATCCCGGCAAAGCAACCTAACAGCGATGTGTAGGAGCATATCTGGAAGCATTCCCCTTAAGATTCAGATGAGAATCCAGTTGTAGAGTTCTGCTGTTCTCGCAGTCGTAGTCGCATTCGCGATGACAGTCGCAGTGGCAACGGCAGTCGCAGTCACAGCCTCAGCCTCAGCCTGCCTCAGCCTCAGCCTGCCTCAGCCTCAGCCTGCCTCAGCCTCAGCCTCAGCCTGCTTCAGCCTCAGCATCAGTCTGCCTTCAGCCTCGGCCTCAGCCTCAGCCTGCCTCAGCCTCAGCCTGCATCAGCCTCAGCCTCAGCCTCAGCCTGCCTCAGCATCAGCCTGCCTCAGCCTCAGCCTCAGCCTGCCTCTGCCTCAGCCTCAGCCTGCTTCAGCCTCAGCCTCAGTCTGCCGTCGGCCTCGGCCTCAGCCTCAGCCTGCCTCAGCCTCAGCCTGCATCAGCCTCAGCCTCAGCACGAAGCAACCCAGCTAGAAGGACAAAGCGCTGAATGTACACCGATGTGTTCGACGACTGCGTATGTAATGATGTGACGATATACAGACTGAGCCCTTCGTGAATGTCTACATGTTTTTCTGACGCCTACAAACGGCGCTGACGTGTGTGAGAAAATTGTCCGCGCAGCAAAAGCCGGCGAAGCGTGCAGACAGCCAGCTGCAAAAGGTTGCGAGCGGCTCTTGGAAGACGTTTACGGAACGGAGCTACGGTGTCTGAAAACATTGGCATCGAAGCGAAGAGCCTCGGAGCCCTGCAGCCTGAGAAACACCGCAGGAACTCGCATACTGAAAAGGAATGCATTGCAAACCGCACGTTGCGAACCCTGCAGGCTGAGAAGCACCGCAGGATGTCGCATGCTGAAAAGCACTTGTACTGCAGAGCGCAGGCTGCGAAACCTGCAGGCTGAGAAGCACCGCAGGAACTCGCATGCTTTCGAACACTACTGCTCGAGACCGCAGCTGGAGAGCGGCAGACCGCAGGCTGAGAAGCACCGCGGGCAGAGAGACTTGCAAAACTCAGATGTCCTGATCGTCTTGGAGGAAGTCACGCCAGTCCGGCGGCTGCCAAGAATCGATGATGCGCCTGGAGCCACCGCCCGTGCTGCCGCCGATGTCCAGGTAGTCGCCATCGCCCCTGAACAGACGGCCGTGCCCGCACGCCAGAATCGCTTGGTTGCGGATTTGAAGCAGCGCTCCGCTCTCAAACATCTGCAACACGTCCTGCTGCCTGCGCGTGAAGTTCGGCTTTGCCTGGCCAGCCTGGGCAGACAGATATAGGGAAAGCCGCTCCCCCTCGTTGTAGCGCGCGATGGCCTCGGCCTTCTGGTGGTGCAGCCGGCGCCGCTGTTGCCGCAGAGCTTCCTCGGGAACTGCTGCATCACGGCCCTCACTGTGATCAGCTTGCAACGCTTGCGTTAACCAATCAACGTCGAAGCGCCCTGAGAAGGCCAGCACCTCCCAGATCTGTTTAGTACCGGCCACACGTTGCAAATGGCGATGCCACCGCTTACGCTTCTGGTCTTTCACAAACTTGGCGACGCTACCCAGACCTGCACCCTTGGCCTGGCCACCTTTTCCCGCAGGCTGAGAAGCACCGTGAGAACCTTTCTTACCGCCTGGCCCTTTGTTCGGACCCTGCGGAACCGCATGGCCCCCTTGTGGCGCAGACTTGCCTTTCGCTTTTCCCTTTTCGATATCCCGTTCCTGAAGCGCACGCTGCTGCCGCGACTGCTCGTACTGGTCGCGAGCTACTCTGACCAATTCCTGGCGCTCAGGCTCCGTGAGAACGTAGCGCATGTCGTCGATGTTCTTGCTCCGCAGAAAGTCATGTCGAAGCTTAAGGACAGAGAGAATGGCTCGGCCAGTCTCCTCCTGAGACGCAAAGGCCGCGTCATATTCCGAGCCAGGCTGAGGAGCGCCAGCTGGATCAGTGTCCGCTGGCTCCGTGGACTTCCTCTTTTTGAAAAGCAAGAGACTGAGATGATGGAGGACTTTCGGATCGTACTCCTCGTCGTACCTGTCGTCCCAAAGCTGCCTCAGCTCCCTGTGCAAGTCGTCCGCGCGATTCTGAACGACATCCTCGACGTAGTCGGGATCACCCGGTGAAGTCGGTGAAAGCGGAGGAGCAGAACTCGGCGACCGATCCCAATGCACAGAAGACTCGCGGTCCGCCTGTACGCTGACGTCGGCGTCGGAGACGTTTTCGACGACAATTTTCCGCCTCTTGCTCTCCCCAGGCTGAATAGCACCAGGGAGAGTGAGCACAACCGCCACCGCATCGTGTGCGTCGTTGCGCATGCCACGATCCGTAAAAGACGCGCCAACGGCAATGGAGCAGAAACGGGCGACTGCTCCGCAGACCGCGACGTGGTCGCCTTTGAGGTCGGCCGGAGTGGCATGGACCTCCCATACCTTCTCGTCGTTCTGCTCGCGCTGGTAAGCCTCCCGCGCCTCCTGGAAAGTGAGGTTGTCGTCGCCGACTACAAGCACAACGACTGCCTCGTTTAGATTCTCAAGAATCTTGGCCAGGCCGTCCAGGTGCAAGCGGAGATGGCGAACTGTCCGCTTTCGAGTCTGGATGCTCGGCGGTTTCTTGCCGCACACGATGTGCATGTTGGCGATCACCACGTGGAACTTGTCATGGCCTGGTTTGTTCACCTCAAAATGTGAAATAACAGCATCAATATCTCGGCCGCTAGGAGGCCTGTAAACTTTGCTGTCTTCGCACAGAGTCAGTTCCGCAGGCTGAGAAGCACCGCGGAACCCCCAGAGAGTCAAGTAGTTGTCGACCTCCAAGAAGCGAATGCCATCACCGAAAGGCTTACTGAGGATCTCTGTCACGTTGATCCCTGCTCGGCGAAAGCCTTCACGGAACGCACCGACCTCGCAGCCACAGACCATATCAGCATCAGCGGTCTCCACTATCTTGGCGCACAACCTTCCGAAGTTAGCGCAGTGAGTGGCCGCCTGCTTACCAGTCATCATGCCCTGCTCGAACCCGAAATTGAACGAGGCGACCGTGAAAGACGCAGGCTGCACAGCGCCAGAACCAGGCGTCTGTCCACCTTCCTCCGCAGGCTGAGAAGCACCGCGAGGCGGCGCAGGCTGAGAAGCACCGCGAGGCGGCGACACTTCGGACGAGCCTCGCGGAGCAGAGGCTGCGGATGAACGTTGGACATGGGGGTACGGCCAGGGGAACGCCATTGCAATCAAAACTCAGTGGACTGCAGTGAATGAATGTAGTGGCCAATTGAATGCAGAGGACTGCAGTGTCACTAGCAAGTCCTGAACCAAACACAGCTGTGGCGGAAGGAATATGAAGCGTCTGGCTATT
>CAUYUJ010015980.1:240788-288288 GCA_963575745.1 Prorocentrum cordatum
TGACGAGGCCGAGCCTGCATTTTGACGAGGCCTCCCGCTGCAGACATCCCACGAAACTCCTCCTCGTCAAAATCCGAGGCGTGGTCGTCAAAAAACGATGGCGAACCCGAGTCCTGGCAAACCCGGGTCTTACGCTCCCCCGATCAAGGGAGCGACCCATGGCTGCGTTGCCATGACCACGTGGGCGACGGCGCCGGGGGAGATTGCTGTCTTCGTCGCCGTCGGGGGAGGCTCCGAGCCCGAGCGGGTCGGAGGCCCCCACCTCCGAGACCATCCGCGGGCGGGGGCCGGGGGTCGCCCAGTGGACCGACAGGATCGGGGCCCGGTGGCCCGCTCATGGGAGGTGGTCTCCTTGCGCGCTTGGGCCGCGCCCCCCAAGCTCCCCCCTGGCCAGTGGCAAGCGGGCGTGGCGCCTTCTTGCAGAACTCTACACCCTGCGAAGTGCTCAAGAAATCATGGGTTAAGAACTTCATAGTCTCAGAAGTTGAATAAAAGCCGAACATTTCTGTTAACATCGAAAGATTTACATCGAAACGTTAAGAATAATCGAGACTCTGGCCGAAAACTCAAGTTTTCTTAAGCATCGCCTAAGGTGTAGTCTAGGGCGCCTGGCTCTCCCGCGGGGGGCGGCAGCGCCCGGCGGCGCAGGTCGCGCGTGGCGACGGCCGCGGCGCGGAAAACCGCGGCGAGCTTGCGGCGCCATTTGGCGGCGTCGGCCACGCCTCGCGGGAAGTGGCGGGGCCTCGCTCTCGAGGCGGCGAGTTCGTTAGCATGCTGGCGAAAAGCTTCGACAGTCGGAGAGATGCGCCAAGCGTCGAGGCCTTGCCTCCCCAAATATGGTAATCATCCTCCGAGGTGTGGAACACGTCCCGTCTCGTGTTGAGCACCCTGTTGATCACATGCTGTGATTGGCTCGCGGCCCCGCACGCACTGGTGAGATTCCCGTGAGCAGGTCGGTGAACGCGTCGGCTGGACGCTTGTCTTCCGCTCACGCGGCTAGGGCTCCCAACTTCGCGCTTCGCGCTGCGCGAAGCGCGAAGCGCGAATAACTTCGCGCTCTCGCGCCGCCCCCCCAGAGGGAGAATAGGAGGACGAGGAGGAGGGGGGAGAAGGAACGAGGACCGCGAAGCGCGAAGCGCGAATAACTTCGCGCCCTCGTGGGAGCCCTTGTGGACGCTTGTCTTCCGCTCGCGCGGCCTTCCTCTTGTCGACGACGGGGGCCCGTCCGTGGGCCCTCGGGCATGCGTTGGCACGGTGCTCTCGGCGCAGTGGACCTCCGCGGCAGACTGCAGGGGCCCCAGGACACGCAAATAAGTACACACGAACAAAAAGATTCCCCATATTTTCCTATACTTTCTGGGTTTCCGTCTTCCCCCCCACTTCCCATATGTTCCTATATTTTCTGAGGGATCGACGATGAATTGTGTCTGTGTGTTTTTGTTCCCTCCTGACAGACAGGTTCCCTCGCGGTCTTGGCGGTCGTCGGGCGAGTCGAGAACCGGCCGCCCAGGCGCGCAGGCCGCGCTGGAGATCTGTCGACCTTCCCAAAGGGTCACATGGTGGGGAATGGCTGTGGGATCGAGCAGATGCTCTTCCATGATCCTTTCGACGTCGAGCTCGTCGCCGCTGCTATCGACTGGCGAACCGATAGGGCCTCCGCCCGCAAAGCCGCACGAGATCCTTGCCAGAGGTGCTCTTAGCTCATGCGTCGCCAATGGGTGAGGTTCCGATGTGCGTCCCCGGCAGGAGAACCCATATTCGAATCCCTAAGTCAGATAGGCAATCGAAATAAATCGGATCAGAGGAAATCGGTAGCCGATTCGGGAAAAGTCGACTCGGCGGAAAATCGACAGTCTAGTAGGCCTCCATTGAGAAATCGGCGCCCAGATCGGAATCCGCAACCGACTCGAATCGGAATCGGAATCTATCGAAATCGAATCAGATCGAATCGGAAGAATCGAAATGAGTCCTGCCCTGGTGAGCCGATCCTGAGAGTCGGGTTCACCCAGTCCGCTGGAGCTCGAAGCACATGCGTGCGGGCTCACGGTCGTCGTGGTTGTTCGCCTCGTCCTGGAAGCTAGCGGCTCGCTTGCGCCCGTCTTCGCTTGGTTTTGGCAGCTAGGCCTGAGCAGAGCAGGCCAATGTCGGGGGTTGTTGAAGGTGCCCTTGGCCCGAGGTGCCCCCAGCTTTTAGCTCAATGTTGGAGCCTCTGGGGCCCTCTTGGCCTTGTGAGGGGGGCTCTGGAGGCCGTGGGGGCCTCCTTGGAAATACTGGGGGCACCTTGGGCCAGGGGCACCTCTAGCAACACCCTGCAATGGCTCTTTCCGTGGCAGTAATGCGTGAGTCGCGGTTTGCTGGTGGCGTGTCGTCTCGCGCTGGCGCCAGGGAGGACTGTCTCCATTTCAAGCGCTGCCGGGGGAAGGGTACAAGCTCGTGCGCCAGCCGCTGCCTCTGTGCTTCGTTGAAATTGGCGGGCCTTGGTGATATGCCCACCTCCGTAGGTCCCAGTAGGGGTACGTTAGGGAAAACACAACCTTTAAATATTGTCCTATGGTGCCTGCGCGAGAGCCACCCTCTTGCAGTGTGACGGCCACGTAGCGGTATGCCTGTGGGGCCTGCCTCGTTCACCATAGCGTGGTCCTTGGCAATCTTCCCGTCGAGGAGGTCCGCCGCATTGCATGTGACGTCGGTGACTCCTGCTGTGACGAGCGCCTGTGCGTGGTCGCCGGCTCAGCTCGTGTCCCATAGCCTAAGCACTCGGGAAGACGCCTCTTCGAGGCCCCAGACGTCCCTTCGGACGGAGAGCTGGAGGACCCTCGGGTAGGCATGCCTGGCGGGGATGGTGGCCAGAGTTGAGGCTTTGGACGTCGGCTTCGCCGTCCTCAGTGCCGACTGGGGCAGATCTGGCCTCGCTTACAAGCATGTCTCGGGGATGGGCAGACCCCGCTTTAGTAAAACGTGGTTTAGTGAAAACGGCCACGGCGCCAGCCCGAGAACCGAAAACGGACAATTCACTAATCGACGTGTCACTGTTGGGGGTTCTGTTCACCCCCGAATGTCGATGGGGCCTTCCGCCTCGGGGTGTTCGGCCATCCTGTCACGGCCGTGCGCGATGGGGGGTGCCTTGGGCCGTGTGCACGGGTCGACGCGGTCTCTTGTGACTTCGCGCCTCGGGGGGGTGGGAGGGTACAGGGCAATTTTTAAGACATCGGATTTCTGAAAAAAAAGGATTTAACAAACATGATGAATGTATAAATAGATGTACGCATGAACTCATCGTTGTTTTTAATACTAAATCCCTGCATGCTTTATCCATGATCCGCACGCGGAGCATGTATTAAAAACGGCACTGTAGAGGGGCTCCTCGAACTGCCCCTTCCGTGCGCCCACACGAGGCCCCGCCGAAGAGCGAGACCTGACCGGAGCAGGCGGGACCGCCCACCGACGAGTCGAGTCGGCAATCTGGGGCTGGTCCCAGGAAGGCACAGCAGCGCCGCACTGCCGAGGCACCGGCAACGCGGTAAGATCCTCGAGCCTGCCTGCTGCGGCTCCCTCCAGGAGGCCCCTAGCCCTTCAGCACGATCCCAGAGCGAGCAATGAGGCGGGAATGAAGGAGAGGATGGGGGAAAGGACGAGGGGGGTTATCGACGAGGAAGGGAGGAGCAGGAAGGAGAAGGGACCAGGAAGGCGGGAGGGAGTGAGCGGCGAGGAGCGAGGAGGGCACAGGGCGGGTGGGCGAAGGACTCCTCGGCAAGAGCCTCCGAGACCCGCAGCAGCGTCGTGGTTTCTCTGCAAGGCGAGGGCGCCCCGGAGCCCACGGAGCCCCATCCACGGGACCGACCCCTCGCCCTGGGCAGCGCTCTCATTGCCCCCGGGGCCCGAAACAGACCCCAAGATTAGGAAGGAACTACTTGGAGACTTCCGTCGGAAAGATTGAGGATCAAGCCCCTTTTGGGAGCTGTTACGCCGGAGTGGGCCTCGGATTAAGCGGGATTAAGCCAGATTGAGCGGGATTCAGCGGGATTAAGCCCGATTTCGGGCCAGGGCAAAATCAGAATTTGACCTCCCAGGAGTTGCATCCAACAAAAACGTGGGAAAGCCGGCCTCAGTGAATCTGGCTCGTGACGCCAGAGGTCTTGGCCGAGACGACGAGCAACAATAGGACTCAATCCGGCGACACGTAAGACTCGGGTTCGGGGTCTCGGGTTGAGCTGACGGGGGTCAACAAGAACATGACGAGACCCAATCTGACTTTGGACGCGAGCTCCTGCTGCACACATCCCACGAAAACTGGACCGTCAAAATCCAGCACGCGCTCGTCAAGAACCGTCGGCAAGCCCAGGATCCGGCGCACTCGAGCCTCACGTTCCCAGACCACCGACGCCATGATGTGTTCACAACATCGCCCCCCGAAATTTTGGACCCCTCCCCCTGTACACCCTGCGAAATGCTTTAGAAATCATGGGTTAAGAAATTCATAGTCTCAGAATTTGAATAAACATCCAGAATGTCTATTCAAATCTTGGGATCTACATTGAAACATTAAGAATAATCGAGACTCTGGCCGAAACCTTGGGTTTTCTTAAGCATCGCCTAAGCTGTAGACCCGTTTTTCCTCCTGGTTCGATGTTGTTGACGGTCCGAAAGCCGGGTGGGGGCGCCTGGAGGCAGGAAAAATAGCGACCCCCCCCCCCGCCGAGCAGCGATTGTTTCACCATCGAGAATCCACTTGCCATCGCTCGGACGTCCATTTCCCGTGCATTTTTTTGGTTTCGTGCGTGTTTTTTTGGCTCGGTGGTCCAGGATGGTCCTCGATGGTTTCGGGGATGGACAGACCCCCCTTTAGTAAAACGTGGTTTAGTGAAAACGACCTGAGGCACAAACCTGGCGGGCGCAAGCCTGGAAAATAACGGCCACGGCGCCCTCTCGAGAACCGAAAACGGACAATTCACTAATCGACGTGTCACTGTTGGGGGTTCTGTCCACCCCCGATGGTTCTCGCCGAAAAAAATGCACACGTCCGAGCGAGGCCAGGAGTAGGGGTCTGGGTTCTAGAGGCCGTCAAAATGGGGTCGGCGCAGGTGGGGTCCGGAAATCGCGTCGCATCGCCGATACACCGCTGATACATCGGCGATGCATCGACGATGCACTGGTGACGTCGGCGGTGCATCGGCGTCGCCGGCGTGGAGGAAATCGGGCTCCGCATGAAGCATCATCGTCGATGCATCAGCGATGCGGCGCGATCCTCCGACCCCATCCAGGAGATCCCAGAATGGAATCGACATGTCGGATCGGCGATCGAGATGAATCGGATCGGCGGAAATCGGCAGCGAGTCGGGAAAAGTCGAATCGGCGGAAATGAGCAGGCTAGTCGGCCTCCATTGCGAAATCGGAAGCCACGTCGGAATCCGAAGTCGAATCGAATCAGCATCGAAAGCCATCGACCTCGAATCGAATCGGAGGCATCCAGACGAGCCCTGCCAATCTGCTCCGACCCCATCCAGGAGGCCTGGAGGCTCCCCGATTGAAGAGACCTCTCTCTGGGCCCCGGCGCTTGAGCAGGGACCGACCGTCCCGGCATTCCTATAGTCATATCACGAAATTTTCTTAGAACCCAGATACGTTCTAAGAACAAAAACAATGTGCTTAGAACATAAGACCGGTGTGTTAAACCAAGACAGTCCCGGCAAGAAATACTCTAAGAACATTTCGTGGAATCCACAGAAAGGTTCTTAGAACATTGTTGGGTAGGGCTATACTGTAGGCGAGAACTGGCGTCCTTCAGCACGAGCCCGGCCCGCAGCCCCTGGCCCGGAGCCAAGCCGAAACGCACCACCCCCGCCGCCAGGTCCACCTGGTGCACGGCGGAGACCGGGAGCCAGAACTGCGGAGAGGGGGCGCTCGCAGGCGGCGCGCGCACGGCGCGGGCGAGGTTAAGGCCGCCCTCGAGCCCTCAGATAAGGCGAAGCCAGGGAAAGCACCAAGGCGAAGCCCTCAGATAAGGCGAAGCCCTCAGGAAAAGGCGAAGCCAGGCGAGGAAGGCGAACCCTCAGATAAGGCGAAGCCAGGAAGGCCACCCTCGAACTCTCAGATAAGGCGAAGCCTCGAACCCTCAGATAAGGCGAAGCGGGGAGGATGAACATCAAGTATCTCTAAGATCTGGCGGCTCTGGAGGATGTCTCGGGCGCTGCAGCCTTCCCCATGGGCCCCAGAGCGTGCCGGAACGCTCTCTGAGCGTTCTGGAACTCTCTGGAACGAGCTCATCCTCGTCCTGGCCCCACCCGACCAGAACCAAGATCCCCTCGCATTGTGAACAAAATCGCGACAGGAGTTTCGCTATTTTCGGCCTTTGGGAGCCCTCACCAGGCCCCCAGGGACCCTCAGAACACGACTCGCGATGAAGCGCAAATCCCGGGGAAGGGGTCCGGACCGCTGGGTGTCGACGCTGCGGAAACATCACGACGTCGGGGGTCTGGGTGTGTGTCCTCCTCGGAGGCGTGCGTCCGACCCGAGCATGCAGTGCAGCCGTCTTGTGGTAAATCGTTTCCCGAGCGGTACACCCTGCGAAATGCTTTAGAAATCATGGGTTAAGAAATTCATAGTCTCAGAAATTGACTAAACATCCAGAATGTCTATTCAAATCTTAGGATCTACATTGAAACATTAAGAATCATCGAGACTCTGGCCGAAACCTTGGGTTTTCTTAAGCATCGTGTAGAGTGTATGGCCAGACATCGCCCGCCACGGAGCACATACCAGAAGAGTTCTCGGCGCGCGCTTCGCCCCTGGACGGGGCGGCGCACACCCAGAAAATAGCAGGTCGGTCGAACGCGGAGGGGAGACCAGCACGGAAGGTCGTTCTCCACCCTCGGAGAGGAACTCGCGGAAGCTTTTGGCCGTCTCCATGGCGCCCGATCTCGCGACCGACAGCACGGAGCGCGGACGCAATGCGTCTCCCTCATGTGGGGCCATTGGGTGCTGATGGGCGCAATGTGGGCCATATTCGGCGCCGCTGGGCGCTAGAGGACGCTCTTCGCCTGTGCGCAGATCCCGTGACTTACTATGTAGTTCCTCCACCCTGCTCTGTCACTTCCCAAGACATCCAGTAGACACCCGACCTCCACCCCCCTGGGACCCCCCAAGCACCCCCGTCCGCGCCAATCTCTCTTGGGAGGAGGAGGGAGTTAAAAAGGTGAAGGGTGGCCGGAGGAGCGGGGAGGACTTCCACCTCCTCCTCCTCCTCCTCCTCCTCCTCCTCCTCCTCCTCCTCCTCCTCCTCCTCCTCCTCCTCCTCCTCCTCCTCCTCCTCCTCCTCCTCCTCCTCCTCCTCCCCCCGAAAAGTGAAGGGATCCCCTTTTTCCTTCTATCCCTCCACCCGAGGAGGGGGAGCCGCAAAAAACCCCACCCGAGCGGCGACCTGCAGGACCTCGGCGCAGGCTTCCGCTCAGAGCCGAGGCTGTCGGCTGGTAAGCGCGGCTGCGAGATGCTCAGGCACATCGTTCGCTCGTGCTGCCCCATGCGTCAAAAGCTCGATCACTCGTTCGTT
The DNA here is from genome assembly GCA_963575745.1 of Prorocentrum cordatum. Lineage (NCBI taxonomy): Eukaryota > Dinophyceae > Prorocentrales > Prorocentraceae > Prorocentrum > Prorocentrum cordatum. Next base: position 248,335 of record CAUYUJ010015980.1, read on the forward strand.
CATTCCTCGTCCTCCTCCCTCTCCAACTGGTCTCATTCTCATCCTCCGCCCACCCGCACTCCCTCCTTCTCCCCTCCCGCCATCCCTCCCCCCCTCCTCCAGAGTTTCCTCACCCTCCTCATCCCCCCTCGTTCCTGCCTTGGGTCCTTCCTTCCTTCCTCCTCCTGCCCCTCCCGTATTCCCTCCATCCATCCATCTATTCCTCCTTACTTGTTTCTCCCTCCTCCACCTCCTCACTACTTCTCCCGCGCTCCCTCTTTCCCCGCTCCCCTGTCCTGCCCAATCCTCATGAATAACCCTCCCATCCCAGTCCTCCTCCTTCGCCACCTCCCCACCTGCCCCCCCATCCTCTACCTCCTCCTCACCCCTCACTCCTCCTCCTCCTCCTCCTCCTCCTCCTCCCCCTCCTCCTCCTCCTCCTCCTCCGCCTCCTTGTCCTCCTCTTCCTAATCGTCCTCCTCCTCCTCCTTCTCCAATTCCTTCTCGTCCTCCTCCTCCTCATTCTCCTCTCCCTCCTCCTCCCCTCCTCCTCCTCCTCCTCCTCCTTCCCCTCCTCCTGCTCCTCCTCAGCCTGCTCTTTCCCTCCTCCTCCCTCCCCCATCCCTCTTCCCCCCTTCTCCTCCTACCTTCTCATCCTCCTCCTCCTCCTCCTCCTCCTTTTCGTCCTCCTCCTCCTCCTCCTTCTCCTCCTCCTCTGCTCCCTCCTCCTCCCCCATCCCTCCTCCCCCTCTCCCCTCCCCCATCCATCCTCGTTTCTTACCTAGGTCTTATTAACCGTGCTAGGTCTTCAGAACCCCCCCACAGTTGGAACTGGTTATCTCTCCAGCGGCCTTCTTGACGCACTTGGGCCCCAATACAATTGGAACATACGTGTTTCTCAAGCGGGACCCGCCGCACAACAACGACAACGACGACGACGACTACAACCGATTCTGACTACCACCACGATGCAACTGCGGCAACGGCTACGACGACGAGTACTGGATTGTGAACAACGCCTTTGGCACACAATGTGTGCGTGCTCAAATGTCCAATGCCGTGCGTGCTCAAATGTCCAATGCCGTGCACGGTAACCTAGCGATCATTATTCGCTGGGAACAACAACCCCAAATATTATCCAGCGCGGTGAACTCTAGTTGGAAACAAAACATCTCCGCGCGACGAGGACGACGAGGACGAGGACGAGGACAAGGACGACGACACCGACTACGATTACGGCTACAATCATGAGTACAATGATGATTACAATTGCGATTACAACCACGACCACAATAACGACTCTAATCACGAAAGCTGAGTCTCATCCTCATGAGAAGATACTCACAAATCCTCTCGCGTGTAGGGTAGCCCCACATGGATTATTCCCTGGGAGAAAAAGAAAAGACCCAACATTATCCAGCCCGCCCAGGTATAGAGGGAACATACTCTCCGCCGCGACGACGACGACAACGACTACGATAACAACCAGGACGAGGAGCAGGAGGACGAGAAGGAGGCGAAGCAGGAGCAGGAGGGGCAGGATGATGATGGGGGCGGAAATTGTCCCCGCCGAGGGAAACACGGGAGGGGGCGAGGGAGAGGCAAAACCGAAGACCACCCACGGTTAACCAACAGCACTCACAATGCAGAAGGGGAAAGGATCCACGTCTGGGGGGCCCCGGAGAAGAGAGCGGCGGAAGCCTGACACACAAATGATCCGGCCTCCACGCTAGCAGAGAGAGAGAGGCTGGAGCCCCCGAAATCCACCCTCCTCCTTCCTCCTGCCTCTCTTTGAACCGGATCGAGCTCGATCGATGGCCCAAAGCTTTGAGCAAGGCCGAAAAGCTCGCTCGCTAGCGTTCGTAGTGCGGTTTCGAATCGCATCACGACTGTTCTCACTCACTCACTCACTCACTCACTCACTCATTCACTCACTCACTCACTCACTCACTCCTCACGCTTCCTGCGTCCTCTTCCTCCCCCCATGCCTTCCTCCCCCTCCTCGGTCCCCTCTACCACAACATGACCCCCCCCATGTTCTTGCCATCTGATCCCCCCCCCCTCCTCCTCCACTTAGACGCAAGAATAGGGGGAGGGGGGGGAACATCGACCTGGAATCGGCGATACATGACCGATAGATCGGCGATAGGCCCCCGACATCGAAAAGACAGCTACTAGACTCAGATCGGTACTCAATGGGAGATTGGGGGTTGATGCATCCCACCCTGAGCCTATCACCCCCTAACGTTGCTCACTGGTTTTCGGGCCATAACTCGAAGCCCCCACGTCCTGTCGGGACCATCCGGACCCCCCCTGAAACGAAACTGCCCAAACAAATCAAACGTCGAACACGAAGCGAAGCCCTGTCGTCCCTCCTACCGCCCCTCCCGCCGAACAGAAAGAAGCGCCTCAAAGGTCGGCTACTTGAACGAACGAATGGGCCGAGGCAAGCGTGACCGGCGGTGCGCAACTTTCGGGGCCTCGGGGAGGCCACACCCGAGCGCGCAAGACGTTGCTATCGCATCGCGTTCAGTCTTCTGAGGACCCCAGTGCGCCCGCACCGAAAAAGCTCACTCCGGCGAAAGGTCAAGATTTCGCGTGACCACGGAGGCGCGGCCCTTGCTTTTCCGCCTCGTCCCCCCGCCCGGCTCCTTCCGTGCCGCAGCTCAGTCCTGGCACGCCCCTCCCGATGCTGTACAGTTAGGGAACCGAGCTCTGTACACCGCCGCTTGTTCCTGCCATGCAATGCAATTTGCCCAGGAAAGCGGATCCTGGTGTATACGGGATCCTGGTGTAGACGTTTTTTCGCAGTTCCCCCGGAAACAAACAGGGACACGAGTATACCCCACACCACCCCGACGTCGCCCCCGACCCTCAAAAAGTCCTGGGATTGAGAAGCAGCCCGCCACTGGCAGTGTAGATGCTACAACTTCCGAACTAGGCGACGAGCCCAGGGGGGAAATGAGAAGGAGAAGGCCTTCTCAGAAGGCCGCGGGACTCCTTAGAAGTCCGGGGGACTTCTGAGAGGTCTCCTTAGCCTATTTCGAACACAGACTGAACTTCTCAGAAGCCCTCTCAGAAGTCCAGAAACTTCTCAGAAGCCTCGGAAGTCCCGCCCCTTCTCATTTCCCCCCCGCGCCCGCCGCCGACGAACAGTACCTGCCTCTCGGGTGCCCGTGCGCCGAAAGGTGGCCGGAGAGGGCGGTGGGCGCGGAGCGGGTGGCCCCGCGGGCGCCTTGGATATCCTGTAGTCCGCGCAGGCCGTGGGGCGGCCGTCCTCGTCCCAGCCCCGAGCCACCACCTGCCCGGGGGGGGGGGGGCGACGGCGGTGTCCCTTTGGCAGGGGCGCCTGGCGGAGTGGCACCCCTTGCCTCGTCGACCAAACGGCTCCCAGAACACGTTCCCGTCCAGGTCCAGGGAGAGGGGGTAGGGGGAGGGATAAACCCTTCCCCGGAGGGGAAGAAGGGGGGCGGGGCGCAGAAGGACACACTTCGAGCAGGGGATCACTTCGAGGAGGGGACCAGTAGCTTTTTACCCCAAAACTCCTTCCCCGTCGAGGCTACGACACAGGATTGCTCTGGTCCGCAGACCCAGGGACTGTTTTCTGCGCATTTTCTTCTGAGCCCAACGAGGGCAGCCATGCTGGGGTAAATCAGTTATGTAGTCAACCCCCTACTCAAATACGAGTGCGAAAACGGCAACGCGCACGAGGTGCATCTCCCACGGCCAAGGACCGCACGAGAGCAACTCTTACCAAAGCGATGGGGCAACCGGAAAAAGGAGGAAGAAAGGGGGAGGGGCCGCAGAAGGACGTTGTATTTCTGCGCGCCCTCCTCGGAGGCGTGCGTCCGACGCGACCATATGCTACTGTGAAAACGTATAGTAAGGGCGCGTGGTAAGGACGCAAGACCCTTGGAGGCCGAAGTTGAAGTATTCTGGGCGGCAGGCGGCCAAACCCCCAGGGGACCTGAGAATCTGGCCTGCGAAAATTGCTAGGGACGGGCCGCAAGAGGCTGAGGCAGGCAAGGACCCAAGGGCACCCTTAAAAAAAAAATGTGTCCTTACTACGCGCGTTGACTGTGCATCCATCTTGTAGTTTATCGTTTCCCAAACGATGCGGCGTGTCGACGGGGCCGAGCCGCTCAAAGTGAAGGGGCCCGGGGGCACACAAACACATAGACACACATCCAAGGATCTCCAATGTTGCGCGCACACGCACGCCCTGGATTATCGTCTTCCCCTCCGCGTCCCACATCTTCCTACCCCGACACTCGGCTGCTCCAATCGTTTGACGGCCTGAGAGGCCTCCTCCAGGCCTCGGGGCCGTCAGAAAACGACTCAGGGCGAAAGAACGGTCCGTAGGGAAGGATCATACCCTCTGGGGCCCAACGCATCGGAAACAAACATAGGAGTTGCCAGATCTCCAGGCACGTGAAACGGTTTCTTATCTGGCGTTTCGGCATTGGGCGGAAGGGGGGGGGCTGGCTCCGGATCTCTGCTTAGCGCGACTGCTTGCAACAGTGCGTCCTAATGGGGAGACGCCACCTGCTCGAAACAGGCGCCATAAACGGCCAAGAAATACCCCAGGAGGAGGGAGAAGGGGGGGGATGCGAGAGCCCGCGCCGATCGGCAAAACAACGACGAAGAACAGGACGGGCATATATTACTGGGAATAGACGCTTGATTGTGCCCGCGTCCAGACGAAGCGGGGACGTCTCCAGACCAGGGGCGGAAGAGGACAGCCCCGGGAGAGGGCGCCAGGCCGAGACCCAGGCCGAGAGCGGACCAGGACACCAGCGGGGGACCTCACCGAAATCGCCGGCGGCTCTGGAGGCTGTGGCGGGCGCCGCGGCTGTCCAGGAGCGCTCCTGGAATTATGGAAGGCGCCGATGAGCGATGCGGTGCGACCTCCTCCTGCGTCACCCTTCTCCTCCTCCTTCTCCACCTCCTCCTCCTCCATCTCCTCCTCCTTCTCCTCCTGCTCCTCCTCCTCCTCGCCCCTCCTCCTCCACCTCCTCCTCCTCCTCCTTTCCCTTCTCCTCCTCATCCTCCTCCTTTTCCTCCTTCTCCTCCTTCCCTTCGTCCTCCTCATCCCCCTGATTCCCGATTCCTGATTACGTGAGGAGTCGCTGGCTGCCGCCTCCCCTCCCACCTCCTCCTCCTTCTCATCCTCCTCCTCCCCCTCCTCCTTCTCCTCCTCCGCCTTCTCCTCCTCATCCTCCTCCTCCTCCTCCTCTTCCTCCTCCTCTCCTCCTCCTCCCCATCCTCCTCCTCTTGCTCCTACCCTGTTCCTCGTCGTCTTCCTCCTCGTTTTCCTCCTCGTCCTCTGCTCGTCCTCCTTCTCCTCGTCCTCCTCCTCCACCTCCTCCTCCTCCTCCTCCTCCTCCTCCTCCTTTGGTCCTATTATGCTCCTCATCTGCTCCTCCTCTGCTCCTCCTCCTCCTTCTCCTCCTCCGCCTCCTCCTCCTCCAGCTCTTCCTCCTCGTCCTCCTCCTCGTCCTCCTCCTCCTCCTCTTCCTCCTCCTCATCTTCCTTCTCCTCCTCCTCTTCCTCCTCCTCCTCCTCTTCCTCCTGGGTTCACAGGAGACGGCGGAGGAGGCGGAGGAGGAGGGGGAGGAACTTACCCCGAGGAGGCACAGGGGGCGGAGGATTTGTTGACATCAAAATCAATAGAATTGAGTGCCCGCTCCAACCAGGAGAGCAGGCCTGGCTGGCAAGGGTGCCGGTGAGAAGAGAAACTAACGCCTAAAGGCGAAGGAGAGGCAGGAGGCCACAAAGACATCTCTTGCTGGCAAGAGGACTCCGCGTGGCCAGCTGCCTCTCCCCAGGCGTTAGTCGGATCCAGAATCAGTCTCATCTCGAGGCGACTGCTTCAAAAAAAGAAGGGGCCTCGTCTCGTCATTCTCCTGCCAGAGAGAGGATGAGACACCTCGCAGCGCAACACAAAGATATTCTTCAAAAAGGAAACGGCCCGCCTCCTCCTCGGCCTCCCAGTCACCTCCAGTCCCTGGTGGCGCAGGGGCAGCCTGCGACACAGCAGGAAGAATACTGTTCGTTCCCCCCCCCCCGCTCCCGACTCCGCCCCGTCCCCACCGACCCTTGAGACAAGAGGATGGGAGCCCGGCGGCGGAAAAGCGCCTGCATGACTCGATGCACGGTCTCCTCCCAGCAACGCCCACGGCCCACGCTCGACCGTGACGTTGGGACGCTTCGGGTGGAGGCCCCTGCAGATCGGGTGCCACTTGTTGTGCCTCTTCGAGCGAGTGGGGCCGGAACGGTTTTCAGCAGGGCCGCTGGCTCGCCCATGAAAAGAATCAGAAAAACACTTGGTACATATGGCAAGTGAAGCGTTACCTGAGCACTCAAAAGGCAAACGCCTGTGCCCCCTCGCCTCGAGACTTGTCGGATCGAGCCCACGGACTGGCACACACCGAGTCGGGGGAGGCGGGGGGCCATGGGTGGGCAGGCGACTGACTTTAGCACAAGCCGACCAATGCCAAACACCTGACACTGAAACAAGCACAACCTGCTGAATGGATACCCATTGGCAGGTAGGTGAATTAGCCGATTGGGGGTGGGGTTCTTTAGGCGGCTGGCTCCACGCAACATCCTGGAGGTCCAACTTCGGCCATTTGGGCACAAGTTTCGCAGCAAAAATGGCCACGGCCATAGACATCTGAACATGCAAGCCAAGTCTGCTTATGGCCTCATCGGATGGCTGCGGGTGCCCAAGATACACCTGCCCAGCTGACGCGCTCATGGCTCCAACATCGGCGTGATGGTTTCCAAAACGGCACATCTTATCGTGATCGTCGGCCCACTCATCGAGCGACAAATGGGCCTTTACTTTGATGGAAGGGCGAACCCTCCAGATATCACTAAGGAAGAAGAGAGAGAGAGAGAGAGAGGGAGAGAAAAAAAAGAGAGAGAAAGAGAGAGAGAGAGAGACACACAAAAAAAGAGAAACCCCTATAGCACCGCATGGGCGACAGCTGGTCGACTCGGGGTCGATCGAAGTGATCTTTGACCAGCTGTGCACCCGCGTAGAAGTCTGAAGGGTCAACAGAATACAAGACAGCCTGACAGATAGCTGCGGACTCTCCCGCAAGGGCGGTCTGTGGGTAGCACGGAGGGACCAGGCCGTGCATCTTTCCCAGAAGATTGCCATGGCCGTCCACGGCCACGAAACACCAACCTGCCCTGCTGAACTCGCGGACAACATGTTTAAACGCACTGCCATCCGTAAACAGGTTACCCCTGAAAAAGGAACTCGCCCACTTCCTGACGAAGGCCCTCCCTGGCCCAGAACGCCCCAGACGCCTCGGCCGCAGGACCGGAAAATCATCCCCAGGGTGCGCGAAAGCCCCGAAACAGGACCTAACCGAATTAGGCCCCTCGAGGACCATGCGGGCAATTTCGGTTCTAACAAGGCTGGAAGGAAGCTCGGCAATCTCCCGGTAACCGCAGGCCCAGAGGCTATGGTGGAGCGTGCCAACAGCAGCACCGCAGAGGGGGCAGGTGGGGTCTATCTGATAACCCAGCCGGTGAGCTTTCGAACGAGTCCAGACAGCATCCGTGGCAACTGCTCGCATGCACCTTTCTCAAAAGCGGAGCATCTTGCACGGCGAAGCTCGGCCTTCGGAACGTCGAAGCAGAGACGGTAAGGAACATCCGATTTGGCACCTGTTTCCCATTCAAGAGTCCTGAACACAGCCTCATCGGAGATGTTGCTTGATGAGCTGGGGGGACATGAGGGCCATGGAAAGCTCGACCCCCTTGTCAGTGACGAAAGTGGCGAAGTCCCTCATCGTCCACGAGACCCTCTCCAAGGACAAGCGCATGGCGGCCGCGGGGCTCCCTGCGGCTCGCCACGAAGGAGACTCCTGAAGAAAAGCGCCTTCCCAGGCTAGCCGCAGCTCCCTGAAAGAAATTGAGCCTTGAAAGGCCCTGACCTGGGTGCACCGCACTTCCTTGTGCCACCGCAAGATCGGAGACGCGGCCCCGACCCGCGCGGGGTCTCCCTGGAGGTGGGGCAAAATCGCAAGGGAGCGCTGGCCAGCCGAAGGCTTTCTGGTTTTTGCCGCTGCTCGGCGGATCAGCAGCAACTCGTAGTCGGTGGCTCTTCTAATCGCACTGCCACGCAGCAGGCCAGGGAACGGACCCGCAAAAAAAAACAGAACAAACAAAAAAACGCGCAGATTTATCCCGGGGCCCAGAGCCTGTCTAAGTGTGGCCACCCTGGCCGTTCGTTTTGTCTAAAAAAATGCCTCCTGATACCGAGCTTCCTGCTTCGACGCAGGGCCCTAGAACTCCAGCCAACCGAGTCATCAACCCCAAGGTTCACGGCACTGGAAGTCATTTGGGCCCGCGAGCTCATGGCCTAGCTTGGCCTGGATGGCACGGCCGAGCTTGGCCGACGAACAAGTGGAACTAGATGCGTCGGCCGCCGAATGTGCGCCACTGCCGTGGGCGATCGCGGCGTGGAACTGAGGCGCGCCTTCGGCGACGGCGTCGGCAACGCAACTGACAGGGCCGACCGCGCTGAGACCAGAGTTTTCTATATAGAGCGCCAGCTCAGCACCCTGGCGCAACCTGACACGGTCGAGCGACTCCACGGAATTTGCCCTGATCAGAGTCGCAGCGAGAGGTCGCCCCGCTATTCTACCAGACATCGCGCGCCAAGGAACGCCCACTCAACCGCCCAGGGAGAGAAACTTGGGAGCCCGATGGGCCCGAACGGCCAACTTGGCCGTGGCCGGGGGGAATTCCAATCGGCAACATCTTTCCAGGAGTCGCTCGAGGTCGATAAGCTCGTAGTGCTTGCGCATGTTCTGGGGGAGGGTAGCGGCGCGCAAATTGTCAATGGCCCCAGCTTCACTGCGGAGGCTGTGGGGCAACCATCAGACGAACCCTGGTACTTACCAGCAGCAAAAAAAAAGCGAGCGCGCGCCCCCCCCACCCCCCCCCTCCCAGCGAGACGCCGCCGCGCCTTACCCCACAAACGATAGGGTCCCATGAAGATCCCTATGGGGCGGAATCCCCCAACAGGCTTTCCGAGAGGAGCCAGACACGCGGCGTCCAGCTGCGCAGGAAGCATGCTCGACATCTCCATGACCTGCAGGATCCTACACAAGGCCAGGACCCCAGGGAGAGAATTCATGCTAAATTGATTCATGCGAAAGCCGAGTTCCCCTTGGAAGTCCTGGAGAGACGAATAAGGTCTTCGGGGTCCAAGGGGGGGGGGGGGGCTCTGGGGCAGGCGCAGAGTCGACGGCAGGGGCCCCGCCAGGGGGGGGGGGTCGGCAGCCCCCCAAAGCCGCGTAAACTTGCGGCGCTCATCAGCAAGCAAAGACCTCGGGTCACTGACGACACATCCCTTCGCCGAGAAAGTGGAGGTCAGTTTCCACGGTTTGGATTCAGAAGTGACCATGCGAGCCCGCTTCGCTCCCTGACCAATGTTCTCCTTCAGGCAACTGCGCCAAGAAGACAAGCTGCTGTCTCGCGCCGCGGTCCCGGCCTGTGAAACCACGTCCGAGGCAAGGAGGGGTAAATCAGTGACAGACTGCTGGTGCTCGCAGCAAGGGCCCGTGTCGAGCCGACGAACAATAAACTGCAGCGAGCCAAGTGAACTCCCCTGAGCCCCAGGTGCCCCACGACAAAAAAAGGCGCGTGCGTGTGTGTGTGTGTGTGTGTGTGTGTGAGTGTGTGTGTGTGTGTGTGCGCGTGTGCGTGTGTGTGTGTGTGTGTGTGTGTGTGTGTGTGTGTGTGTGTGTGTGGGGGGGTGGGGGGGGGGGGGGGGGAACGTGCGACCTCAGGGCCCAGCGGTTGAGGGGCGGGGGGGGGGGGGGGGTCCAGAACCAAGGAATCCATGCGCAGAGGCCGGGAACCCACTGGAATCGGGACCCCCCGCCCTCCCTGGTCCTATGGGGGCGGGTCGAGATGGGCACCCTGCAATCCAAGATGCAATTATAGAGCCACCTGACAGATCGCAGAAAGGGGCGCCTGATGGGCTCTCTGTCACGCGAGAAAACAGGTTTCCCGACGAGCTGGGGGGCCTTGCCTCTCGACCCCCAAAGGCAAGGAAGATCGGGTGGCGTTCGCCACCTCAACTTCAGCAAGATTCGCCCACCACCTGCAAGTGCGGTCGAGCAGCCTCTGAGTATCTTTACTTTTCCCCGATCTAGCAGCCTCCAGAGCCGCATCCAGAACACCGAGAACAGGGTTCCAAGAAGGGGGGTTCCCGAGTAGGCCCCATGGCCCTCTGAGGGGGAAGGGAAGGGGGCTTCCGAAACTCAAGAACCTTGAGCTGGGCAGTGGAAGGGAAGAGCCCGAGATCGACGGGAAAGTGTGGGGTTTGGGGAGAAGTGTGATTGACGGTCGCCTGTCTGGCAACCTTTGAGATGCCAGCGGAGACCGCGAAGAAGCCAGACACCTCGAGGCCCCCCGTGCTGCGGAGTGCGTAGCCTCCGTCGATCGGGGTGATCAGCTGGTCTTGAAACTCGGATACGAACTGCGAATGTTGAACTTCAACCGGCGTCATGTTGAAGTCCCCCACCAAGATGGCTGGGAGATCTGAATGAGGGAGTCTTGCACCTATGCGCGACAAAAGCTCCACGTTGCGCCCACAAAGACCCTCGACATCGCAAAGATAAGCAAACCCAGCAAGGACTTGAAAACCTGCAGGATTGTGGACAACACAGGCACCAACACGGTGAGGAGACATAACGAAGCCCGACAACAGCGCGTGGAGCCTGCGACACTCCCAGTCGAACCATGACGAAGGAGTCACTCATATGCCTTGGCGATGTCTTCTTCTGAGCACAAGTGATGTTCTTGAACTAACAACGCATGCGTCGTAGTCTTCGGCAGCCACTTGTTCTCAAGAGACAGCCAACCTGAAACATTACACGTCTGAGCACAGAGAGCGAAATCCTCCAAAGCACGTGGGGCTGGCGGCCGCAGAGAACCTTCCAAAGGGACTCCAAAAGCCAGACCCTTGCTTAAAAGAGGCGAAGATTCAGACGCAAAGAATGGGGTGGAGCCAAAGGTGCGGAGGAGCAGCAGCACCAGCACCGCCCGTCCCAGAAGCTGTCCTGGCCTTCTTCGCGGCTGCTTCGATGAAAGACGAGACGCGCTGCCTCGACTCCACCGAGCGCTTCCTTCCGACAGTGTAAACAGTTGTCGAAAGAAACAGAGTCTTCAAAATCAACTCGACGCATGGCCTCAGCTTCCGCTTTGCCAGTCCCCACCCCAGTTTCGCCGCCCGTCCCCAAGCCCTCAGGAGCAGCAGCAGCACCTGCTCCGCTAGTTGGCTGCTGCCCTTGCGAGAACGATTCGCAGCTAGGCTTGAGCTTGGCCCAACCCTGCCGGATTGCTGACAGGCCACCAGCCTCCAGAAGTACATCGAAGTCGGACACGCGCCCCTGGAGCTCAGCCGCCTGAGGCTGTGGCGGCAGGTCAACTACCTTCGCCGCCAGCTCCATGTACCGAGCCTTGAGCTGCTCCGACTGAGATGCTGCCTCCGCCCGCTTCTCAGTGAGCTCCTTGAGGCGCGACTGAGTGTCACTGATCTGCCTGTCAAGGGACACCACGGCACGCTCATTCTTCTCCAAAGCCTGTTGAGCCTCCGAGGCCTGCTGGCGAAGCGGACGAGCTTCAGACTGCCTGGAGAGAAGAGCGGTCGCTGAGGCCTCGATGGAACTGGCCACCGCCGCACGTTCAGGGACGCCCTCCTTGAGCTGGCCCATGAGCACCTGGAGCTGCAAGAGCAGCGACGAGGGGTCCGTGGGTAAAGCACGACGTCCGCCTCGACCTCCGCCGATGCCGCCCGCCCCAGTCCCACTGCCGCCGTAGTCGCCGCCACCGCCGAGCCCTCCTTTGCCGCCTTTGGGACCCTTATCCCCGCCCTTGACACCTTTGGGGGGACGTCCGTCCTTCCAAGCAGCGACAAGAGAGAGCTGACCGGCAAAACACACATGAGAAATCGGCGCCCAGCAATTCACACACCATTTGCACCAAGCCTTGTTGCACTTCGCGGCGCTACACGAGAGACACTTGGCACCGATGATATCATGCTTCGGTCACATGGGAGACGCTTGCGAGCGCAGGTCGACTGAACGAGCCACTTGGCCCGCTAGCGCAATGTGCCGTTCTGAAGTATACGCCAGCACGCCCCAAAAACATTTGCCAGAACGGCTAGAAAGGGGGAGGAGGGAAAGGAGGAGGAGGAGGAGGAGGACGAGGAGTGGAAGGAGGGGGAGGGGGAGGGGGGGGGGGGGGAGGGAAGGACCCCAACCCCCTCGCGCTGCAGAACGTCACGACGGGCCCTCGCCGGGCCCGGGAACCATCAGAAAATGACCTGGGATGACGAGAGCGGGCCCCAGGACAGGGGGTCGAGTCGAGATCTCCGAGGGTCGACGTCGTGAAACTCCTAGGGGATCTCAGGGGAGGAGGAGGAGGATCTCAGGGGAGGAGGAGGAGGAGGAGGAGGAGGAGGAGGAGGAGGAGGAGGAGGAGGAGGAGGAGGAGGAGGGGTCGACGTCGGGGATCTGGGGGGGGCGCTCCCATAGAACCCGCCATCGCTCGGCCGCTCGTTCCCCGTGCACGCTTCTCGGCGTTGTGCCCCTATGTTTTCTTCGACGGATGCTCCGAGGTGCTCTCCTCTATGTGGTCCCCACCGACAAAGTGCACACTGCGGGCAGCGCTTCTATCCATATCCAGAGCGTCCTGGACTCTTCGGGAAGAGGTGCCGCAACGCCGAGGCGCACTCGGATCAAAATCGAGCCTCTTGGGGCCGGATTTTGATCCGTACCCAGTGCGTCTACGGCTTCTGGGGAAGAGGGCCCGAGACTCCAAGACGCACTGGGTGTGGAAATAACTGTTGTCCGATTGCCCGCACACGCGTCCCTAGCGATGCCGAGGCGAGGCTCCGAGAGCGGCGCGGGACGCTCTGGAGCTACCCGTGGCCCGGTCCCGAGCCCCGCCCCGGGCGGCAGGCGGGGCCGGGACTTCGGGGCGGAGGGCGCTGTCCTGTAGATAAGAAGCGGGCCTGCTTGCATGGTGTTGCCCCACCCACCCCTCCCTTCTCGACAGTCTCGACTCCTCCCTCCTCGATGCCTCGATCCCTCCCTCGTCAGCTCCTCGACCCCTCGATCCCTCCCCCCCCCCGTCGATGCCTCGAGCCCTCGATCCTTCCCTCCTCGAGTCCTCGATCCCTCGATTCCTCTGTCCTGCCTCGATCCCTCGATCGATCCCTCCGCCGCCTCTTCGACCAGAAAGCTGGGCCGGAGAGGCGTGCAGACGGGTCCCGGGCGCGCGTGGAGGCCAGGGTCCGTTCCGGGCCTCGCCACGCCCCGACCCCCCGCACCCCTCCATGTGAATCGCTTCGCCAGGGTCCAAACAGGAACACGTCGGGTCGGGCGAAAAGGGGGGATAGCAAAGGGGGGGTTTGAGAATCAGCTCACGGAGCTGATTTTCCCGGCGCCTCCCGGCGCCTGAGGCGGCTATGTATCGAGGAATGGGCCCCTCGGTGAGGCCGAAACCAGCTGCATGCAGCAAATTTCGTAACCCCCCCTTTCCCAATCCCCCCCTTTCGCCCGACCCGAACATGGGAAGGGGCCCACAAACACAAACATAAATACACGCAAATAAAAAGATTGCCACAGTTTCCAATATTTTCTGGGCTTCTGTCTTCCCCCCCACTTCCCATATGTTCGCCTACCTTCTGGGAGTCGACGAACAATTGTGTCCGTGTGTTTTTTCCCCTCCTGCACATGGCCTCCAAGAGGGGGGTTTGCGAGTCATGGCCCGAGGGGCCAGTGCGCGGCCCTGGGGGAGGGGGGCATCGGGCGTACTGCGACGAGAAGACGGGGGCATGGAAATGTCGGAGACATCATGGCCCCGCCACGAGATCCACCCCCCTCTGGTCATCACCCCCGCTTTGGGCCGCCCCGAAGAGACGATCCCTGGACTCTCGGACACGCGCTAACGTGGATTGGGGATCCGCGGATGTGACGCGTCGGCGCCATGTCCACGGACCGGGGAACCTCCCCCCTGAGACATGCGGCTGGTGCCGACTCACTTGGCGACGGAGACCGTAGACCTGTGATCGAGGCTGCAACCGTCGCCGAGTACACTCCCCTCCCCTTTGGGGCCGGCGGTGGCAGTGCATGGGCCGTTCAGGGCCCCCTCGGGGCCATCACCAATGCCCACGCGTATCGCCCCCCTCGTGGCCGTCCGCGGCTCGGTCCCCCGGGGTTCCTCCCTGACCTCGGCTGCGAGGGGGGGGGGCCCTGCCAGGCCAAGGGGGGCGGCAGGGAGGCATCCGGGAAGAGAAGCTGCCCCCCCCCCCAGAAACGGAGTGCTCCCCTCGGGACCACGGACTAAGAAAAGTCAATTCTCCCAGAAGCACGAGGAAGGCCATCGGGGCTTCGCTCAAAAGTAGAGTCGTGCCCGATGCGTGGGGGCTCAGGGAAGCCTCTAAGCGGAAAGTCGTGCCCTCAAGTGGAAGATAACTTCCCTTCGCGAGTAAGCGAAAGCCCCTGGGCGACGATTTTGCACGTCGCCGTCGTCGTCGTCGTCGCTATCGTGATTCGAGGATGTTGCTGTCATCATCGTCGTCGTCGGGAAAATGCCCGAGGCTCGAGGGTGTTGGGCACGTGAGGGTGAGGCCGACGGCCTTAGGCATATCATGGTGTGGGGGTCCAATCGCCACCATCATGACCAGACCCTCCCGGCCTGGACCAGGATTTGGGCGCCCGAGTTATCCGGGGTAACTCGGGTCCGGGGTAACTCGGGTTTGGATTCCCGAAAAAGGAACCCGAGTTATCCCTGACCCGAGTTACCCCTGATGATGCTGGGGCTCTGGACGCCCGAGTTATCCAGGGTAACTCGGGTCCGGGGTAACTCGGGCTTGGATTCCCGAAAAAGGAACCCGAGTTATCCCTGACCCGAGTTACCCCTGATGATTCGGGGCTCTGAAGGATGGTCTGCACATCTCTCAACCTATCAGGCCCAGGGTGGCGCTGGCCGGGCACGGTGGTGCACGGATGCCCTCCGGGGGAGGACGGGGTCGACGCCTCGGAAGGAGAAAATCGAGGAGGAGCCTCGAGGGCCGAAGCGGCTGGACGGCGTGCCTGCAGGAGGGGGAGGAGGAGGAGAGGGAGGCGGGAGGAGGGGGAGGAGGAGGGGGAGGAGGAGGAGAGAGAGGCGGGAGGAGGGGGAGAGAGGAGGGGGAGGGAGAGGCAGGATGGGCAGCACTGCCGCAGCAGGGCTCCACGAGCGCGAGGCAGCTCAAACACAGGGCAGCCCTGGGCGTCGAGCCCGGGCCGCCCTCGGCCGAGCAGCGGCAGAGAGCAGGGGGGCGCCGCCCGGGGCCACGGGGCCCTCGTTCGGACCCCAGCAGCCCCGGAGGGGGGGGGGGACAAAGGGGGCCAAAGGGAGGAGGGCGAGGGGGAGAGAGAGGGCGACGAGATCTATGCATATCCACTGCTCCTGGCCAGGCCAATGCTGGGCCCAGGAGCGGTGTATACGCCCTCCTGGCCTGGCCAGGGAGGCATATACACAGCTCCTGGGCCCAGGATGGGCCTGGCCAGGAGCAGTGGATATGTATAGATCTCGTCGCCCTAAGAGAGAGGTCTGAGGCGGGAGCCCACACGCCTCCACCGAGTTGGGGGATCCGCGCGGCTTCCTTGGGCCGGCGCTGGGCATTCTCCCCGGCCTGGCGCGCCGGTTGCGCGCCAGGAGCGGCGCCAGAGGCGCCGCCAGTGGGGGGGGGGCAGCGCCGATCCGAGCAACCCGCGCGGACATTTGAACATCTATGTTGATGTCGGTGCTTCTTCGCCGACTACATCCTGGGGCTCTGGGGCGTCAATGCACACCGGGCGGTGTACGTGCACCATCACCACCAGCCTCAATACGTACCGATCCCGCTGTACTCCGGGGATCTCTCCAGGGGTGCGTTCTGAACAAAACGCCGAGGCGAATCCAAGCGCGGCGACGAGCGTTCTCCAGGACGAACTGCGGTATCGGTATTTCCACTAATATGTTTTAGCATGGAAAGTTCTTACATAGATCGGAGACCTCTGCCGGAATTGACGTGTGACGGCTGACCATGTCATGGTTGGTGTTCCTGTGGTTATCATTCGTCCGTCCCCATATCTGATTTAGCAGACAAGGGTTCTCGACTGGTCATTGCTTGTTTCCAAGACATCTGCCGGCTAGCCTGCTGTGCTTGATCTCACATTTGGGTTTGACAGAGAAGGACGAAAACGGGAGGCCAGGGGGGCGGAGCGAGGAGGCGAGAAGAGGAGCACGCGGAGGGAGAGCGAGGAAGAGGGCGAGGCCGCCGAGAGCTCTGGGGAGGGGCGCCCCATCATTACAGAACCTTCTTGGTTATTTGCCTTTTAGGGGAACGAGCTCTATACACCGACGCTTTTTCCGACCCTGCGCTGAAATCCGCACAGGAACAAGGATCCTGGTGTATACGGGATCCTGGTGTATACATTTTTCGTTGTTTCCCTGTGAAAACGGGGGAAAAGTATACACCACACCACCCCGACGTCGTCCCCGACCTTCAAAAAGTCGTGGGATTGAAAAACAACCCGCCACTGGTAATGCATATGTTCGAGTTTGCGACCTCACTTCTGCGACAACACTCCGTTGTGTCAGGAGGGGCCCCCGTCGACACGGCCTTGCAGCAGCCGGGCCATCCGCTCGGGCCCCAGAGCCGCTGAGACTCGGCCGCCGGCCCCGAAAAGCCACTGGCGGCCTCTAGGATAGGGTCCACGAGCCGTCAACCCCCACGAGAGGGACGCACGGTACGGATGCAAAGGGCCCTGGAAGGCCATGTCGAGACTCTGCGAGCGGTGCGCGGCCGGCGAAAGTGGCCAAGGATGGACCGAAGGGGAAGGATGCAAGGATAACCTCGGAGAATCGCTCATCCTCGCTATGCGGACTGGCTGTAGATGGGTTTGGAGGACTGCGCCGCATCGCCGATGCATCGCCGATGCATCGCCGATGCAGCGCCGATGCATCGGTGTCGTCGGCGTGGAGACACTCGGGCTCCGCATCGGGCCGCATCGCGGCGCGATCCTTCACTTTCGACCCCGTCTGATCGGACTCCATCTGGGAGGCGCGGAGTAGCGGCATCGGCATAGTCGAGACTGGTTGGAGAGGACACGCGAGAGGAAACAAGACTCGTCTGAGAGCCACGCTGCCATAGGGAGTGAAGAGGACGGGGGTCGCGAAGCAGAGGACGCACAGTCGCCTTGAATTGAGAAAGACCGACCTGATCACGAAGTGCCCGTCGGTCAGCAGAGCTCGGTGGGAACATGCAGCCCGCCACCGCGCCTCTGGGCACGGAGTGGGCGTGTTCTCAGGTCCTTCGCCTGATCCTCCAAGCCTGAACCCGCACTCCTGCTCGCCATCGCTCGGGCGTCTATTCCTCGTGTATTTGTCGATGTCGTGCGTGTTTTTTTCGCCAAATGCTTAAAGATGGTCCTCGATGGCCGTCGCAGAGAAAAAATGCACACGTCCGGGCGATGCAAAATGAAGGGACCCCGACCCCTCGCCCTCACATCTCCCAGGGCTTGCCGCGTGCCCCCTGGCGCTTCCCGTGTGCCCCCCTGGACTTGGCCAAGTGGTGTCGCGTGAACTTTTCGCGCCCAAGAGGGCCTCAAGGCGGGCCAAGAGGGCCCAAGAGGCCCCCAAAGACAGTCCAAGAGAACCAAGATGGCCCCAACACGGTCCAGGAGGTACCCAACAGCCCAAGAGCCCAAGAGGGCCCCAAGACGGCATCAAAACTGACCCAAGAGAGGGAACACGAACCGAAAATCCAAGCGTTCCGCCCCAAGAGGCCCCCGAGTCCAAGAGACGCCCAGGAGGCCCCAAGAGGCACCCAAGAGGCCCCCCAAGAGCCCCGAAGAGGCTCCAAGAGGCCCCAAAACGGCCCCGAAGAGGCCTCCAGACTGCCTCCCACAGGCCCCCGAGAGGCCTCCAGACTATCCACGAGATCCCAGCAGACATCCAATAGGCTTCATACCCACAACCTAGGCACTATGGCGGGACTGGCCGAGGGGGCCATTCGATAAGAAGGCGGATAAAGTAGTTTGGGTTCAGGCCCTCCCAAATAATAACAAAACGTTGCAAAAGCGTATCGGTTCTCTTGAGGTGAGAACTGCAGAGTCTCATCTTTCGGCGGCGAGCGAGGGGGAGAAGTGAGAAGGGGCGGGCCTTCTCAGAAGGCTCGGAAGTCCCCCGACCATCTAAAATGATTTCGAAGCCTGAACCGAAACCCTGGACAGCTTCTCATAAGGCGCGCGGGCTTCTGAGAAGCCCCGCCACCCTCTGAGACGGTCTCCTCCTTCTCACTACCCCCCCTCGCTCGCAACAAAAATCACGAAGTAATCGAAACCGACTGCAGACCCAAGAGGAGGAGGAGGATGAGGAGGAGGAGGATCACTTGTTTTAAAGCCGGCCCCCTCCTTCAGCCAAGACGAGCCTCGTGCAGGAACGAGCAAGAGGCTTCAGCAACAGCACGGCCAGCAACACTCTCGCCATCGCTCGGACGTCCATTCCCTGTGCTTCTTTCGGCTTCGTGCGTGGTTTTTCGCCGAATGATCAAGGATGCTCCTCGATGGTCCTCGCCGAAGGAAAAATATGCACACCTCCGAGCGATGCCGAGGGCCGAGCAGCACCGCCCGCAGTCCTCCAGAGGCGGGGGCACTCCCAAAGGGGGCGCGCCGCCTCGGCCTTCCGGACCACGGGGATCACCTCGTCGTAGTCCTCTCTCCGGGGACGCGCGGCGGGTCGGGGCCCCATAGGGCGCTGGCTAATTGCGGGGCCGGCGGCAGGCAAAACCGCGCACACCCTGCACGCCTGCTCGCCTTGGCTTCATCGCTCGCCTCCAGGCTGGGCGTGTTCCTGCACGCTCGCTTGCCTAGCGCAGCCACCGACTCGCGCCGCCATGTGGAACGGACGCAAGTCTGCATCCCATTCTAGCTCTCGCTGTGGTGATGACACTCGGCCGCGCACACCCTGAGCCGGGCAGGGACTTGCCATCGCTCGGACGTCCCTTTCCCCGTGCATTTGTCGGTCTCGTGCGTGTTGTTTTTGCTCGATGGTCCAGGATGGTCCTCGACGGTCCGCGCCGAGAGAAGATGCGCACGTCCGAGCGGTGCGAGGCCACGGGGCCAGCGGCAGACAAGACCACGCACACCCTGAGCCGGACAGGGAAGGATGCGGACAAAGACGCCGATCCCATTGTCCATGTACGGCCGGGCCAAAGACAGAAAAACATCCTTCAGAGCATGAGACCTCCCGCCAGAAAGCTGAAAAACCTCTGAGCCAAACTGAGAGCATCCTTCCGTTCACGACCTGGGAACACCAAGAGGTACCGGTAGCGCTACTCCCCATACCTCCCCCGCGGTGGGTTTTGACCTGGATTCCGAGGCGAATCCAGCAGTGGCGACGAGGGCCTCCCAGGAGGCCGAAAATAGGAAAACGAGGGCAGGGTAGCGGCATGGGAAATCTTTCCTCTTGTGATTTGTTCATAAAGTCGACCCCCAGAACTCTGGACCCCTGCCCCAGGACCAGTCCTTCATCCTCAGTCGTGTTTTTACATTCCTGGGGTCCGGGAAAGGGCCCCCAGATCTAGCACGCGCACACCAGCCACCACGGACCGAGCAGCAGGTCCAGCGGAAACGTGCTCAGTGGCACCACCAAAAAAGGAACAAAAAAACGATTCTGTATCTGGCATCGGTCCGCCAAAGCTTTCACATATTTTTGTGTGTCGTAACACCCTGCCAGTTGAACGAATTAGCTGCGCTGGGGCTGCTTCCGTCGCGCGCGCGCATCATCGTGAACTCTGAAACGAATGCCACCGCGACGCGCAAACCGAATC
Organism: Prorocentrum cordatum; assembly: GCA_963575745.1. Taxonomy (NCBI): domain Eukaryota; class Dinophyceae; order Prorocentrales; family Prorocentraceae; genus Prorocentrum; species Prorocentrum cordatum. The sequence continues at coordinate 268,214 of CAUYUJ010015980.1, forward strand.
CAAGTGTTGCGTGTCGTCAGCACGAACAGCGCCGCCACCCGTCGGGGAATTACGCCGCTGGGCCTCGCGCGGACACCTCAAACGACTCGAAGCGAATGTGAAGGATCGATGTTGGGCCGCACATGTAGCATGGAAAGGTGGGGGAGAGGGGGGAAGCGGGGTCGGCGGGCGACTCGGGCCACCAGCGGCACGCGCGCGCGCCCGCGCGCGCGCTACAGTCAAAACGTAGATTAAGGACGGGTGATAAGGACGCAAGACCCTTGGAGGCCGAAGTCGGGTTGTTAGGGCAACAAGCGACGAGTGAGAATGGCAAGGACGAGCCTCAGAGGCAAGGACACGAGGGTACCCTAGATGAAGGCGCCCGTCCTTACTAGGCGCGTCGACTTGTAGCCGGCGCGAATCAAAACCGCGCAACGCGGAAGGGCACCGCGAACAAGCGGCACGCGGAGCCCTCCAGGGGCTCGCGCATGAAAAAAAAACAGTGTGCGAAAAAGGCGCCGTGCGGCGCCGCGTGGCGCCCCGGAGGGTCCCTCCTCCTCCTCCTCCTCCTCCTCCTCCTCCTCCTCCTCCTTGCACAGCGCCGGGCACGAGGGGCACCGCGCGACGCCGCGTGGAGCCGTCGGGGGGCCTCCTGCGCGGGAGCACGCCTCCTCTGCGCCAGGGGCGCCGCGCAGCGCCCTCTGGCTCTCCCCCCGGGGGGCTCCTGCATGGGACGACACCGTGCGCCAAGGGCGCCGCCCGACGCCTCGCGGCACCCTCCCCGGGGGCGCGCGAGAACTCGCGCACGCGAGCGAGGGGCGGCGTTCGGCGCCGTGCCGCGACTTCTGGGGGCTCCTGCGGCGAAACGCACATTGCGTGAGGGGCTTCGCACGGCGCCGCACGGCGCCAAGCGCGGGCCCATAGGCGCGTCGGAAACCACCGAAAGGGGGAGAACACAAAAACATCCCCTGCCGCAGACTGTGAGCATAAACCGGCCAGACACTAACCGGTCACTACGCGGCCGAATGTCTCTCCAAAAACGCCGGCGAAAAACGCCGGCGAATGTGCCTCAACGCCGGCCCCACATATGCGTTGGCGGAACAGCGTGCCTTCGAACATGGTGCCACGAGAAAATGACATCGTCTAGGCTGTGCCAGCAGTGGCCTGGACTGGACCAGACTCGATTGAAGTGGACTTTGGCGGGCTGTGCCCAGTAGGCATGGCTAAGCTAGATTGACTCAGACTGGGTAGGGCCCAAATATGGCGATCGGGCAAACGAACCCGCACGCCTAGTTCCCCGCGGCCAGCAGGGTCCCTGAGCACATGTGCCCACAGGACTAACATGCCCAGGTGGCCCGATGGCCCCCGAGGATGCGCACTGAAACCCCCGCCGCCTCCTCCTCCCTCCTCCTCCTCCTCCTCTTCCTCCTCCTCCTCCTCCTCCTCCTCCTCCTCCACGCTACTTGCTCTCCTCATAGCCCCACTCCTCCCTCAGACTGATCCACTTCATCCTGTTCCTGCTTCCGCATCTGGCCCTGCGTCCACTCCCTCATTCCCACTCCTGCTCGACATCGTTTGGCATCCTCCTCCTTCTCCTCCTCCCCTGTGCTCTGCCCCGTCCTGCCTCTCCTCCTCCTCTCCGTTGCTCCCCTCCCCGCCCCCACTCCGTGCCCGCCTCCCCCGAAGGAGAGTGAGGGAGGGGGCGGGCACACGAAGGAAGGGGGGGGAGCATTTCAGGGCATGCGGCGGGGTGCGGGTCTACACGCCAGGACTCGCGCGGCCTGCTTTTCGGAATAGCCCGAAGACTTGCCCTTGACGCAAACTCTGCAGCAAGCTCTTCCAGACCCCTCTCCCCCTGGTTCTTCGACAGAACATACTGCCTGGTTTGAGTTGGGCCATGACCGCGTCTATGACCAGAGGCCGAAAGACCGAAGAACCTCCCGTTGAGATTCCCTCCTCAGGACTCCAGGCAGTCTGGGAGGCCTGCCTTTCCAGAATGCTACACAATCGCCCTCCAGACCTGTATAGACCTATCTGAACCTCCTGAAACCTCGACGGGGATGCAGGCGTCGAGGTCCTGGTGCTATTTCTAGAAACACAAAAAAAACAGAAACATCAACTTTTGCAGGCCCGCGCGAATATATTGGATCTGCGCTGGACCCCCTCCCCGGCGCGCGGTGCGCGCCAGGGGCGGCGCAGGAGGCACCGCTGGGGGGAGGGCCCAGCGCGGATCCAAGAAATTCGCACGGCGCGCAAAAAGTTGTGTTTATGGCGTTTGTTGTTCGTCGAATTGTCTAGGCTTCCTGGAGGCCAGTCCACAGGAAACCTTCCACAAGAAACCCAACTCGGAGACTCCAGGACGTCCATTGACTTTGTGGGAGCGTCGCGCTTTCCATATCAAAACCGTCGAAATCCAAGACACCCAGGGCACACTGGAGGCAAGCAGTGTGTTTCTTGGCACGGGTCTCCACTGTGCAGACCTAGCTGGACTGCCTGAGACCTGGACAGAAATGCAGATGTCGAGGCCCTGGAGCTATTCTTTAGTTAAAACAAGGCTAGGATCGGGATAAATCGTTCCAGAGCGTTCCGGAGCGCTCTCAGAGCGTTCCGGAACGCTCTGGAGCGGCCGCGGCGCCCAATACATCCTCCAAACCGCCGATTCTCAGAGATTTCGAGTCATCCCGATCCGATTTTGTCCCGATCTTCGCGTCGTTTTATTGGTCCTCCTGGACGGTGAGGGTGGCGGGAGCTAGGAGGAGGAGGAGGAGGAGGAGGAGGAGGAGGAGGAGGAGGAGGAGGAGGAGGAGGAGGGAGGAGGAGGAGGAGGAGGAGGAGGAGGAGGAGGAGGAGGGCAGCTCCTCGAAGGCGCCCAGGCACTGCAGCACGAGCTGCGGCGGAGCCTTGACGTCCACCACCGCGAAGCCTCCGCGGGAGAGGCGGCCGGCAGCGCTCTCTCCGCGCCCGCCGGCGGCAGCCCGCGCCTCCGGCTGACTGCCCCCGCCTCCATCACCACCACCCCGCCCTTAGGAGAAAGATCCTGGAAGGTGGTTACCTCTTTTTTTCTTTCGTTTTCCCTCTTCTTCTTCTCTCCCCTTCCCCCTCCCCCTTCTCTCCTCCCTCGTGTCCCTCCCTCTCTTCTCCTTCTCCTCCCCCCCGGCCGCTCTGCGTGGAGCGCACGCGCGTCGCGCGCTGCCTCTTCGGGGCTCGGCCCTCCTCCTCGCGCGGCAACTTGAGACCCAATTTACGTCGAATTCACATCGCGTGCACGTCGGATCACGTCGGATTTACGCCGGAATTACGCCGGACTTACGCAGGAGCATAGCCGCGCGAACGTCGACCCAAACCCTACGGAGCAAACGTCGACCCATATCCTACGGCCCGCCCGTCTCCATCTCCCCCCAGCCCTCCACTTACTTGGATCGCCGCCGGGTTTGCTAAGAGGTTAGGGGGATTCAAGTGGGTGCTACAGTGGAGGCCAGTCAACAACAAATCTTCCACAAGAAACCCAACCCTGAGACCCCATCACGCCTTCCACAGCAAAACCATCGAAATCCAAGAAACCCAGGACACAGGGTGTTTCTTGTCATGGGCCTCGGCTCGACGTTCCTCAGGTTCCCCCACTGCGGTTCCTCCGGTCCTCCTCGGGCACGGAGGCGCTTCTGGGGCCACTAAAGGGGCTTCGTCTCCTCTAGCGTTCCTTCTTTCAGCAGCCCGACTGTACTTGGATCGCCGCGATGGCTGCTAAGGGAATAGGGGGGTTAGAAGTGGATGCCAAAGTTGGCTTTATCCAGCCTGACCCAGCTTAGAAGTGGCTACTCGCGCCTTAAGTGGCTCAAGGACGCACAGATCTGTGCTGAGTGGGCCGAGCCCACCTGGCGGAGTTACCTCATCATCCTGGACCACATGGGGCACGTCTAACCCACCTATAAGTCGGGTTAGGCCAGATAAACTCCACTTTAGCATCCTCTTCTAAACCCCTCAACCCCTTAGCAACTACCGCGGCGATCCAAGTACCCATCGGTCGGAAGGCGTTGAAGGTGGATAGGGGCTCCGTCCGCCCCCGCAGGAGGACGGATAAGGCAAAGCCACTCGATCATCGAAGTAGGAAGGCGCTTTAAGTAGTCGGGGATATTCTGACCCGGGTCAATCCAGACCTGGGTCAGCAGGAAACCAACAACTGCAATGCAAGAAAAAAAATAAAAAAACGCAATCCCGGGTCAACCAATACGCGCGGCCGCCTCGCGGCCACGAGCGGCTCGCTAACCCGGGACAGCCAAAGGGGGATTGACCCCCGTCTCAAGGCTCCCGAAGTAGATTGGTGTATGGGACTCGGGAAATACCTACTTTCAACGACCGATGGGTAGGCACGACCTCTGCGCGGTCGCGCCTCTCCAGGCGCCCGCCCGCGCGCCATGCCTTTCTGCATCGCCGCGCACACCCCTGCCCCGTGGCGCATGGCCTGGAGAGGGGGGGGCCTGGATCTTCTTACGAGGGGATGGCCTCGCACGCAGGCTATGTTTTAAAGGGGCCCCGGGACACACTAATAAATACACACAAATAAACAAATCCCTCATAGTTTCCCATATTAATTTGGCTTTTGTCTTCCCCCCCACTGCCCACATTTTCCCATATTTTGCTCAGGAATCGACGCTTAATTGTGTCTGTGTGTTTTTTCCCCTCCTGAATGTTGTAAAGTTGCGCAGAGCCCGGTGACTCCGCACTAACTCTTCTTGCTCGAGGCGCACGCCCGCTTGCACTGCGGCCGGATGCCTCCGTCCCTGCACGACCTCGTCTTCCTCAGCTCCTCCCCTCCCCAGCCCGGCCTACGCCGGCTTGTGCAGTCTCGCGCATCCCCATCGGAGGTCTCTGGGAGATTGCGGCCTCCCCCTGACATGACCTCTGCATGGGCTCGCCTCCCCAGGCCCCCATATGCGCCCTGTACTGGCCATCGCTGGGACGTCCATTCCCTGTGTTTTTTTCGGTTTCGTGCGTGATTTTTCCGCCAGTTGATCAAGGATTCTCCTCGATGGTCCTCGCCGAAGGAAAAATGCACACGTCCGAGCGATGCCAAGATGTAGTCGTTTGCTCCCTGGCCCAAGCAACTCTTCCACGAAGCCGCCGCCCGCCCGACTAGGAGCTTGGGACGGCAGGCCGGCCATGACTCCAACGGGGGCGCGCCAAATCTCAGCCGCCTTGCATTGCCCCATCCTCCCTACAGGGCAATTTTAATACATAGGATTTGAAACACATAAGATTTTTAATACATGATTAAGTTATGAAACATATTATGCATGAGCGCATCGTTGTTTTTAATACTAGATCCCTGCATTGTTAATCCATGATCCGCACGCGGAACATGTATTTAAAACGGCACTGTACACGATCCTCCCCTCTTCCACGATTCTTGCCGGCCACGGGGCACTTTCTCCGCTGCCGCTCTGGCCCCGTTGGACGCACCTGACCTGCTTGACGGGACAACGCTTGACTACACCTTTTGCCCGACTACTTGTTAGGGAGAATCGCACCATTGTGGCCTCTGAGCGCAGGAGCGCGCACGTTTCAGCGTTAGCTGCCGCCTCTGGCTGTTGGTGACAGTCTGAATATCGCCGTGGCCCCTCTCCCCTTCCTCTTTATCACCTCTTCCCTCACCTGTCTCGCGGCACTCACTTCCCGTTGCCTTAGCGACATGACGGCATACAATCGATATAACACTAGGCTGAGTCAACAAAAAGTTCCCGCTTTCCTGAGGGGCAGCAATAGAGGGGAGGACTGGCATCAGGGTGAAACACATCGACCTGGAAGGGATACATCACCGATAGACCGGCGATGACCACACGAGGGGGAACGGCAAAGGGGGACGGGCTCGGGGGGGCACATCGACATGGAATCGGCGATACATCGCCGCGAGATCGGCGACAGGCCCCCGATGGCAAATCCGCACGTTCCTGGGCAGGGTGAGGCCATTAGGCCCCTTATCGGCGATCAATGGGCCATTCGGAGTCGATGCATCGCCCCTGACCCCCTCCCCTTCCCTACTCGTATGAGTCGGCGGCGCGGCTGGGAGGGAAGTGAGAAGGAGCAGGCCTTCTCAAGGCGGTGGCGGAGCTTCTCAGGAGCCCCTCTGGGCCTTCGGAGAAGTCTCCAGGGAAAGGAAGCTTCTCAAAGAGTCAGAGGCCTTTCGAGCTCTCTGAGAAGGCCCGCCCCTTCTAATAGACCCCCAGGCTCGTCGCCGAATGAGGAAAACCCTGGAGGCCTCGCGCGGCAACTTGATTGGATTTACGTCGGATTCGCGTCGGGTTCACACCGGATTGCGTCGAATGACGTGGGACTTGTGCCGGAGCATCGCTTAGCGAGCGTCCCACATCTTACCGGGCGGACGTGCGGACCAGATCCTACAACCAGATCCTACAACTATTGCGCGCCAAGCGAGGCGTCCGGAACTTTCCTCGTGCACGTCCCTCCTCTGCGCCTGCGGCTCACGCCGAGACGAGAGCAGGACGAGGATACATCCGGACGGGGATGAATGGTGAGACTGTGGGCTGAGCAGGGACCGACCGTCCCGGCATTCCTACAGTCCTACCACGCAAGGATCATAGAACCCAAAAGGGGGACTAAGAGCAGAAACCATGCTCTTAGAACAGAAGCCCGAGGTGTTCAAACAAGACAGCCTCCGTCAAACATGTCCTGATAACATCGAATGGAAACCACAAAAGGTTCTTAGAGCAGTGCTTGGTTCGGGGATCTTCTGACCCGGGTCAATCCAGACCCGGGTCAATCAGGCCTGCAAAATCCTGCAAGATCCTGCACCCAAACCCGGGTCAGTGCGAAGGATCCTGCAGGATCCTGCAGGATCCTGCACCCAAACCCGGGTCAATGCGACCCTGGCGCTGCAGGATCCTGCAAGATCCAGCGCTCTGGCTGACCCCCGTCTGCACTGACCCCCGTCTCGAGGCTCCCGATTGGTAGGGCTACGGGCGAGCCCGGACGCCGCGCCACGGCTCGAGGCCGTGGGCTGCGCACGGACAGCCCACAGTACGTGGCCGCGGCCGGCCTCGGCAGGACCCCCGAGCAGTCCGCGGCGGTCTCTCGACACCCCGGCGACGCCTCCCGCGCCGCCCCCCCGGGGACGCCCCGCGCCCAAGCGTTGGGATGTTTATGGTGTTGGATATGTTTGGGGAGGGGAAAAAGCACACAGACACAATTCATCTTCGATTCCCCCGAAAATATGGGAAAATATGGGAAGTGGGGGGGAAGACAAAAACCCAGAAAATATAGGAACATATGCGGAATAATTTTATTTGTGTGTATTTATTTGTGTGTTCGTGGGCCCCTTCAATGTTATGGTGTTGCTTTTGTCTTACATGTTGTTTTACCCAAGCGTTGGGGTGCTGAAGCCGCCCCAGACTGCTCGGCGGGCCCGTCGGGGCTGGCCGGGACTGCTGGGTGGGTCTCTTGAGGCCAGCTGGAACAAGCTTTAGGTCGGGCGTGTCCCCCGACAGGAAGATGTTCTGCGACAAATGAAGCATACTCAAAGCATAATGCCAACATTCGCAAAACAATTAAAACAAATCGTCCCCATTCTATGTTTTACTATTTTTGAATTTCCTCCCTGTAGAGGGACAGGTCCGACTTAAGACAAGCTTGGAGGGTTACCTGTGCGCTACCCGAAGCCTCACCGGGAACAAATCCCACCAGCCCTCTGGGCGCAGGTGGTTTCACGAACTGCGTCTCCTACCTGCCAAAACCTTTCCTTCCCCTGCTCGGGGGAGGGGTTTGCCCCTCCCCCTACCCCTTCCCCTTGACTGTTTTCGGCCTTCTCGCTGTTTCGCTTTCGACGGGCTCATGAGGCCTCCAGATGGCCCCAAGACGGCCCCAGGCAACCCCAAAATGGGCCCAAGAGGACCCCAAGAGGGCCTCAAGAGCGCCCAAGAGCGCTCCAAGAGTGCCCCAAGAGGGCCCCAAGACGCCATGTTTAAGCCGCCTAGGGGCGGACTGAATTTCCTACCCCCCGTATTTCCTACCCCCCGTCTTTTTGAGTCACGGGGGGGAAGAGGCCTCCCAGACCCCTTCAGGAAGCCCCAAGAGGCCCCCAAAACCATCAACATAAGCCCAAAGAGGGCCCCTGGAATGCCCCAGTAGGCCCCACGGAGGCCCTAAGAGAGCCCCGTAACATAAACTTCATCGTCCATCAAGCATCTCCCACAACAACATACCTCCAAAGCCCAACTTATCATCCTCCATGTCATCGTCCGTTCCTTCCCTCCGCCTTTCCTGCCTCCTCCTGCTCTTCCTCCTCTTCATTATCATGTTCCTCGTGCCGCAGTCCTCCTCCTCCTCCTCCTCCTCCTCCTTCCCTCTCCTCCTCCGTCTATACTTGTCATCATCCTCCGCCTCCTCCCCCTCATGTTCCTCCTTGTCCTACCCCAAAGATGGTCCCAGGAGGTGGAGCATGACTCAATAAAGCTTCCGACAGTGTACAGACCTCCAAGAGGCCTCAAGACAGCCCAAAGACGGTCCAAAATAGTCGAGCATGGCTCAGGATAGCCTTCTACAGCGTCTAGCCGAACATGGATCGAGCTAGCCTACAAGAGGCCTCCAGGAAACCTCCGCTCGTTCCTGGATGGGTTGGTGGAGATATTCTTTTGATCGCGGCCGCGAGCGGACACCCGCGCGGCGTCGTAAGGTCGTGCGGATAAAGGCGGCCACTGCGCCGAGCCAGCGCTGCACGGCACCGCGGGCGAAGCAGGACAGGCCGGTGGGGATATTTTTTTTGGTCGCGGGCGAACGCGTGAAGCAGTCGCCAAAAGGGTAGTCCGGGGCGCGGGCCAGCCTAAGTAAGCTACCGAGACAGCTAGGGCTCCCAACTTCGCGCTTCGCGCTGCGCGAAGCGCGAAGCGCGAATAACTTCGCGCTCTCGCGCCGCCCTCCCAAAGGGAGAATAGGAGGACGAGGAGGAGGGGGAGAAGGAACGAGGACCGCGAAGCGCGAATAACTTCGCGCCCTCGAGGGAGCCCTTGGACAGGCGCAAGACGGCCGGGCGATGCTGGTGGCGATACTTTTTTTGGGGCTCGCGGCTCCAAGGAGACGTCCAGGGAGCGGGATTCTGGACTGGGGCACAGAGCGAGATAATTGGCCGCAGAGGCACGTAGGCCGCTGAGGCGAGTGCACATGCCGTGGACAAAGTGACCCTCATTGTGGGGGACCGGCGCAATCATCCCAGCGGATGGGGACGCAAGCGCGGCACTGGCGGCGGACGGATAGGAGAAGTCGCCCTTACGGCGCCAAGCTCCAGCCGAACCACACACCAAGAAGAGGCACGGAGCACGGACCGTACTGTTGCAGCACGGAGAAGCCGCCCTGTCGGCGTCAAACTCCGGCCGAGACACACGGAAGCGAGGCAAGAGGAAGCGGGAGAGCCGCTGCGGACGCCAGACGGGCACCCAACGACAGGAAAAAGGGAACGGCGGCACAGAGGGGGCCTCACTCACGGTGACTCACTGTCGCAGACGTGCTGGTGGGGATACGCGAAGCGTCAAGAATGGGACTCTCTGAGCACCAGCGGGCCCAAAGGGTGTCTAGGGCGCCGCGGCCGTTTCGGAGCGATCCGGAACGCTCTCGGCGCGTTCGGGGGCGCTCTGGAGTGATGTATCCTCATCTTGCAGTAGGAGCTCGACCACAAGAAACCCAACCCTGCGACCCCAGGACGTCCATTGAGGTTCGGTGTGGGAACGTCACGCTCGCCACAGCAAGGCCAGGGCACCCTGGCGGCAAGCAGGGTGTTTCCTGGCATGGGTTTTCACTGCAGGCCTGCAGGGCCCGCCCTTCTTTCCTCATGAGGGGGAACGGCAGCGGGGGCGCTGGCTCGGGGGGGGAACAGCGACCTGGAATCGGCGCGATACATCGCCAAGAGATCGGGGACAGGCCCCGAATGTTGAATCCGCACGCTCCCATGCGGGGTGGGCTAGCGGGCCAGCTGCGACGAGAAACGCCGACCCCACCTGAGAAGCCTAGACTGAGAAAGTCCAGGCTTCGCCAGGGACTGGCCCTCCCGAAAGCTTCCGAACACTCTCCAGGAAGGGTTCTGGGAGACTTTTTCGGAGGGGTTAGGGCGGGTTTTGAAAGGGTTCTCGTCGTTTTGGAAGGAAGCAAGCCCCTAGCGAACCCTGGACTTTCGAAGCCTCGGTACCCGTGAACAGTGGTCAGCGCGCGAGCGGCCGCCAAGCAGGCCTCGGCTACACGTAAGAGTGACCCTGGGCAAGAGTGACCTTTGGTGCGCACCTTTCGGGGGCCGCGGGGAGGCCGAACCCGAGCGCACACGCCGCTGCTATCGTACCGGATTCAGCCAATAGAGGCCCCCTAGATGGGGTCCGCGTATATGGGGTCGGAGTATCGCGCCGCATCGGCGATGCATCGGCGATATATCAGCGATGCATCGGCGATGCATCGGCGGCGTCAGCGGTGCATTGGCGACGCTGGCGTGGAGAAACACGGGCTCCACATCGAGTCGCATCGCCGATGCATCGGCGATGCGGAGCGATCCTCCGACCCCATCTGATCCGACCCCATCTGGGAGGCCTAGAGCGGGACGCACAAGGGCATGCTACTACTGTATGTCCTTCTTGTAGGAGTGCGTCCGATATCGTATACCCACCGTGTAGTACCTCGTTTCCCGAGCGGTGTGGCCACAGCGCGCCCGCCACTACGCCTCTGCTGTAAAATGTTCGGTGCGCGCGGCGTTCCTGGGGTCGGCGGTGGACAAACCTCCCGTTAATAAACCTCCACTTAGTGAAAACGGCCTGGGACCGAAACCGACGGACCTGGACCCGCAAACATGACGGCCGCGACGCCCTCTCGCGAACCGAAAACGGCAAATTTCTTAATCGACGTGTCTGGGCAGGAGGTCTATCAACCTCCGATGGGGAGCGACGCACACACAGTAGCAGTACAGTGCCATTTGTAATACATGCACCGCGTGCGGATCATGTATTGAACATGCAGGGATTTAGCATTAACAACAACGATGAGTTCATGCATAAATCTATTCATAACTTAATCATGTATTAAAAATCCTATATGCTTAAAAATCCTATGTATTCAAAATTGCCCTGTGTGCTGGGGTGACGCCGATAGAGAGAGCTCCCGCACCGGACTCGGCCCTCCGAGGGCCCGAGCGCGCCCTGGGGATCTCCTGACCCGGGTCCACCTTCAACCTCGGGCCGGCCAGGCCCTGCAGGCTCCTGGAAGAGCCTGCACCCAAAATGTTGGACGCCCGAGTTATCCGGGGTAACTCGGGTCCGGGGTAACTCGGGTTTGGGTTCCCGAAAAACGAACCCGAGTTAGCCCTGACCCGAGTTACCCCTGATGATTCGGGGCCCTGGACGCCCGAAATATCCGGGGTAACTCGGGTCCGAGATAACTCGGGTTCGGAATCCCGAAAAAGGAACCCGAGTTATCCCTGACCCGAGTTACCCCTGATGATTCGGGGCTCTGAAAAATGCGTCATCCAACCTCGGGCCAGCCAGGCCCTGCGGGCCCCTGGAAGAGCCTGCAGGACCCTGCACCCAAAAGCCCGCGTCGCCGCTGCCCTGGCCCTGCATGATCCCGGAAGATCCGGCGCTCTGCCTGACCCACGTTATCTTGCCATTCGCTCGGACGTCCATGTCCCTTTCCATGTGTCGGTTTCGTGCGTGTTTTTGTTCGCTCGATGATCCAGGATGCTCCTCCAAGGTCCTCGCCGAGAAAAAAATGCACAAGGCTGAACGATGCCTGGCGTTTGCATCAACCCCCGTCTCCTGAGCACCCGTCGGGCGTTGGCAGAACTGGGTTTAGTGGAGCCTGGTTTAGTGATTTGTACCGGGGGCGCCCCCCCCCCGGAACTGCCGTCACCCGAAAAACACCGGTTACGGCAAACCTGGTTTAGTGAATCTTGCCAATTGAGGGGCCCCAGGGCCCTACCACTAACCAGGTCCCCTTACCCGGGGTCCTGGCTCGGGTCGGGCGAAAGGGGGGGATAGCAAAGGGGGGGTTTGAGAATCAGCTCACGTAGCTGATTCTCCTGGCGCCTCACGGCGCCGGAGGCGGCCATGTATCGAGGAAGGGGCCCCTCGGCGGGGCCGAAACCAGCTGCATGCAGCACATTTCGTACCCCCCCCTTTCCCGATCCCCCCCTTTCGGCCCTGGCTATTTTGGAGGTAGGAAAAGGGTATGGTGTAAAGGGGTGTGGTGCTAATTTTAAGTAAAGGGGACTCTGGCGATGCTATTTGTCGCAGATAGCATCGCCATTTCCACGATTGGCACCACACCCCTTTATGCCACACCCCTTTCCGACCTCCAGAGGCTATGCCCAAACCCGGCGTGCCCGCACGAGATAGGGGGAAAACAAACCTACCTCGCTTTTGACCACCCTCGCTTCCAAGAGATACCGAGCGATGCCAAACTACGGCCTGTACTTGTCAGGCGGCCTGACGAGGAGGCGTATGGTATGACTTGGTTTTGCCTGGAAGCGAAAGCGGGGTAGGTAATTCACGCTCTGACCGGCGCAGGACCCCTCCCGCGTGCACCTGCTGCAGCCAGGAGCAGGAGGAGGAGGAGGAGGAGGAGGAGGAGGAGGAGGAGGAGGAGGAGCAGGAGCAGGAGGAGGAGGAGGAGCAGGAGCAGGAGGAGGAGGAGGAGGAGGAGGAGGAGGGCGAGGAAGTTGGCCCCCCCCCGGCGCAGGACCCCTCCCGCGTGCACCTGCTGCAGCCAGAGGGCTGCCGCGGAGGCGGAGAGGCGCGGCGGGGCGGAGGCGCGGGCCCCGGCCTGAGCCCTCGCGGCCCCGCCGCTCCTGCCGCGCGACGGAGCCGCCCCGGCGGAGGGCCTCCAGGTCCTCGGCCTGCGCAGGGGAGGCGGGGCGGCCGCAGGGGCGCCGGGAGTGCAGGGCAGTGTTGGGCAGTGTTTGATACATAGGTTTTCTATTTGTGTATTTTTAGTTGTATATATATATATATATGAGATTTTAAATAAATGATTAATGTATGAATAAATGTATGCATGAACCCATCGTTGTGGTGAATTGCCAAATCCCTGCGTTTTTCAATCCATGATCCGCACGCGGAGCATGTATCAAAAAACGGCACTGCACAGTCGAGCTCGATTGGAGAGGGCGCGCGAGATGGCACGAGACCCTTCCGAGGGCCGCGCTGCAACAGGAATGCAGGAGGCACGGGTCGCGAGACACAGGACACGAGGGTACCGTTGACTATTGCCAGCTTCGACCTACCAATCCGGGCCGACGGTAGAGGCCTCCTATAGACTGGTCCGAGCCGATGGGGTCAAGGGACCGCGCCGCCTCGCCGGAGCATCGGCGACGCCGGCGTGGAGAAGCACGGGGCGCCACGTCGAGCCGCAGCGGTGATGCATCGGCGATGCGGCGCGATCCTCCGCCCCCATCTGCGCGGACCCCGGCTGGGAGGCCAAAGCAGGAGGGGCTTCCAAGACTGGGCCGAGACGGCAGGGCGAAGTCAGGACGAGGACCAGATCGGGCGGGGAGGAATCGACAGCGTCTGAGAAATCGACAACTCTGGAAAGTGTACCGCATGCCGCGGCCGGAACGCTCTGAGAGCGTTCTGGATCGCTCCGGGACGGATTTATCCTCGTTCTATAGCCTCGTCCGAAGATGGCCCAAGAGATGGCCCGACCTGATGGCCACGATATCCGGGCGTGTCCCCTGGGCATCGGCACTCGGGGGCCGTTCTCGGGCCCGGGGTCCATCAGATCATAAACACAAAACGAAGTATAATGACCCTGGTTTCCACCACCACCACCAGAAGTTGGAGGGGGAGGGGGTCGTCCTCCTCCACCACCTCCTTCTCCTCCTCGTCCTCCTCCTCGTCCTCTACCTCCTTCCCCCCTCCAGCTTATGGTGGTGGTGGTGGAAAACAGGCCCATCAAAGTACCCTTGCAAAGGACCCAACCATGTGCAGCCGCCAGTACCGCAAGGCGGGTTGGAAGACGGAACGGAAGCTCTCCCTATGGCCCTAGAGGGCCGAAAACACGTGCGAGGTGTGTCGAAGGGGCCCTGGGACACGCAACTAAATACACACTAATAACAGGAGCTCCCCATATTTTCACATATTTGCTGGGTTTTTGTCTTCCCCCCCACCTTCCATATTTTCCCATCTTTTCCTGGGGAATCTACGACTCATTGTGTCTGCGCGATTTTTTCCCCTCCTGAGAGGTGGAGGTGCCGCCATGCGGGCGCTGGCATTGGCGCCGGTGGTGGCGCTCCTCCTTGGGGCCACGGAACGTGTGAGGCGGGGTGCCGAATTACAGTCGGGGCGTTGACCCAAGGAACCCGAAATAAGGAACGAGGCCCCTTCTGTCCATGAGTAAAACTTCGATCTCTAATCGAAAACCTAGGGAAAACACAAGGAAACCTGTGAAACAATCAAGGAACACGGAGCCCCTCCCCAACGAAAAGGGTTCCTTCTTCAGGACCCCGACTGCAGGGCGACGCCGCCCTTGCCGTCGCTCGGACGTCCATGTCCAGTGCATGTTTTTCGGTGCCGTGCGTGTTTTTTTTGCTCGATGGTCCAGGATGGTCCTCGATGGTTCTCGCGACAAAAAAAAATGCACACGTCCGAGCGATGCCAGGCGCCATGCGAAACCTGCCACCGGGGCTTTCGGTGGAGCTCCTCGTGTGTCCACGAAACGTTTGAGGATGTGCCGACATTGGTGCGACGCCTCCATGCAAGCCTTGCCGCTGGGGCCTTTGGTGAAACTCCCTGTGGGAACGCGAGAGAGGCAAGGTCGTGCCGAAATGGTTCCACTGGGGCCTTTTGTGGAGCTCCCCATTGGGCCACAAAACGAGTGACGGAGGTGCGGAAACGGGGCGGCGCCGCCTTGCGAACCCTACCACTGGAGCTTTCGGTGAAGCTCCCTGTGGGGACACGGAGCCACGGATCGTGTGAGACGTGTGTCGAAATGAAGGCGGCGCCACCTTGCAAATCCGAACGTTTGGGACTCAGTCGGGACGCCCGATAGGGCCACGACGTGTGTGAGGAGTGTGCCAAAACGGACGTGCGGAGAGCAGAGGCAAACATGGGGAGGAGGGGGAGGAGGAGGAGGAGGAGGAGGAGGAGGAGGAATACGAGGAGTAATAGGAGGAGGAGGAGGAGGAGGAGGAGGAGGAGGAGGAGGGAGACGCGGGCGCTGCGGATTCAGACGAGGGCCCAACGAAACACAGGATGGTTCGGAAAAACGACCCCCCAGGAACGTTTGGCGGCAACTCCTGCGAGCCTCCCGTGCCATGTTGCTGACTCTTGCGACTCGATACTCGCCGACGCAAATCTCGCCGCTGAATCGACGCTCATCGACACGTCGACGCTGAGTCGGCACGAAATCGGCGCTTACATTCGGCAACAATGGATTCAAATGCCGCGCCTTCGACACTCAGGAATCACGCTCCCGCTTTGTTCCCCGAATGCACTTTTCTGAGCGACCTGATTCCTCGCGGACAACCGCAAGTACCCCAAACCCTCGATGCGGGGACCCGAGCTAGGAGGGCCAAGAACATGAAGGCTAGGGCTAGAGATTTGTTGTTTTGCCCATGGATCAGGCGAACACCGCCCGTACGCTTGGGGATACGCACGCAAACCGTGGGCCGAAGTCGGACCACGAGCTCACTGTGTCATCAGGGATTAAGAGGCCTCCTAGACGGGGTCCGAGTAGAAGGGGGCAGAGGATTGAGACGCATCGGCGATACAGCGGCGACGCGACTCGATGTGGAGCCCCACTTCGACGCCATCGTCGCCGAGACATCGCAGACGTCGTCGATGTATCGGCGATGCATCGGCGATGTATCGGCGGTGCGTCGGCGATGCTGCGCGATCCTCCGACCCCATCTGCTCGGACCCCATCTGGAAGGCCTAGGAGGGTTAGGGGTTGTATTACAGTCAAGCTGCTGCAAAAAAGGATGCGAAATACGAAACAAAACCCCTGTTTGGCACAAAAAAAAGACCCGGGTGCACGAGGAGGCCTAGAGGAACAACCACGGAATGACCCAAGGAACAGCGATCCCCGAACCCGAAGATGTCCTTGTTTCAGCGCGGAAGGGCCTTCGAAGGCCATGTCGACACTTTGCGAGCGGGGCGCGGCCAGCGAAAGCGGCCAAGGATTGGGCCGAAGGGGAAGGATGCATGGGTACCCTTGGACAGTCGCTCATCCTTGCTACAGTAGGAGCTCGACCACAAGAAGCCTTCACAAGAAACCCAACCATGGAAACCCAGAAGGTCCATTCATTTTTGGTGTGGGAACGTCACGCTCTCCAGAACAAAACCATCGAAACCCTGGACACCCAAGGCACCCTGGAGGCAAGCGGGGTGTTTCTTGGCATGGGTCTCCACTGTGCGCGGGGCGACTCTATGCTTGAGCAGGGACCGACCGTCCCGGCATTCCTATACTCTTGCCACGAAATGTTCTTCGAACCCCAAAATGCGCTTAGAACAAAAACAATGCTCTTAGAACAGAAACCCGGTGTGTTCAAACAAGACAGTCCCAGCCAGAAATGTTCTAAGAACATATTGTGGAAATCACAAAAGGTTCTTAGAACATTGTTTGGTAGGGCTATAGGCGAGCCAGGACGCTTCGCCACTGCTTGATATAGAGGGCAAAAAATCCACCCCCAGAATAACCACCCCGACAAGCGAGGCCATTTAGTAAACGCACCCAAAGAAGGAATCGAACACGGCAGGGCTTTTAGTAAACGCCCGGGGCCGTTTAGTAAACGCCAATTGTCCGGTCTGGGTGGTTTTTCCCCCCCTGATGATATGCGGAACGCTCCGCCGAGCGGCGGCGACGAGCGGCGCGCGGCGCGCGGCTCGCGGCGCGCGGCGCGCGGCGGCGGCGGGCGGCGGCGACGAAGGCGAGCGCGGCGCGGCGGCGGCGAGCGCTGCGGGCGCGCCGTGAGGGCCGGCAGCTCCACGGCGGCCGCCCCGCGCAGGGCGGCCGCCTCCCGCAGGGGCGCGCGCGGCCTCCTCGGCGCGCTCGGCCTGCCCGGCCTCGCGCGGGCGGACCGCCGCCGCCGCCACGGTCAGTGCCGACGCCGCCGCGGCCGCCGCCGCCGTCGTGGTCGTCGTCGTCGTCGCCGTCGTGGCCGTCGTCGTCGTCGTCGTCGTCGTCGTCGTCGTCGTCGCAGTCGTCGTCGTCGTCGTCGTCGTCGTCGTCGTCGTCGTCGTCGTCATCGCAGTCGTCGTGGCGGTCGTCGTGGCCGTCGTCGTCGTCGTCGCGCGCTCGCGCAGAGGACCAAGCACGGAGGGTGGAGGGGGAGGGGGGGGTCCGGGCTCGGCCTCGTCGGATGCAACTCATCGGCGCCTTCCATGCCATCTTGCAGACTCTTGCGAAACGACGCTGACCGACGCGAGTCGACGCTGATCGCCGCCAATCGACGCCAAATCGAGGCGAATCGAGCTTTCTGATCAATTGCCAGACGCTAGCGCGTGACAATATACTCCGAAGCCAGAATGTCGACAGCACACACGGCTCCCATGATTTGCTGCAGAAGCAGCCGAAGCCTTGCAAGAAGGGAGCCAGAAGACAACTAACTCCTGGGAGGTCCACGCTAGGAACGATGGAGGTATATCAAGAGGGAGTTAATCCCTGGACTCAGGCAAGTTCACTTCCATGGCATCTCGAGCAGTGCTGGGCCGACGAGGCGTGCAAATGAGAATAGAGGCAGGCCTCTGAAATGGGGTTCGAGCAGATGGGGTCGGAGGACCGCGCCGCATTGCCACTGCATCGCCGATCCATCGGCGTTGCGGCGACGACGTCTGCGATGTCTCGGCGCCGTCGGCGCGGCGAAAGTCGGTCTCCGCATCGAGCCGCATCGCCGATGCATCGCCGACCGCATCTGCCAGGATCCTATCTGGGAGGCCTAGACAGAAAAAAATCAGGAGGCAACTCATGGGAGGTCGTCGTAATAACGATGGAGAGCTATTCAAGCCCGACGGAACGGCCACTAAGCTGAACAGGCCCAATTCTGGCAAGGGATGAGGTCCGGGCAAGCCAGATTCAGCGGGATCAGGCGGGACTCAGCGGAATGGCGCCATCTCAACGCTATGTCAACGCTTCTCGGCGCTAAATGAAAACAACGTTCGGGGCTACTAGGCGCTATCTGGCGCTTTTGAGCGCTGTTGAGCGCTATTCACCGATATACTGTTCTCGCACCAAGAATGGAAACTTCCACGACTTACCATCTGACCAACCAAAAACAGAAACCAAAAGCCCCCGCCGAGCCTCCAGGGCCGTCAGAGCACAACTCGAGATGCAACGCCACGCCCGGAGAAGGGGGCCAGACCGCGGGGTGTCCGCGCTGACTTCCGGCGGTGGACACACCTCCCTGTGATAATCCTCCATTTCGCGACGACGGCCTGGGACCGAAACCGACGGACCTTGACCCGCACAAATGACGGCCGCGACGCCCTCTCGCGAACCGACAACGGCCCAGTCGCCAATCGACGTGTCAGGGTAGGAGGTCTGTCCACCCCCGAAACAATTTTCCTCATCCACGAGGAGGGAGGAGGGAGGAGGTAGGTCTGTCTGTCCCAACTTCATCGGAGGTGAGGGGGTGAGATCGAAGTGGAACGGAGAGCCCCCCTACCCGGAAATCGATTTCGGTTTCGCGTTCGCGCGTGCCGTGCGGGCGAGGCGAAGCTGCGTGGGCGGGCGAGAGAAAGTCTCCTGTGGCTGAGGCGCGGCCGGACCAAATGATTCCCTTCCGGGCGGCCGGGGCCCCGCGGTGTCCCGCCGGTGTTCCGCTGGTGTCCCGTGTGGCTGAGGCGCGGCCGGACCAAATGATTCCCTTCCGGGCGGCCGGGGCCCCGCGGTGTCCCGCCCGTGTCCCGCTGGTGTCCCGTGTGGCTGAGGCGCGGCCGGACCAAATGATTCCCTTCCGGGCAACCGGGGGCCCGCGGTGTCCCGCCGGTGTCCCGTCGGTGTCCCGTCGGTGTCCCGATGATGATGTTGATGATGATGATGATGGTGATGATGATGATGATGATGATGGTGATGATGATGTTGTTGTGCTATTTTGATGATCGATTGTGAGTTCGATAGTGAGGTCGAATGTGAGATCGATAGTGATATCGATAGTAATATCGATTGTGAGATCGAACGTGAGACCGAATGTCAGATCGATTGTGAGATCGACTGTGAGATCGATAGTGAGATCGATAGTGGTATCGGTAGTGAGATCGATTGTGAGACCGAATGGGAGATCGATTGTGCGATCGATTGTGATACCGATAGTGAGATCGTGAGACCGAATGTGAGATCGATTGTGGGATATTGTGAGATCGATTGTGAGATCGATAGCCAGATCGATTGTGAGATCGATAGATTGAGATCGATAATGAGATCGGGAGTGAGTTCGATTGTGAGATCGATGGTGAGACCGAATGTCAGATCCATTGTGAGATCGGTTGTGACATCGATAGTGAGTTCGATAGTGAGACCGAATGTGAGATCGTTAATGAGATCGAAAGTGAGTTCGATAGTGAGATCGATAATCAGACCGAATCCGATATCGATTGTGAGATCGATTATGATATCGATAGTGAGATCGATAGTGAGACCGAATGAGAGATCGATAGCGAGATCGATAGTGAGTTTTATAGCGAGAACGCAAGCCAGATCGAATGTGATACCGGTTGTGAGCTCGATTGTGATATCGACAATGAGATCAATAACGAGACCGAACGTGAGATCGATTGTGAGATTGATAGTCAGATCGATTGTGAGATCGATCGATTGAGATCGATTGTGAGATCTTAGTGAGTTCGATAGTGAGATCGATCGAGTGCGACGTTGGTCCGTCTCCCCCCCCCCCCCTCGCCTCCCTATCACCCGAAGGGTGGTCGTATAGGTAATCGTTACCTTCCAGGGCTCCGCACACATCTCTTTTCCGGCGCTGGAGCTCCACTCACGGCGCCTCTGGCACCGGCACCTGCGCACTCCGCGCGCCAGGAGGGAGGGGGGGGGGGTCCTGCAACGATCGGAGCCTCCGACTTGCCCTCGCTCGGACGTCCACTTCCCGTGCATGTTTCGGTTTCGTGTGTGTGTTT
>CAUYUJ010015980.1:295788-302329 GCA_963575745.1 Prorocentrum cordatum
CCGGGAACTCCAGGCAAGGCCCACATGTCAGGCGATGCATCGGCGACGTCGGCGACTCATCGGCGACGTCGGCGTGGGGCAAGCTGGGCCTACCATCGAGCCGCATCGCCGACGCACCGCTGATGCGGCCTTATGCTCCGTCTGCTCCGACCTCATCTTGGAGGCCTACACCCTGCGAAATGCTTTAGAAACCATGGGTTAAGAAATTCAGAGTCTCAGAACTGGAATAAAAACCCAGAACTTCTATCAAAATCTTGGGATTTACATTGAAACGTTAAGAATAATCAAGACTCTGGCCGAAAACTTAGGTTGTCTTAAGCATCGCCTAAGGTGTAGAGTTGGGCCGCCCCCCGATCCAAGGGCAGCCTCCCGCGTGCTCCACGCTCGTGCGCCCACGCAATCGCACGGCCGAAAACACGTACGTCCTGGGGCGAGGCGGGGGGGGACGGCACGGCAGGGGACGGCCTGCCCGGGGTCGGCTAGGCCGCCCCTGAGCCAAGGGCAGTCTCACTGAAGGGGCCCAAGAACATACAAATAAATACACACAAATAAAATGATCCCCCATATTTTCCCATATGTTCTGGGTTTCTGTCTTCCCCCCCACTTCCCATATTTTCCCATATTTTCCTGGGACTCGACGATTAATTGTGTCTGTGTGTTTTTTTCCCTCTTGACTCACGTGCTCCACGCTCAAGCGCCCGAACAATAATGCGGCCGAACGCTTATACTTTGGGCGAGGCGACGGGAACGTCACGGAGGGGGGTGGCTTGCTGGGTTAGATGCTCCTTCTGGGGACATTCTTGGAGCCACTCGCTGCACTCGTGCGTCGAAGCGCGTCGACCGTCCGTCGACTCGAGTCGAACCCGAGCCGAACCCGATCCGAACCTGAGCCGAACTGGAGCCGAACCCGAGCCGAACCCGAGTCGAATGTGAGTCGAGCCTGCGTCGAGCTGGAGTCGAACTGATCCGTTGGGTGGGCCCCAGGAAGGTCCCCCCAAACGAGCACCCACGGCCGGTGGAGGCCGCCCCCGAGCCAAGGACCGCCTCGCGTGTGCTCCACGCTCGAGCACCCGAGCAACAGACACGACGGCAATCGCAGGGGCAAGGCCCCCGCTCGGACGTCCATTCCCTGTGTGTTGTTCGGCTTCGTGCGTGGCTTCTTCGCCACATGATCAAGGATGCTCCTCGATGGTCCTCGCCGGAGGAAAAATGCACACGTCCGAGCGATGCCAAGCCCACCTGGCCTTCCTGCCCCCGAGGGGAGACCTTCCCTGACCTTCCAGGAGGGCCGAAGCACCAAAGCAGGGCACCAGGACCTCGACATCCAGACTCCAGGCGAGGTCCTGTTAAACAGTCTCCAGAGAGGGCTATAGGTCTGGAGGGCTCCTCTTCAGCACTCTGGAAGGTCAGGGACGGCGCTCCACCCCCTGGGGTCAGAATCAAAATCGGGAGACCAGATCGAGTCGAGGAGGAGGAGGAGGAGGGGGAGGAGGACGAGGAGGAGGAGGAGGAGGAGGAAAAGGAGGAAAAGGAGGAGGAGGAGGAGGAGGAGGAGGAGGAGGAGGAGGAGGAGGTCGAGTCGAAATGCGCGTCGGATCGGGGCCTCCTCGGCACGGAGCCGAAACATCGAACCGGATCGGCCGCGCCAGGGACCGCAGCCGCGCCGTGGAGGCATCGGGCCACGCAGGAGTTCGGCAGCGGCCAGGAGGGGGGTGTCCACGAGGGGGGGGGGGGTGCAAACCATGACCGGCGGCGTGTGCGCGGCCCGGCGGGGGGGCCAGGGGCGTGAGGGAATAGGAAGAGGCGCCATAATAAAATCTGGGGACATGTCGTGGCCCCCGCCGTGATATCCGCCCCCCCTAGCCATCACCCCCCTCTTTTCCGCCCCCGAGGACTGCCCGAATCGGACCGGGCCAACCGGAACCGATATTGAGTATCGTTTAACCGATCCCCATCCCCAGCGGCGTGGCCTGGGCCCCACTGGCCGACTTACCCCCCTAGAAGGGGGCATAGGTCGTTCCCATCGGGTTTCGAGGGGTGTATCCCCAACTGGGGGGGTAATTTGGTGGGGGTCTCGAAGGGGATGGGGATGGGGATGGGGATTGGTTAAACGATGCCGAGATATCAGGTCGGATCGCGCGGATCGGAATGGGCCCCGTGCCGGGGGAGCTCTGCGGCCCAGCGCCGGTCCTTCAGTGAAGCAGGCAGGCCAGGAGGGCTTCCAAACACGCGCGGACGGGCGGACCGGCGGGCCTCCTCGGTCCATATAGAGAAATCGAGCTCCGCATCGAACCACATCGCCGATGCCTCGACGCGATCCTCGGAGGATCCTCCTCCGACCCCACCTGCTCGGACCCCGCTGGGGAGGCCTCGAGTTGCGCGGCGGGGGGACCCCGACGGGCAGATCGGGCGAGCCGACCCTCGACGGGCGGCAGACCCGCGAGCGAGCGAGCGGGCCTCGATCGAGCGAGCGGGTCGGACGGGCGATCGACGAGCCTCGATCGAGCGAGCGGGTCGGGCGGGCGGTGCGCGGCACCTGACTTGCTGGAAACTGCGACGGGACCTCGGGCGAGAGCACGGGCCCAGATGCACTGTGCGGAAAGTTCTCCCGCGAGCGCGCGAGTCCTGGAAGCCGAGGGCGCGGCGCCTCAACAGCTCTGCGGAGGGGGTCCCGAAGGACACCGCGATTCCTGGGTAACCTGTGGAGACGTGAGGCGCGGGGACGGGATGTTGCATGACCTGTAAGAGATTATCCAGCGGGGACCGCTTCTGTTGTAGAACAGGGGCTCGCTGTTCGAACCAGAACGGGTGCGAGCCCTGGGGGGGACGCTTCGATTAAGACAACACTTGGTGCATCAAAAAGGGGGGTCACCAATACATCTCGGTCGGAGGAAGATGCTAGCAACACGAAGAAGGAAAGCATTGTGAGTAGATTGGATCTCTGCCCGCCCACTTGACCCTTGAAGCACGAAGGTGCCTAAAACAGATTGGAGCTTGGGAATCAACATAATAAACGTTCAGCGACCGACGGGTTCAGACATGAGACTTCAACAACAACATCCTCCCCAACCTCACTCTAGACCAGGGGCCAGCACCGGAGTTTCGGCCTCTAGACGTCCCCTGCAAAAGCACCGAACGCGAAACCCGCCCGCGGGGGGCGGGGGGCACTTCAGTTTGAAAAACAGGGCGCACCTGAAAAGGCGGATCAGCAATAAATAGTCTCCAGGCTTATGTTGTTCCCGTCCTACTTGAGGACCACATCCCAGGAATGATTTCGAGCACCCGGAAAAGTGTCGAAAGAGTGTCGAACGAGTGTCGAAACGGTGTCGGGCGAGTGTCTCCCAGGGCACGACACGTGAAAACCCTCGAGCTTCGGCTTTTTTTGTTGGTGCTCGAAACTCAGAAACTGCGAAAACAACGACAATGCACCGCACCGCGCTTGGACTGCTGTCCAGGCGTGAGGACTTATCTGAAGTCGGGCGTGTCCCCCTGCAGGTTTTCTTCTACGAAAAATGAAAGATATTCAACAAAAACTCCCAAATGGTTTTTAAAACAACAAATCAAAAATAGTTCCCATACTATTTTGTTTTTTACAAGTTTTGCATATTCCTCCTGTAGAGGGACGGGCCCGACTTGAGACTTCTCAAACACTACGAACACAACGACGATGACCCGCACCGCGCTTCTCGTCATCGCTTGGACGTCCATTTCCCGTGCATTGTTCTGCTTCGTACGTGCTCTTTTTTGCTCGATGATCTAGGATGCTCTTCGATGGTCCTCGCCGAGAAAAAATGCACACGGCCGAGCGATGCCAAGGCTTGGGTTGCCATCCGGCCCCGCGCCGGCGCGGTGCGGTGCATGCGCAGTCTGTCGGCCCCGAGGGCCAACGAGCTCTCTGCACCGCACCACTCCGGGGCCTCGAAGGCCGACGACTCCTTTGGGGGGAGGCCAACGCGGCACGGCAGGTTTCGGTCGGGCCTGTCCCCTACAGGGGGATTTTGAACGGCAAAAATAAAAATCCGCCAAAAAATCCTCCAAACTGGTCAGGGAATAATCAACAAATAGTCCCCGGACTATCTTCGGACTATTCTTGAAGATCCCCCCTGTAGAGGGACAGGCCCGACTGAACGGTAGCTTCGCGCAGCGTCGGCGCGCGAAGAATACTTCTTGGCACCGCGCCACTTTGGCAACGTCGAACCCGGTCGCGACCCCGATCGCTCCAGATTGGACTCCGTCGGGCCCTGTGGCGTTACCGTGCCCCTCGGTGCTTCAGCGTCGTTCTTCGGGCGTTGGCAGAACTGGGCTTGGTGGAACCTGGCTTAGTAATACGTACCCGGGGGCGCCCCCCCCGCCAAATTCCGCGGAGCGGAACTGCCGCCACCCGAAAATCACCGGTTACGGCAAACCTGGTGAAATGTGAATCTGGCCGATTGAGGGGCCCCAGGGCCCTACCACTAACCGTGGCCCCTTACCCGGGGTCCTGGCTACACCCTGCGAAATGCTTAAGAAATCATGGGTTAAGAAATTCATAGTCTCAGAACTTGAATAACAACCCAACGTTTCCATTAAAACCTGAATATTTACATGGAAACGCTAAGAATAATCGAGGCTCTGGCCGAAAACTTAGGTTTTCTTAAGCATCGCCTAAGGTGTATACCCGAGTTCTGTCGTGCGCAGTCCACCTTCGCCGCCGCTGGCGCGCCATCGGCTCGCGCGACCCTGCCGCACGGTGCGCGCAGGCCGAGTCGGCGGGCAAGCGCCCTCCCCCGCCGCACTGCCCGCCCCCCGCGCGTATCGAGCACGGGGCGCCTCCGGACCTGCCGCCGCGGCGGCGGCGCGAGAGGCCAGCGAGCGCCGCTGCCGAACCGACGGCGCCTCGCAGTGGGCAGCGAGGAGGAGGAGGAGGAGGACGACGACGACGGCGACGGCGACGGCGACGGCGACGAGGACGAGGTCGAGGTCGAGGACAAGGACGACGACGACGAAGACGACGGGGCCACGGCCGAAACTTCTTTGGTCGCAGCGGCGCGGCACCACGCCGCGGTCGGAGGCTGACGAGAGACACGACGGGGCCCCATTGGGCACTGCAGGAAGCAAGAAGGGCGCGGCTGAGGAGGAGGAGGAGGAGGAGGCTTTTCTTCGGGACATAAAAGGGCCAGGGAGGTAGGAAAGACAGAACAGGGAGGGAAAAGAAGGAGAGGGAGAGGAGAGGGGAGAAAAGGAGTACCGGAAAGAGGAAGGAGAAGGAGGGGAAAGGAGGAAAAGGAGGGGAGAGGCAGAGAAAAGGAGGAGGAATACGGACGAGGAGGGAGGGAGGAGGAGGAGGAGAGGAGGAAGGAGGAGAGGAGGAGGAGGAGGAGGAGGAGAAGGTGGGCCCTCATCCGTTCGCCCTCCTCCCCGCCCTCCACCCGACGCCTCCTCCGCCGCCCTCCTGGTTCCAAAACTCCTTCACGCCATCCTCTCCTCGCTCCCCTCGCTGCTGCTTGACGTCGTCGTCGTCGTCGTCCTCCTCCACCTCCTCCTCCTCCTCCACCTCCGGCCAACGTCCCCGATCCGCCCGCCCGGCCTGCTGCCAGCAGCGCGCCCGCGCCGGCGTCGCGCGGGCCCGCGCGGGCAAGCTGCGCCGGGGCGGGCACGGCGGGCGGATGCCTCCACAGGGCGCGCGCGCGCAGGCCAGGCCGGGGGGGGGGGCGGGCGGCAGGGGGTCGCCCTGCAGCGGCCCGTCTGCAGCTGCCTCCTCCTCCCTCCGCCGCCGCTGCGGAATTCCGAAGACCTGCAGGGCCCCACTGACTTGCTACCGAAGTCTCTTCTATCGCGAGGTTATCCGCGTCAGGTGCATGTCATATGTCAGACCTATGTCGAAGGTCGAATACATGTCGAACTCAGGTCGAATCCGCATCGAGCCCATGCCGAACCTGCGCGTAATCCACGTAGAGCCCGCGTCGGCCAACATAATATGCATCAGTTTACAAGATGGATAAGGGCCCCAAAAGATGCAACGTGCAGAGAGGGGGGTTCTGAATATCCCCTGAGAGCCCCATGAGGCCACCGACGCAGGGATACAGTAGGTTCGTACGGCTTCGGCACGCGTGCGGCGTCAATCGTTCAACCTTGAATCGATCGCGGCCCCAATCGATCAAAGATGAATTACGTCGGGTCCAGTGCCGTCACCGTGACTCTCGGTGATTCCGCGTCGCGGAATTCAACCTTGAACGCATTCGCTGGCGTCGCCGGCGCGCCATCGCCTCCTGAACCTTCCGTACCGAAACGAACAACTCTGAAGATCACCGAAGCCCCCAACAGCACCCGATGCCTCCCAACGGCCTCCAGGGGCCTCCCCGAGGCCTCCCGGACTCTGGGACACCGCGAGAGCAGGAGCAGGACGAGGGGATGAGCGGAGGACGGGATGAGGAGAGGGCGGGAGAGTGGGGAGGGGGAGGAGGCAAGCTAGGTGCGCTCGCGTCATACCTGGCGTCTTTTCCCTCCCTCCCACCCCTGACCATGGCGTAGATCTCCTCTCTATTCGCACAATCGGATGTCG
>CAUYUJ010015981.1:5000-7500 GCA_963575745.1 Prorocentrum cordatum
TCATGTTGGCCTCTTTGAGGGGGGGCTGAACGTTATCCCACCAGCCCTCTGGGCGCCAAAATCGTTGTCTTCACTCAGGTTTGGGCCCCCCCGTTTTGGCCTCTGGGGGGGGGGGGGGCGGGCTGAACGTTATCCCAGCTCCTCCTTTGATCGATGGCCTTCAGGATGGCCCCAAGAGGCCTTCCAAGGCTCCCAAGAGGGCCCCAATAAGGTCCCCAACAGGGCCCCAAGACAGCCCCAGAGGCCTCCAAGACGCCCAAGATGGCCTCCAAGACGGTTAAGATGGTCCCAAGATGTCTCCAAGACGGCCCAAGATGCACCCAAGAAGGCCTGAGATGGCCCCCAGATGGCATAAGACGGTCCAAGAAGCCCCCAAGAGGCCTCCAAGACGGCCCAAGAGGCCACAAGAGGTCCTCCAGGAGGGCCCGAAGAGGCCAACCTTAGGTTTTGAAAGAAATGATGCATTTGCTTCTTGTCCGCATTCCGACGGCTCAAGACGGCCCATGAGGCCCCCAAGATCGCCCACGAGGCCTCCAAGATGGCCCCATGACGGCCCAAGAGGCCCCCAAGACGGCCACAAGAGGGCCCAAGAGGCATCCAAGACGGCCAAAATGGCCTCCAAGACGGCTAATATGGCCCCAAGATGCCTCCAAGACGGCCCAAGATGCACCTAAGACGGCCTAAGATGGCCTCAAGACGGCCCAAGAGGCCCCCAAGAGGCCTCCAAGACGGCCCAACAGGCGTCCAGGAGATCTTGCAGGAGGGCACGAAGAGGCCAAAAGCATTGATGTTCCTTAGGTTCTTGAAAGATTCTGGCATTTGCTTCTTGTCCGCATTCCGACGGCTCAAGACGGCGCAAGAGGCCCCCAAGATCGCCCAAGAGGCCTCCAAGATGGCCCCATTGACGACCCAAAAGGCCCCCAAGACGGCCCCAAGAGGGCCCCAAAATGGCCCAAGAGGCCTCCAAGACGCCCAAGATGGCCTCTAAGAACCCCTGATATGCCCCAAGAGGCCCCCAAGACGACCCAGACAGGCCCCCAAGACGGCCTCCGACGGCGTCAGACAAGCCAGGAACGCCCTAAGACGGAAAAAAAGAGGCCCCCAAGAAGCCCCCAAAGGCCCCCAAAAACCCTCCGAGAGACCCCGAGGAAGCTCCCAGGAGGCCCCAAGAGTGCCCCAAGAGGCGCCCAAGAGGCCTCCTCCTCCTCCTCCTCCTCCTCCTCCTCCTCCTCCTCCTCCTCCTCCTCCTCCTCCTCCTCCTCCTCCTCCTACTACTACTCCTCTCCTCCTCCTCCTCCTCAATCATCATCATCTCCTCCTCCTCCTCCTCCTCCTCCTCCTCCTCCTCCTCCTCCTCCTCCTCCTCTTCCCCCTCCTCTTCCCCTCGCCCCCACGCGGCCCCCAGGGATGGCCCGAAGAGACCTTCCAAGGCCACCCCCTTGCTCCCAGAGATCTCTCGGTTCATCCTGGTTGCTCGCTTTGTTTCCCTAGATGTGTCCCTTCGCCCCTTTTCCCGTCAGCTCTCGTGGGCAGGGCTTCTGAATGGGCTGGTGGGGATACCTTTTTGTCCGTCGCAGCCGCAAGCGAAGGCGCATGCAGCGTCAGAGGCCAAACCGGGTTACAGGCGAAGCCTAATTGCCCAGCGGACGCTCACGGCTGCCGAGCGGCCGCCGAGGGAAGCTGGGGGGCTGGTGGGGATACTTTTTCGGTCGCGTCCGCGAGCGAAAGCGCAGGCGGAGACAGAAGCTGTCCGGGGCACGGAAACAGACCTAATTAGTTGCAGGGCGCGGAACGGGCCAGCCGGGCCAGCTCACAAGGCGGCAGCTGAGCCGCAGGGCGAGGGCTGACTGGCTGAGGGCACCCAGGGAAGCTCAGGCATCGTGCAGCCCTGAGCAAAATGCCAGGCAATTCGAAGTAGCTGGTGGGGATATTTTTTCGGTCGCGTCCGCAAGCGAAGACGCAGGCGGAGACAGAAGCTGTCCGGGGCGCGGAAACTGTCCTAATTAGCTGCTAGGCGCGAAGCAGGCCGGCCGGGCCAGCTCACAAGGCAACTGCTGAGCCGCACGGCGAGGGCTGACTGGCTGAAGGCACCCAGGGAAGCTCGGGCAACGTGCAGTCCTGACAAAATGCCAGAGAATGCTGGTGGGGATACTTTTTTTATACAGCCGCAGGCGGAAGCGCCGGCGGCGGCGGGTCACGGTCGGGCTGCGGCCGTGACAAATTAGCCGGGCGCGCGCGGGGGCCGCGGATCAGGCGGCGGTGCAAACTGCAGCCCGGGGAGTCTGAAGAACAGCCACCCAGGAAGCAGGGCGGACGCACTGCTGGTGGGGATTTTTTTTTTACAGCCGCAAGCGGAAGCGCCAGCGGCGGGAGGTCGCGGGCGGGCTACGACCGCGGCTAAATTGCCTAGCGCGCGCGGGGGCCGCGGATCAGGCGGCGAGGGAGGCAGCGCACAGGGCGGCAGCCGACGTGCAATCCAGGGAGACTGAGACAGCCCCAG
>CAUYUJ010015981.1:10000-45000 GCA_963575745.1 Prorocentrum cordatum
GCGGGGCTTCTGGGAAGGCAGGGGGGGCTTCCGAGGAGCCCCGCCGCTCTCCGAGGAGGCCTGCCCCCTCTCGCCCTCCCCCCCCTGGACGTGCTGCCGAGCGAGGGCCCCAGGGTTAGGTCTTTGGACGCCCGACATGGGTACCGAATGGGTACGATTCCCAACAACAAATGTTGTCCCAAACCAACAGCGGCCGCTGTTGGGCAGGCGGCCTTCTGTCTCAAGTGTACACAGGCCGCGGCGGCGCGGACAGCGAGTCCTGTTCAAAATGAACAAGAACTGCTGTTGAGCATTGTACCCATTCTTTCCGTGCCCATCTCGTTCATGCAGAAGGTCTGGCATGTCCCCCCACAGGCGGACGTTGGACGACCACTCAAAAGCATTCAAAACAGTACTCGAGAATAGTCGGAAAACCGTCCCTGGACGATTCGTTCTATTATGTCTGAATACTCCTCCTGCAGAGGGACATGCCCGACTTAACCCCAGGGCCCGAGGCCGGAGAAAAGCACCCGCGTCCTGGCCTCTGCTGCGCGGCGCCCGGACCTGGGCCCCAACGGGCGCCTCCTCGTGTGCCGTGCTGCTGCTGCCATCCTGTGCCCTGCTTCCACGGCGGCGCACCCCAATGAGGCAAGCGCACATCCCCCGAGCTTGCCACCTGCCGCGCGCAGCCGAACACGACTGAAACACCTGGGACTGGCCCGGCGCGCCCCTGGCCAGCACAGGGCAGCGCCGGAGTCGCCGTGGCCCGAGCTGCAGGCGCAGTGACGCTGCAGCTGCAGAGGGGAGGACGGGCCGCCTGCCGGCCGGCCGGGCACCACCGCTGTGCGTTTCAGGGCGGAGGCCAGCAGGAGCAAGAGCTTGGGCAGGAGAGGGCGGAGGAGTGCAGGAGAAAGGAGGAGTTGGAGGCCTGGACCTTGGCACCAGCACCAACACAGGGGGGGGGGGCTCCACAGGGAGAGGATGATCCTGGATTCCAGCGTTGGTGGCAATACTTCGCTCACCTTGGGAGCCAGAATATGACCACCATCCCCGAGATCGGGACCGTCCGTTCCCTCGGTGAAGGCACACCTCCGATATGGGTGTTGGTGTCAAATTCGAGGCCTGCGGAGGAAGGCAGAGGAGGAGAAAGGAGGAGGAGGAGGAGGAGGAGGAGGAGGAGGAGGAGGAAGACGTGTCTCTGGCGTGAGCGCCCCTTTTCTGCGGCGCCGGAGGGCGGCGCTGGGATCCTGCGGTGCGCAAAGCAACAGAGAGAAGGAAGCCGCAGGGCCCGCGCGAGGCGAGCTTTGTACACCAGGGCGGCGCGCGCTGGCAGCTGCAGCCACCCGCAGGGGGGGCCAACTGATGAGCTGGGTCACTCGGTCACGCGCTCCGCGCCGCGCTGCGCAGCTCCCTCTGGCCCCCACCCCCTGGACCGGAGGGAGAAGGGGGGGAGGGGAGGGATGGGAGGGGGGGGGCAGGGGAGTACGATCTCCCTCTCCATCGTCCCCGCTCCTCCCCGCCTCCATCGTCCCCGCTCCTCCTTCCTCCTGCTCTTATACCTGCTGTCCCCCTCCTCCGTCACTCATGTTCCTAATGACTAACTCCTCACTGTCGCACCCCGAGGCCAGTCGGAAGGGCGGGCAGGGCGCTTCGCCTGAGACTTCCTTACCACTGATGAGCCTGAAGCTTACAAACTGGCAACAGCTTCACAGATGGAGATTGAGTGGTTTTCAACATGTGGCTCTCGTTTTAGCACCACGCACCTTTGTTTAAAACAAGACTTTCACGGATTGAGGACAGGTTGCTTTCAAAATGTGACTCTAACCTAAGCGTCGCACACAGTCGTCTGAAAAAAAAATAGGCGTTTCGCATATTGAGGGCGGGTCGTTTTCAAAATGTGGCTCTCGCTTTAGCGCCGCGCACATTCGTCGCAAGAGCTTCACGGATTGAGGACGGTTCCTTTTCAAAATGCGGATCTCGCCTTAGCGCCGCGCACATTCGCTTCAAAAGTGCACTAGCGTTTCACGGGTTCTCATGACGAACGTACCAGAAATAGTGTTTGAGAACGATTCAGGACTGTCACGGCGCAGCAGTTACGTTAGTTCGCGGTGCTGAAGTCCCAGGAATGGTGTTCTGGCATGATTCAGGTTCGTCAAGAGGCAACAGTCAGGTTGACTCGTGGCGTTGAAATCCTGAGAATGGTGTTTTGGCACGCTTCCAGAGTTGCACGGGGTGTATTCCAACATCGTTGATGAGTCTTGGGTTTGCACTGGTCTCCCTCCTCCTCCTCCTCCTCCTCCTCCTCGTCATCCTCCTCCTCCTCATCATCATCATCCTCCTCCTCCTCCTCCCCCTCCTCCTCCTCCTCCTCCAACCATCCCCCTTCTCTTCCTCCGCCTCCTCCTGTTTCTCCTCCTCCTCCTCCTCCTCCTCCTCCTCCTCCCTCCTCCTCCTCCTCCTCCTCCTCCTCCTCCTCCTCCTCCTCCTCCCCCTCCTCCTCCTCCTCTCCGCTTATCATTATCCCCCTGCCGCCTCTTCCTCTTCCTCCCCCTCTTGCATCCCTCCTCTGTCGACGCCGCCGCCGCCGCCGCCGCCGCCGACGCCGACGACGACGCCGACGCCGACGCCGACGCCGACGACGAAGACGCCGCCGCCGCCGCCGCCGATGCACGCGCTGGCGGCGACGGCACCCTCCCGCGGAACCGGCGCGGGGGGGCCCGGGCGCGCTCAGCCCGGGCGCGAGGCCAGCTGGACGAGCGAGACGCAGGCCTCCCGGTGGGCCTTCTCGGGACGCAGAAGGACATACGGCAGGCCCGTGCCGTGCAGACTTCGGCGTTGGTTTCGTTAGGGGGCCACATGCGAACCCTACCCCTGCCCCCCATGATTGCTGAGGGGGAGGGTGGGGTTCACTTCGCTCGGAAGCTCTCGAACGAAGTGACCCCCACCCTCCCCCTCAGAAATCGTGGGGGCAGGGGAAGGGTTCGCATGTGGCCCCCTATTCGTGACACCGCGGGGAGCGGTCAACCTTGAACGATCGGCCGTTTCCGAGGCGCCAGATCGTTCGACGTCGACAGATTCTGGGTCGCCGGCGGCATTCAATGTTGAGCGCCGGCAGCGGGGTCGCCCCCGGTCGGCACGACGCGAACCTACCGTTAGGTCGGGCATGTCCCCTTACAGGCCGATTGTGGACGAAACATTGACAATACTCCAAAAACATCTTCAAATAGTCAAAAAGTGCTCAAAAAATATCGTCCCCAGACCATTATTTGACTATTTCTGAACATTCCTCCTGGAGAGGGAGAGGCCCGCCTGAAACCTACCGTACTAGAACTATGAGCGCAAACATCGTCTAGTGGGTCGTTGGCCAGGCGACATGGCCAGAGAGAGGGCCCGCCACCGAGCACAGGCCATCTGCCCTCGTGCCTGCACGGAGTGGGCGTGCTTCGGGGATGGACAGACCCCCCTTTAGCAAAACATGGTGTAGTGAAAGCGACCTCGGGCACAAACCTGGCGGGCGCAAGCCTGGGGAAACGCCGGCCGCGGCGCCCTCTGGAGAACCGGAAACGGCCAATTCTTGAATCGACGCGTCAGGGCAGGAGATAGATATATATATATATATATATATATATATATATATATATATATATATATATATATATATACAGCGCAAACATCGTCCAATGAGTCGTTGGCCGGGCGACATGGCCAGAGAGAGCCGCCACCGAGCACAGGCCATCTGCCCTCGTGCCTGCACGGAGTGGGCGTGCTTCGGGGATGGACAGGCCCCCCTTTAGTAAAACGTGGCTTAGTGAAGGCGACCTCGGGCACAAACCTGGCGGGCGCAGGCCTGGAAAACGACGGCCGCGGCGCCCTCTGGAGAACCGGAAACGGCCAATTCTTTAATCGACGTGTCAGGGTAGGAGGTATGTATATATATATATATATATATAATATATATATATATATATATATATATATATATATATATTACAGCGCAAGCATCGTCCACGGAGTCGTTGGCCAGGCGATGTGGCCAGAGAGAGGGCCCGCCACCGAGCACAGGCTATCTGCCCTCGTGCCTGCACGGAGTGGGCGTGTTGGAATACTCCGCATCGCTCAATGATCGCCCCCCCCCCTTGGAGTGCCTCGGGGGGGGCTTGAGCGCGGCGCGTCCGCGGGGGTGCCCAGGGGGGGGAGAGCGTGCTGCGCACGGAACGAAGTCAGTGGAGATCAGTTGCGGTGGATCCGTGAGTGGATCGATCTAGACTGATGAGGCTCTGATGCTGACTACCTACCAGACCACCCCAACCCATCCCGAAGACCCGAATTGGACCCGAATTTCGGCTTGGGGGGGGTACGGATGCCATGTGTTCTTTCAACGTTCCCCGACCCCCCCCCCCACTGGAAATGGAAGGCAAATTGAAGGCTTCGGGTTGGGTTGGGGTGGTTTGGTGGGCGGTGAGATGCCTCTTCTGCTTTTGAGCCGGCTATGATGCCCGCTCGTGCCCACCCCGTCCCGTCTTCAGGGGCTTCGCATCCCCCGACGACGGTAAGATGGGAAGACGGGCCGCCGCCCCTGGCACTGCACGTACGGTGCCAGGTCTGTGGGGATTTGGTTCGACCCCCGCAGTACCAATGATGGAAACTGCGAGGGGTGTGAGGCCGCGCCGCGTTTTCACGTTTGTTACCCCCCGGCTGAGTAATCATAAGTTCGGAGTAGTAATCTTCTGCTGTCCGTAAGGTTCTTTAACGTCTTCTCGGGTCGCCCCCCTATCGCGCGAGCCCCAGGCAAACCGCAAAGGCCCCCCCTCTCCGGAGCCGACGTTGGGAAACTTCCCATACTGCATGTCAGAGTGAGGGGGGGTGTCCGAATATCAAATCACCGGCGACCGGGTCCCCAGGCCCGGGAGGGGGGGGGCACTTTTCCAAAACTCCCCCCCCCCACAGGGGCCTCCGAGACGGCCTCCGAAGGCGCCCTTCGGGCCAAGAGCGCTCCGAGACAGCCCAAGAGGCCCCCGAGAGATCCGAGAGACCCGATCGTCGTGTCGTTTTTGTTCGGCGTGGCAGCTTGCTGGGCCCTCCGACCCTCCGAAACGACGGCCCCCCGGAGGCCCCCCAGGTCGATCCAAGACGGCCCCAGAGGAAGAGGGCCGCAAGGAGCCCTCCACAAGAGTTCCGAGAGGGGGGAAAGCGAATCGGCAGGTGGATCCTCCTCCCCCCGAGGATGAGCTCCGAGACCGCCTCGGCAGACCCCCGAGCGCCCCCGGGGGCCCCCGGAGTCCCAAAACGCCCCCAGGAGGCCCGGGAGGTCCCGGAGAGGCCGCGCACCATTTTTTGGTCTGCGGGGCGAGAGCGGACCTCTTCCGCTAAAAGCTATAGGCGGGCGACGCACAAAAAAAAGGCCGCGCACAAGCCTCCAAGAGACCCCCGAAAGGCATGAAAGAGGCCCCCAAAGAGACGTCTAAGAGGCCTCTGGCCCGCTACCCAAGTTAGGCAAAAGGCCACTAGAGATCGGCGTTTGGAAACCCCGGAAAACCACGAACTACATTCAAATAGCAGTGATTCATCATCGGGCCGCGCGACACGCTTTGCACACAGATGGTCCGCCCCCCTAGTGTCGGAGCGCACTGAGCGCATTCTCCGAGTTAGTCCGAGCGAAGGAAAGGCCAAGGGAAGACCCGCAGACCGGCTGCATCGCTCAGTCCCCAGAGCAACGGGAAGCGCAAAGTAAACCACTGTCCGAAAGCAGGAAAGCAGTCGGTGCCTGCTCCTCGTCGGGGCTGCACTCGGGGGCAAAGGCGCCAATCATGGGTGACCGTCGCGCGGCCCTAAACGGCCCAAGAGCACCCGAAGACGGCCTCGACAGGTCCCAAGGCCGAAGCGAGCTCCAGGCCACCGGGAGCCAGCAGCTCAGCCAGCACAGCCCATACGCGAGCGTACCCTCCTGCTCGTGACATTTGTTCCCAACCATCCTGTGGAGTTGGGTCCACGTTTGGAAGAGACAGCGCCCCACGTTCCTTCCTTCCTTCCTCTCCTCCCATCCGTGCCTCTGCCCTCCGCATGTCCACCATTCCAGGACACCCCCACACGATTCGTGGCCACATAGAGAGCTCCACCTAAGGCTCCAGTGGGATGGTTCGCATAACACCACCGCACCCACTTCGGCACACCCCTCACACGGTTTGTGGCCCCATAGGGAGCTCCACCAGAGGCTCCAGTGGGAGGGCTCGCATGGCACCACCGCACCCAATTCGGCACACCACTCAAACGTCTCGTGGCCCCATAGGGAGCTCCACCGAAGCCTCCAGTGGGAGGGTTCGCATGGCACCACTGCGCCCAATTCGGCACACCCCTCACACGGTTCGTGGCCCCATAGGGAGATCCACCGAAGGCTCCGATGGGAGGGTTCGCATGGCACCACAGCGCCCAATTCGGCGCACCCCTCAAAAGGTTCGTGGCCCCATAGGGAGCTCCACCGAAGGCTCCGGTGGGAGGGTTAGCATGACACCACCGCACCCAATTCTGCACACCCTTCTCCCAGCGCGTGGCCCCATAGGAAGCTCCACCGAAGGCTCCAGTGGGAGGGCTCGTATGGCACCACCGCATTCAATTCGGCACACCCCTCACACGGCTTGTGGCCCGATAGGGAGCTTCACCGGAGGCTCCGGTGGGAGGGTTCGCATTACACCACCGCGCCCAACTTGGCACACCCCTCACAAGGCTCGCGGCCCCATAGGGAGCTCCACCGGAGGCTCCAGTGGGAGGACTCGCATGGCACCACCGCACCCAATTCGGCACACACCCCACACGCTTCGTGGCCCCATAGGGAGCTCCACCGAAGGCTCCAGTGGG
Organism: Prorocentrum cordatum; assembly: GCA_963575745.1. Lineage (NCBI taxonomy): Eukaryota > Dinophyceae > Prorocentrales > Prorocentraceae > Prorocentrum > Prorocentrum cordatum. The sequence goes on from CAUYUJ010015981.1 coordinate 16,832, forward strand.
AGGGTTCGCATGGCACCACCGCACCCATTCGGCACACCCCGCACACGGTTCGTGGCCCCATAAGGAGCTCCACCAAAAGCGGTACCCACAATGCGGTACTCGCAGCTGCGTGTGGTTGGGGGGTCCTTCGTCAGGCTAATTTTTGTGGGGGGCAAGCTCTACAGTAGATAGTGCCACCAGCTAGGCTCACAGATCATCTCGGAGGAGGCTCACTACCAACGTCACTACCAACGAACTTTCCCCAAGTCGCTTGAGCGATCACATTGATACCCGCTCAGCGGGCTGGAAGACCGATCAAACCCGCATATCCGCCATCGTGCCCTAGAGGCACGAATTGAAAAGCCCTCAGCTCCTTCACCGATCCGGGACGTAAGACTACACCCTCTGAAGGGCTCGGGAACTCTGGGGCCGCACAGAGAGGATAAGACATTGGAGGATGCCTGGAGCGCGCGCGCCGTCTTCCAACTGCGCGCGTTGTCCAGTACAGTAGCTTGGACAGTACCCCAGATTTCGTAATAAAGGGAGGGGGGTCTCATTTCGGGGGGGGGTCTCTTCCAGGCTATCTTGGAGGGCCTGGGGGGGTCTGGGGACGATGTTTTGGAGGGTTCTCCCACGGGGGGGGTCTAAAACTTCTCGTCTGGGAGGGTTGAGACCCCCTCCCTTTTATTACGAAATCTGGAGTAGCTCGGCGGTCAGAAAGTGCAGGCCTTCTCAGCAGGCGGCGGGGCTTCTCACAGCCCTCCGGCCTTCTGAGAAGCCCTCCGTGGCTTCGGAGAAGGCTTGGAAAGCTCCTCGGAATGCCGGAGGCCTTCGGAGCCTCCTGAGAAGGAGGAGGAGGAGGAGGAGGGGGAGGAGGAGGAGGAGGAGGAGGAGGAGGAAGATTCAAGAATAGACAGGGGCGCAGAGAGGAGGAGGTGGTGGAGGAGGAGGCGGAGGTGGCTCTGCCTTCCCCCCCCGGGGCGAGCCGCCGAGTAGCACGCTGATGGGGTCGGCTGGCCGGCGTGGCATTGGCACCGTTTCTTTGATATGAAGGGGCCCAGGGACACACAAACAAATACACACAAATAAAAATGACCCCCCATATGTTCTCATACTTTCTGGGTATTTGTCTTCCCCCCCCAAGTCCCAGATCTTCCCATCTTTTCCTGGGGAATCGCCGATGAATTGTGTCTGTGTGTGTGTCTCCTTCCCTCCTGACGATGGCCGACCTTCCAGTCCATCCTCTGGCACTCCCGCCCGCAGTAGTGCACCGCCCTGCACCGCCCGCACTGCAGCGCGGGGCCCCTCGCGCCGCAGGCGGCGCACCCCCGCGCGGCGCCGGGCGCCGCCGGCGCGTCGAAGGCGTCGCAGCCGAGGAGGGAGACCACGTACTTGGTCCAGATCTCCCAGGGGAGGACGCTCGGCAGCGAGCCCTCGATCTGGTTCATCCAGTACAGCAGCACCACGGTCCTCGCGGAGGGGAGGAGGAAGAGGAGGAGGAGGAGGAGGAGGAGGAGGAGGAGGAGGAACGAGGAGGAGGAGGAGGAGGAGGAGGAGGAGGAGGAGGAGGACGAACCGACGCTTCGGCACGAGCTCTTGAGAGGCAAATCCTACGACGTCGACGCCTACCCCGCAAAACGAAGATCAAGTACGTGCACGCCCTCTCGACTGCCTCATTGACCTTCAACCATCACGTCTGGCCAGCACTGACCCAGACTGACCACCAGCGCATCTCCAATGCCTACTCGAAGCCCTATCGCACGGCAGCTGGATTACCCAAAGCAAACTCGCAGCTTCATCATTTCACGGCCACCGAAGTAGTAGCTTATACTGGCATCCCCGACTTCGACCACCACCAGTCTGCTGGACGGCTGAGATACTTACCACGGCTTCTACGACACGCTCCTCAGCAGCTCCTCCAACTGCTTGACAACCAGCGACGGAGAAAGGGCTCATGGACATACATGCTTTTCCAGGACTTCGACTTCCTGCGCACATACCTGGACGACCAGCGCTGGCCCACGACCAGCAAGCTCGACTCCGACGTTTTTACATGGGCTCGCACCACGCCGAAGCACTTCACCAACTCCGTCAACCTGGCCGTCACAAACTACATCCGCGCCTCCAAAGACCACGCCCACGCCGACAAGTTGACCAAGGTGCTCAGACCCGACGGTTCCATTGGTGCGGGCCTCACGCCATCACGCGACAACGGCGCCAGCAACTTCATCTGCTACGAGTGTGGAATCGTTACCAAGACCAAGCAGGGCATGGCAATACATATCGGACGTGAACACCGACGACCTGATCATCCGCGAAACTGGGCATCGGGTACATCGTGCAGAATATGCCGCCAGAACTTCCACTCCTTCGCCAAGCTAGTGAAGCATCTAACTACAGTCGCCCGCTGCCGGCGGTCATGGCACCTGTGGTATTTACAAGGACCTGCCCTCACGGAGGAGGAGGTGGCCACCAATCAGGCGACCTACGCGGCCAGCATAGCCGACAACAAACGCAGAGGCCGCCCCGAGCTATACCACCCTATCCCTGCCCATGCATCCGACGTCACTCCCTTACCCTCCCTTGACCTATCACCTTCACCACCGCCATTCTTCCCGACTGTACCAGCGCTTACACCACCACCACCAGCCTACTACCCTCGGACACCGACCAGAAACAGATCTCTGCTTTACCTCACCAACACCGATAGACACCCGAACGATCTGCTCGACATTACGGACCAACGACTATGCTACAATGGAATGGTGATGGAACGGGTTACTCTGACCTTCGATGAACTCTACTCTGTCGATCACCCATCCCAGTACGACGCCCTCGACTCGATCCACCAGTACATTCGACAAGGCGACTTCGCGGGAGTGATGATAAACCTCTCACCCAGCACTTGGATCGACCAAGTCGATGGCGACCCGCACGACAGAACGGCAGCATCTTCCAGAACGACCACGGACCCTTGGGGCAGAGTAAACCTTGGAGGTGAGGCAGCCGAACGTCGACTGATCGCGAACCACCATGCCCGCCTCGCCATCCACACCTTCCATGCTGCTCACGTTGCCGAAGTACCAGCACTACTAGCGCAATCCGCAGCCCCAGCAGGTCCGTCAGTGATGTGGAATACTGAGCTGATGTTCTACGCTACGGAGAATCTTGCTACGAGACGACCGACCATGGTAGACGCCACCAGCAGCCTCTACGCCATCTACTGCGGCCTCTCCCAGGAATACGGCAATCCCCTCGACGATTTCGTCACCTCCATTTTGGGCAGTCTGCCCCAGCTTGAGGTCGGACAGCAGCCTGCTGATCCGACGACCCGATCTGGCCGTAACATGGCCCATGATGGTCGAGACAGGCGCCCACCACGGCAAGACGACCGTAGCGCTCAAGGTGGCCGCCTGCCCCATCCTGGACGCCCCCTCGAGGGCGAGGGGGGGGAGGACACGGTTCAGGCCTGACCGACCTGGGCCGCCGCCTGCGTGCAGGCCGTCATGGGGGTGGTTTCCCTTCCTCCTCAGGCCTTTAATGAGCCCCCTCTTCCCGCTCCATCTTGCCACCCCCATGCGGCCTCTCCCTTATCCTCCATCAAGTCATCCTCTTCGTCCCCGAAACTCTTGGGCCCGTTTTCTCGGTCCTTTCGGCCCCCGCCCCTCCCCTTTCGAAGCCTAGGCGGCTTTCCCTTTGTCCTCCTGGCGGGGGTCTGTGTCGGGGGGTGGTCCCCCCTACGCGCTTCGGGCGCGCGCGCGTAGCTCGGGCCGCGCGGACGGCTGCGTCCGACAGGACATCGAGCCGATAGCGATAGCGATAGGAGGAGGAGGAGGGGGAGGAGGAGGAGGAGGAGGAGGAGGAGGAGGAGGAGGAGGAGGAGGGGGAGAAGGAGAAGCCATGCGCTCTCGGAGGTCCGCGCGGACCGCCTGGGTCGGCGCTCCACCCCGGCCCCCCCCCCTCGACCCAAATTCCAGGGCGCGCTCCGGCGCCGCCCACGGCTGGCGCGGAGGGGGGTTGAGCGCGCCAGCCCAGAAGAACTCCGCGCGGACCTCCGAAAGCTTATCTTCACTGCGAGGCGGGGATTCATGCACACACACACACACACACACACACACACGCACGCACAGCTTGGGAAACTGGTCTCCTGGAGACCCAGGGCGGCGGTGGACATGGAGACCCCGTCGAGGAGGAGGAGGAGGAGGAGGAGAAGGAGGAGGAGGAGGAGGAGGAGGAGGAGGAGGGCCCAAACATGTCTATCCACCGCCTCCCGAGGGCCAGGAAGATCGGTTTCCCAGGCGGCGAACGCGGACCCAGACATGCGATGTCTTGATTTTGCTCCTCACGCAGACCCCCAAATGCCTCAACCCATTCCCCAGGACTGACGCCTTACGCCGTGATTTTTCCCTGGAAGGGGCGCCGGCCCAGGGTTCTTTTTTAGTGGGTTTACCCCGCGGCCTCGACTTGAAGGAGGCCAGCGGAATTATTCGCTATAAATAACTAAGTAAAATATTTGTCCCAACCATCCTGTGGTGTTGGGTCCTCGTTTTGAAGAGACTCTCCTCCTCCTCTCCTCCTCCTCCTCCCCCTCCTCCCTCCTCCCTCCTCCATTTCGGCACACCCCTCACACGTTTCGTGGCCCCATAAGGGAGCCCCACCGACGGCCCCAGTGCTGCCGCCCGCATGCGTCACGCACACCCTATTCGGCACACCCCTCACACGTTTCGTGGCCCCATAGGGAGCCCCACCGAAAGCCCCAGTGCTGCCGCCCGCATGCGTCACGCACACCCAATTCGGCACACCCCTCACGCGTTTCGTGGCCCCATAGGGAGCCCCACCGAAGGCCCCACTGCTGCCGCCCGCATGCGTCACGCACAGCCAATTCGGCACACCCCTCACACGTTTCGTGGCCCCATAGGGAGCCCCACCGAAAGCCCCAGTGCTGCCGCCCGCATGCGTCACGCACACCCAATTCGGCACACCCCTCACACGTTTCGTGGCCCCATAGGGAGCCCCACCGAAGGCCCCAGTGCTGCCGCCCGCATGCGTCACGCACACCCAATTCGGCACACCCCTCACACGTTTCGTGGCCCCATAGGGAGCCCCACCGAAGGCCCCAGTGCTGCCGCCCGCATGCGTCACGCACACCCAATTCGGCACACCCCTCACACGTTTCGTGGCCCCATAGGGAGCCCACCGAAGGCCCCAGTGCTGCCGCCCGCATGCGTCACGCACACCCAATTCGGCACACCTTTTCGTGGCCCCATAGGGAGCCCCACCGAAACCCCATGCTGCCGCCCGCATGCGTCACGCACACCCAATTCGGCACACCCCTCGCACGCTTCGTGGCCCCATAGGGAGCCCCACCGAAAGCCCCAGTGCTGCCGCCCGCATGCGTCACGCACACCCAATTCGGCACACCCCTCACACGTTCGTGGCCCCATAGGGAGCCCCACCGAAGGCCCCAGTGCTGCCGCCCGCATGCGTCCCGCACACCCATGTTTCGTGGCCCCACCCCACCCCCACACCCGCATGCGTGCAGTCACACGTTTCGTGGCCCCATAGGGAGCCCGTGCTGCCGCCGCAAGGCACACCCCTCAGTTTCGTGGCTCCACCGAAGGCCCCAGTGCTGCCGCCCGCATGCGTCCCGCACACCCAATTCGGCACACCCCTCACACGTTTCGTGGCCCCATAGGGAGCCCCACCGAAGGCCCCAGTGCTGCCGCCCGCATGCGTCACGCACACCCAATTCGGCACACCCCTCACACGTTTCGTGGCCCCATAGGGAGCCCCACCGAAGGCCCCAGTGCTGCCGCCCGCATGCGTCCCGCACACCCAATTCGGCACACCCCTCACACGTTTCGTGGCCCCATAGGGAGCCCCACCGAAGGCCCCAGTGCTGCCGCCCGCATGCGTCACGCACACCCAATTCGGCACACCCCTCACACGTTTCGTGGCCCCATAAGGGGGCCCCACCGAAGGCCACGCCGCCGCACGCGTCACGCACACCCAATTCGGCACACCCCTCACACGTTTCGTGGCCCCATAGGAGCCCCACCGAAGGCCCCAGTGCTGCCGCCCGCATGCGTCACGCACACCCAATTCGGCACACCCCTCACACGTTTCGTGGCCCCATAAGGGAGCCCCCCACCGAAGGCCCCAGTGCTGCCGCCCGCATGCGTCCCGCACACCCAATTCGGCACACCCCTCACACGTTTCGTGGCCCCATAGGGAGCCCCACCGAAGGCCCCAGTGCTGCCGCCCGCATGCGTCCCGCACACCCAATTCGGCACACCCCTCACACGTTTCGTGGCCCCATAGGGAGCCCCACCGAAGGCCCCAGTGCTGCCGCCCGCATGCGTCCCGCACACCCAATTCGGCACACCCCTCACACGTTTCGTGGCCCCATAGGGAGCCCCACCGAAGGCCCCAGTGCTGCCGCCCGCATGCGTCCCGCACGTGCGGCACACCCCTCACACGTTTCGTGGCCCCATAGGGAGCTGCACCGAAGGCCCCAGTGCTGCCGCCCGCATGCGTCACGCACACCCAATTCGGCACACCCCTCACACGTCTCGTGGCCCCAGGGAGTTCCACCGAAGGCCCCAGTGGCGGCGTTCACATGCGCATGCGTCCCGCACACCCTTTTCGGCACATCCCTCACAGGTTTCGTGGCCCCATCATCCACCGGAGGCCCCAGTGGCGGCGCTCACATGCGTCACCCACACCCACCCAATTCGGCACACCCCTCACACGTTTCGTGGCCCCATAAGGGAGCCCCCCACCGAAGGCCCCAGCGGCCGCGCTCACATGCGTCCCCGCCACCCATCCCGGCACGCCCCTCACAACAACAGGTTTCGTGGCCCCATAGGGAGCTCCACCGAAGGCCCCAGTGGCACCGCCCGCATGCGTCACCCCCCGCACCCAATTCGGCACACCCCTCACACGTTTCGTGGCCCCATAACGGAGCCCCACCGAAGGCCCCAGTGGCGGCGCTCACATGCGTCCTCGCCACACATCCCAGTACACCCCTCACGCGCTTCGTGGCCCCATAGGGAGCTCCACCGAAAGCCCCAGTAGCGGCGCTTACATGCGTCTCCGCCACCCATCCCGGCACCCCCCCCGCAGCAGCATCATGTTTCGGGGACCCATAGGGAGCTCCAATGGAGGCCCCAGTGGCGGCCCTCACATGCGTTTCCGCCACCCATGTCGGCACGCCCCGCGCGTGTTTCATGTCCCCACAGGGAGCTTCGCCGAATGCCCCAGTGGCACCCATCTCGGCACACCCCTCACACGTTCCGTAGTCCTATGGGGAGTTCCACTGAAGATGAAACCCGCAGCTGCGGTACTGACAACTGCACATGGTTGGGTTCTTCGCCAGGCTAATGTTTGTTTTTGAAGAAAGGCGTTTCGCGCGTGCCATCTCGAGGACAATGTGCCCCCTATGTCGCATCCCCCCTTGAAATAAAAACGGGGTGCAGAGCGTTTTGCGCAGAGTCAGCGATAAAACACTTGGTCTGGAGGCTTTGGAAATTCTGATAAATTTGAATATCTGAACTTCTTGTGTGCCCGCTCGAGGATGGCGCGCCCTGCGCGCCAAATATCTGAGGATGTCTCGCGCGAAACGCTTGTCTCGTTGAACTTGAGAGGCCTGGACGCCCCGAGATGCCCAGGTGGTTCTGGGAGCCCGAACACAGCATAATTTACTTGAGAACGTGGCCCTGGGAGCGCGGACACAACGTAATTCACAAGGGAGCGCGGCCCTGGGAGCGCAGACGCAGCATAGTTTACGAGGGATCGGCTCAGGGAGAGCGGACGCAGCGTAATTTACTAAGGATCGTGGCCCTCGGAGCGCGGACACAGCGAAATTTACAATGGATCGTGGCCCTGGGAGCGAGGAGCAGCTTGATTTGCTAGGGATACTGGCCCTGGGGGGGCGGACACAAAGTAATTTGTCAAGGATCCTGCCCCTGGGGGCGCGGACACAGCATAAATGACGAGGGATCGTGGCCCTGGTTGTGCGGACGCAGCGTAATTTACAAGGGTCGTGGCCTTGAGAGCGCGAACCCAATGTAATTCACGAGGGATCGTTGCACTCGGAGCGCGAACCCAGTGCAATTTACGAAGGACCGTGGCCCTGGAGCGCGAATCCTGTGTAATCTCCGGAGGATCGTTGATCGTTGCCCTGGGAGCGCGAATCCAGCATAAATTTTGAGGAGCCGTGGCCTTGAGAGAGCGACTTCCGCGTAATTTACGAAGGATCGCGGCCCTGGGAGCGCGGACGCCGCGTGATTTACGATGGATCTGTATCTTGGGAGCGCGGACGCAGTGTAGTTTACGAGTGATCGTGGCCCAGGGAGAACGGACGCAGCGCGTAATTTACAAGAGTTCGTGGTTTCAGAAGCGCGGTCCCGTCGTAATGGCTTGGTTCATGGGTCCGCCGTGCGCTGCCTCTTTCTAATTCTGCGGTGTCTGCGGGGGGGGGGAGGGCGGGGGGGAGGCAAGCCGCGTTTTTTGAAACGAAAGAGGGGCCTGCCTGGGAGCGCCCCGCCGTGATGCGTGCGTTTCTGGGGTCCGTGGCGCGTGGCCTCTTTCTGGGTCCGCAGGGTCTGGGGGAGCGATGGTCCAGGGGAGCGGGGGTGGTGGGGGGTCTGTCCTCGTCCCCCCCCGCCGCTCCTGTCCACCTTCGGCGTACCTGCAGCGTACCTTCGCTGATTTGGACACGCGCACCTTCATCGTACCTTCGGCATTCCATCAGTGGCGTTTCTAGTGTTACTTCAATGTAAGATACATGTATACGACTATATATATATGTATGTGTATAAAGACATGGCCCTACATACATGCACACATAAATACATACATACATACATACATACATACATACATACATACATACATGCACGCATACATGCATACATTCATACATACACACATACATGCACACATACATAAATACAAACATGTATGCGTACATGCGGTCAGATATACATGCATATATACATACATGCATACATGTGAACACGCATACACACATATATACATACACGCATGCACACGTACATACGTACGTACGTACGTGCGTGCGTGCGTGCGTACGTACGTACGTACATGCATACATACATTCATACATGCATGCATGCATGCATACATACACATATACAAACATACATGCACACAGGCATACATACACACATACACACATGCATGCAGACATACAGTCACGCGTACATGCGTACGTACGTACGTACGCGCATGCACGCGTGCATGCATGTATGCATGCATGCATACACATACATGCATGCGTATATACATACATGCATGCATACATACATACCTACATGCAGTCATGCATACATAGATGCATACATACATACAGACAGACAGACAGGCAGACATGCATACATGCATCCACACATGCTTGCATGCATGCATACATACATACATACACACACACATATACATACATACATACATACATACATACATACATACATACATACATACATACATACATACATACATACATTCATACCTACCTACCTACCTACCTACCTACCTACCTACCTACCTACCTACCTACGTACATACATACATACATACATACATACATACATACATACATACATACATACATACACACACATGCATACATGCATGCATACATACATACATATATACATACATATATACATACATACATAGACACAGACATACATACATACATACATACATGCATGCATGCATGCATACATACATACATACATACACACACACACACATACATACATACATACATACATACAAACATACATACATACATACATACATACATACATACATACATACATACATACATACATACATACATACATACATACAAAAGTGCGTAAGTACATACATACATACAAAAACACACACACACATGCAAACAAACAAACAAACAAACAAAAACGCGTACCGTCAGCATACACTCGGCGTACCATCAACAAGTGTGTCCGATGTACCTTCAGAATACCTTCGGCGTACCTTCGGCATACCTTCGTAACTTACAGGTGACTGATCGCGAATCCAGCGCAATTTACGACGGGGTCGCGGCACTGGGAGTGCGGAAGCAGCGTACACTACGAGGGACCGTGGCCGTGGGGTAGCGGACGCAGCGTCACTTCTCAGTGATCGCGGCGCCGGGAGTGCGGACCCAGCAAAATTTTACAGTGGATCGTGGCCCAGGGAGCGCGGACGCAGCGTACTCCACGAGGCATCGCGAGGCCCTTGGCATCTCGACTGACCACGGGGCGCCAAGATCCCAGGAGGCGCCAGGTGCTCCGCGAGGCGCCCCTTGGCGCGTCACGTCGCCTGGCACGTTCCCTGGCACGGCGTCCCGTGGCGAGTCCCCCTGGCGTCCCCTGGCACGTCCCCTGGCGCGTCCCTCGGGACGCTCCGCGGCGCATCCCCCTGGCGTGTCCCCGCGGGCATCGCCCAGTTGCGCATGCGATCGAGGTCCTCGGAAACGGCTCCGTGCCTCGCAGCTCTCAGTCCCTGTCCGCGCTCGTGGGCCGATCATGCTCACGGCGCGAGCACGTCTGGGGACAGGCCCCAGCCTCGCGGCCCCGTGCGGAGTTGCCGCTCTTCGGCGCCCGCGGTCCTCTGGAAGGCGGGGGAGAAGTCGCTCCACCTGGCCGACCAGCCACAGCTGGGGGAGCTGCGGTCCTTACCCCCCTGGGGGGAACCAATCGCATCGACGACCCCTCGAGAGGGGCGTCGAGGTCGATGGGCCCCCAGGGGGGTAAGGACCACAGCTCCCCCAGCTGTGGCTGGCCTGCCTGGACGTCTCCCAGCTCGGCCCCCGCAGCACCAGGGCTTCGGCGTCGCATGCCACGGGCTCGGCGCCGCCCGGCCGGACGAGGTCGGCGAACTGGACCTCGGCGAGGCTCCGGGCGGCGCACGGGCAGGCCCCCCCCCGGGCAGTCCCAGGTCCCAGCTGGGCTCGGCACTCCTCCTCCTCCTCCTCCTCCTCCTCCGCCTCCTCCTCCTCCTCCTCCTCCTCCTCCTCCTCCTCCTCCTCCTCCTCCTCCTCCCCTCCTCCTCCTCCTCCTCCTCCTCCTCCTCCTCCTCCTCCTCCTCCTCCTCCTCCTCCTCCTCCTCCCTGGCGCCCCAGGGTTGGGGTGCTGATGGGGCGCACAGAGGCATGCGAATACTATACGTCCTCCTTGTGGAGGCGCACGTCCCGCCCGAACATGCAGTGTACCCATCTTGTAGCACAGCGTTCCCCGAGCGGCGTGGCCAGAAAGCCCCCGCAACGACGCATGTACTAGAAGATTTCTCGGTGCGCGCGTCGCCCCTGGGAGGCGACGCACGTATAGTAGAACTATGTTGGGGTGACGCCGATGTTGAGGCCGCCCTGGCCTACTCGGGGGGCCTGTTGAGGCCAGCCGGGACTACCTGAGGGCCTGCCTGCGCGCCACCCGAAGCCTGTAACCAGCTGGACCTGCAGCATGCGGGTGACCGCGAACTTCGTGCCGCCGCGGCACCGGGCCTTGGACAGGCCCTGCACCCCGCTCTCGTCCTCGAGGTCGCGGGCCAGGGGTCTGGAGGAAGAGGGCGAGGATCGGATCGGATCGGATCGACTCGGCAGGAGAGTGCGCCGTCTGGAGGCCCCTCAATGGGGGGCCACAAGGTTGAAGCAAGATGTTCAAATAAGAGTTGTGGCGGTATTTCTATGCCGCCCTGCCCAGCGGCGAAAAAAAACTGCGGCCTCAACCAACCACCCAGAGCGGGAGGGGGGGAGGAAGGGGGAGGGGGGATGGCTTGGGCGCTCTGGTGGGGGTCGAAGCAGGGTTCTCAGACTTCAAGAGGAGCAGCATCAGCAGAAGCAGGAGGATCAGAGGATCAAGGGCAAGATTACGAGAAACACATTGATAAAAATCGCAGCCGGGTGCACGGCGGAATACACGGGAGCGGGTCATGCCTCCTCCTCCTCCTCCTCCTCCTCCTCCTCCTCCTCCTCCTCCTCCTCCTCCTCCTCCTCCTCCTCCTCCTCCTCCTCCTCCTCCTCCTACCTCCACGAGTCTCCACGACAAGGGCCAGTTATGCATAAACGACTGTATGAGGGAGGAGCACTGCAGGACAGAGGAATCGAGTTGAAGAGGTCGGTAGCGGCTGCTCGTCTCCTGCTTTGGGAGGAGGGAGTTGGATGACGAGGAGGAGAGGGGGAGATGATGAGGATGGTGGAGGATAAGGAAGCGAATGCCGAGGGATGAGACCCAAGAAAGAGGAGGAAGGAGCAGGCGAGAGGAGAAGGGAGGATGAGGTGGAGAGAGATGGGAGGAAGTGAGGAGGAGGAACGAGAGGAAGAGAGAGGAGGAACGAGGAAGGGCACTAGAATGGATGGTCAGGAAGAAAAGGAGAGACGATGAACGAGGACTGGGAGTCGGGGCGGAGCATGTCAAGGAACCCGGGGGAGGATCAAGAGAAGGATGAGCAGCTGGAGAAGGGGGAGAGGGAAAGGCAAAGCAAGGCAACTCTGGGGTGCTGTCATTGTGCCTTCTATCTTGAAACTTTGTACAGAGAGGGAAAGAGGAGGGAGGAGGAAGAGGAGGAGGAGGAGGAGGACGAGGACGAGGACGAGGAGGAGGACGACGAGGACGACGAGGAGGAGAAGGAGGAAGACGAGAAGGGGGGGGGGTAAGGACGAAACGACGAGACGAGACGCTGCAGTACCGCGCCAGGGCGCGGCCCTGCCGAAGGCGCAGCAGGAGGGCCGCGGCCCCTCAAGAGTGGGTGAAGAGGGCTTTCTGGAATGAGGCCTTGCCAGTGGAGCTCCTCACGAGTGTCCTCCTCCTCCTCCTCCTCCTCCTCCTCCTCCTCCTCCTCCTCCTCCTCCTCCTCCTCCTCCTCCTCCTCCTCCAACGCGCCGGCCAAGTTAGGATGCAACTACTGGGAGGTCTTCGCCAGAAGGACTGAGGAGGATTAAGACCCAGAGGGGGGCTGTTACGCCAGATTGGGCCCCGGATGAAGCGGGATTAAGCCAAGTTTGGTGGGATTAAGCCAGATAAAGCAGGATTAAACCGGATTGAGCGGGACTAAGCCGGATTCGGACCAGGGCAAAGCCAGAATTTGACCTCCCAGGAGTTGCATCCGAAGCCAAGGTCACGCAGAAGAGGAAAGTGCTAAGTGCGCACCCTTGCGGCCAGTGCCCTGCGCGACCTAGATCGCGTCGCCGTGCCACGCCCTTGGAGTTCCCTGACTCCGCAGCCAAGCTGAGCGCCTTGAACGCCTGAGTTCCGCTTGATCGAACCTGGGAAATCTCCTCCATACAAGGAGCAACTTCGCCTCAAATTCGGGGCATTTGGCATGCGATAGTACGCGCTGTCGCAGCCGTGATTGATTTGCGCAGCTTGTACACTAGCTCTTAGAAGCCATCAGTCTTACCCAAAGTGTACCACGTACGAAATATTCCGTCTTAGAAGCCATCAGTCTTGCTCCGGTCCCACTACGAAGTTTAACACATAGTGCTCGTCAGAGGGAGCAGCGATACTTGCTCGAAGTCGTGCCTTGACAACTGCGTGCGGCTTCGATTCGGAAATGTTGATCTGCTGTCGATACTACGCTGATCCAGTACTTTGAGCAACACCTCGATGCATTTTGCCTCGTCGTTGGCGTCCCAGGGCAAGTCGATGTCTGCCTGAATGCTCGCGATGAGGCCGTCAGTTGTGGCTTGCGCGTCCTTGATGGGGCATCGTCATCAGATGCGCGCTTTGCCTCACAGCAAAGCTTTCCCCAAAAGCAAATCCCATGTGGACTGATATCATCACGTGTGCTTAACATTCCGCTTGTCAGTTCGACAAACTGATGTACGAAAGCAATTGTTGGGGAACTTCGACGATCTTCTCGATATACAGTAGTTGGGGCACCTCAACATACCACGTGGCCCCTTGCATTACAAACGGCTCCATTGATACAGGATGCTGGCAAAACGCATATCCTGGCAGATCCGCGCGCCAAAATAGGCACTCGATCGCACTGAGCTGGCGAACCATGTCCAGTTCTTCGGCCGGTATCGTGTCCAATGTATGTATGACAATTTCGGCAAGCTTTCTGCGCTGCCATCTCAGATTCGCTCTATGTTGCTACTGTCTGTCGGCGTAACGTTCACCCCTGTGTTTCTCAACCTATGGTCCTGGCAACCACTTGACCTCACAATGCATTTGCTGGCTTTTGCTGGGGCACGCCTCTCGCCACACCCTGCTGATTTCGGCCTCCCTGAACCACCTTGAGCCCTTGCCATCGCTCGGACGTCCATGTCACGTGCATGTTTCGGCTCGTGCGTATATTGCTTCGCGTGATGATCCAAGATGCTCCTCGATGGCCCTCGTCGAGAAAGCATGCACCCGTCCGAGCGATGCCAAAAGGAAGGAGGAGGATGTGAAAAAATCCGCAATCTGCTCCGGGTCGCCCCTGGCTTCTGGCTGAGCCCACGGAGAGCCGAACGCACCCCCGCATCCGCTGAGCAGAGGGGCACGTGCCGCCGGGCACGACGTGGGTCTCGTTCGGCGACGCCCGCCCGCCGTTCCCGTGCGGAGCTCCTGCGGGTCCACGAGTCGCTACATCATGAAGCCAAGAACTGTTGGTCCAGGAATACCAGACACTGAGATTGTGCAGCTTGTCGAGAGAAGGGGCGAGATGGCGGAGAAGACGAGCCAGTGCATCCCCCTCGCCGAGGGCTCGTTGTAGTCGGTGACCGCGCGGCTTCACCGAGCTGGGTCTTGCGCGAGAAACCCGGGCTTCGATGAGGACCTTCTGATAGCACATCTGGGTGCTCCTCTGCCGCATCTGCTGCCCCGCTTTTCGGCGCTCTCGACGACACTGAGCGCCCGCAACGAAGCGGCTCGTGTCGACCAAGACCTGCGCCCCATGCTCCAACGGGCGCATCCATGCCGCGGCGGCGGCTCTATGTAAAGGGGCCCCAGGACACACAAATAAATACACACAAATAAAAATATTCCCTACATTTTCCCATATTTTCTGGGTTTCTGTCTTCCCCCCCACTTCCCATATTTTCCCATATTTTCTAGGGGATCGACGATTAATTGTGTCTGTGTGTTTCTTTTCCTCCTGACTATGGTAGCCCAGACGCATGGCACACGGGCCCGTGGGCTCCGAGGTGCCTTCCCCGCCTGTCGAGCGTGGAGCCGACGGCGCTGTCCGCGCCGTCGGCTCCTCCTCCTCCTCCTCCTCCTCCTCCTCCTCCTCCTCCTCCTCCTCCTCCTCCTCCTCCTCCTCCTCCTCCTCCTCCTCCTCTCCTCCTCCTCCTCCCTCCTCCTCCTCCTCCCTCCTCCTCCCCCTCCTCCCCAGGCCCTCAGGACCGCCCGAGTGCTCCCAGAGGGCACGACCGCTCGGCCCCCGCGGGCCCGCAGAAGAGGCGCACGAAGAGGACAGCCTCCCGCGGAGCTGCTTCGCATGATGTTGGCCGGCTGGGCGGCCACGTCGACCGGGAGCTGCTGCAGGCCTGTCGAGCGTCGGCCACCGATGGCTCGACTTGGCCCGAGCCCCCCCGCCCCCGACGTCGCGACGTGTTCAAGACCATGGACCCCCAGAACTGAAGGGGCCCTGGCACACACAAAGAAATGCATACAAATAAAAAGATTCCCCATATTTTCCTATATTTTCTAGGTTCTTGTCTCCCCCCCACTTCCCATATTTTCCCATTTTTTCCCAGGAATCGACGGTTAGTTGTGTCTGTGTGTTTCTTTCCCTCCTGAAGAACTCTCGACACTTGGAAACATCGACGCCTCCCCCGGGGCCGGCGTCTCATCCCGGGGCGTCGCTTCACGATCCCGGGGCCCTGCACCGTGAACGGCACGCAGAGGCCGAAAACTGCTGAGCAAAGCGTCCATTGCGCCTCTTGGCGACGCAAGCGGGCGGGTCCGGGGACAGCCCGAGATTGCAGCCGCCATGGCATCTAGAGGCATGCGATCGCCGTCCTCGAACGGGCCAACGATCAGGCCGTCGTACTTCAGCAACTTGTACAGGAACTTCGCGTCGGGTCCCGCGCCTGCACCGACGTAGACCTGGCTCCAAAAGCGAGATCCTCCTCCAACCTCCCCACACTTCTTTCTCCTCCTCCTCCTCCTCCTCCTCCTCCTCCTCCTCCTCCTCCTCCTCCTCCTCCTCCTCCTCCTCCTGACCCATCTTCCCGTCATCTCCTCCCTCCCTCCTCCTTCTCCTCCACCTCCTTTTCCTCCTTCCCCTCCTGCTTCCCTTGCTTCTCCCCCACTCGCCTTCCTCCCTCCTCTCCTCCCCCTTCCCCCCGAAGGCTACCCGCACCCCTGGGCGAAGTCAGCTCCGGCGCCGGCTTCCGCGGCGCTCCCGTCAGTACGAACCGCTACTCGCGCCGACTTCAAGGCCTGCTTTGCTGCCTGCAGCTCCGTGAGAGAAGTCGAGCGGCGGTTTCACTGACAGCTTCCAGACCTCCGTCATTCTGTTTGGTGGCCTGGGCCCCCAGCGACCCCACCTCCGGCAGAGGAAGAAACAACGGCATGATAGTAAACCTTTCCGGAGGTCCGCGGAAGTTTTTGGATCGGCGCTGGAGCCCTCTGGCGGTGCCTCCAGCGCCGCCCCAGGCGCGCTCCGCGCGCCAGGGAAGGAGGCCCAACGCCAATACAAGAAGTCCACACGGACCTCCGAAAATGTACAGTCGGGCTGCTGTAATGAGGAACGATAAAGAAGAAACGAAGCCCATTCCTGGAACCGAAAACGCGTCGCCGTCACCGCTACCCCCCTTTCCCTTGGCCCTCCTCGTCGAGCGATCCAGCCAAGCGGAAATCATAAAAACGCCGCAACTGATTCGAAGGGAAGTCCCTTCCCTTTGATCGTTACCTGGCGACGGGGGGGGTAGCAGGGTGTCCCAGGGGGCGTCCCAGGAGGGTAGCGGGGGGGAATCCCAGGGGAGGGGTCCCCGGAGGAGGTAGCCCGCGTCGCGGTCCCGTCGCTGCCTTGTCGCCGCCCGTCGTGTGGGCCGCGTCTTCGGTCTGGCGGCTGTGGCCGCCGTCGCCGCCTGGTCGCCGCCTCGTGCCCGCCCGTGCATTGCTACCCCATGGCATGCATTGCATCACATTGCATTGCTTTGCAGTGCTCGCATTGCATTGCATTGCCTTGCCTTGCCTTGCATTGCATTGCATTGCATTGCCTTGCATTGCATTGCAGTGCATTTCATTGCATTGCATTGCATTGCATTGCATTGCATTGCATTGCATCGCATTGCATTGCTTGCATTGCGTTGCATTGCACTTCGTGGCTTTGCATTGCGGTGCTTTGCGCTGCTATGCGTTGCTACCCATTGCTCTACGTTGCTTTATCTTGCCTGCTTTGCGTTGCTTTGCGATGTTCTGCGATACTGTGTATTGCTTTTGTGCTGCGTTGTCTTGATTTGCCTTGTTTTGCATTGCGTTGCATTGTTTTGCACTGGATTGTTGCGCACAGATGTACAGCATTGCTGAGCACCTAACTATATACACACATACACATGTTCCACAGCATAGCTTGCAACACTAACACCAGATAGATAGCACCACATGGATTGCATCACATAGATTGCACTACATTGCTCACGCCCCATAGATCCGGCCACATAGATTGCACCACAGAGCTTGCACCACATTGCTCATATCACCTAGATGAGTTCGTTGGATCCGCATAATTTGCCCCACATAGCTCACACCAAAAATATTACATCGCATGTGAATGTATATGCATATCAACATCGTATATACACAAATCGCATCACTTGGGTTGCACAACCTAGCTTACACCACATAGATCGCACCACATGGATTACACCACATTGACTGCACTACATAGCTCACGCCACATCTATCACGCCACCTAGATTGCACCACGTTGCTTTGCACCACATGGCTTGCATCATATAGCGTGTACTACGTAGCGTGCCCCATATAGATTGCACCACATAGCGTGCATCATGCATACTGCATCACCTAGTATGTTGAGACCACTACTTGGGGCCCACGCTGACTACAGCCTGTGTAACGCATATTCCTACATATTGCCCTTCTCCTGGGACTCGAACCCGTTGTGATTTACATGTGTTATTATATATTCTCAGTCTCCTGGGGTTCGAACCTTTTTTGTGTGTTACGTATAGTCGTATAGATTGTCCTGGGTTGGGGTTCGTGCCTGTATTGAACGCGCATTCCTATAGATTGCTCCTCTCCTGGGGCTCGAACCCGTTTTGATTTACATGTGTTCTTATGGATGCCCATCATCCCGGGGTCCGAATCCTTTTTGCGTGTTACGTATAGTCCTATAGATTGTCCTGTTTTGGGGCTCGAGCCTGTGTTGAACGCGCATTTCTGTAGATTGTCCCTACCCTGGGGCTCGAACCCGTATAGGTTGCCCTTCTCCTAAGGCTCGAATACTGTTGTCTGTTACGCCTACGTATGGCTATATAATGTCCTGTCTTGGGGCGCGAGGCTCGAGCCCTTCGTATTTACAGCGCATTCCGAAAGATTGCCCCTCCCCTGGGGTTCGAATCTGTAGCGTTCTATAATCATATAGGGTGCCCTTCTCCTGGGGCTCGAATCCGTCGCGTTTTACTCGTTGGTCTATGCATTGCTCCTCGCATGGGGCTCGAACCTGTCGCGTTCGTGTTACATCTATTACTTAAGTTACCACTCTCTTGAGGCTCGAGTCCCCGTGTCATGCAAATATTCCTGTAGCTTCCCCCTCTCCCGAACTCCAATCCGTTGTGTTCTACGCGTGCTCCTGTAGATTGCCCCTCTCCCAGGGCACGAATCCTTCCTCGCACGTTCCGTGGCACGTCCCGTGGAGCGCTCCCCTGGCACATCGCGCGGCGCGGCGCGTCTCCTGGCACGTCCCATGGCACGTCTACTGGCACATTACGTGGCGCGTCCCCTGGCGCGCTGGCGCCTCTCCTGGCGCGTTCCTTGCGACGTCCCCTGGCGTGACGTCCCCTGGCACGCCCCCATGGCAAGCCCCTCGGCGCGCCCCGTGGCGCCTCCCCTGGCTCGTCCTCTGTCGCGTTCCCTGGCTTGTCCCCTGGCGCTTCCCCTGCCCGCTCTGTGGCGCGTCCCGTGCCACATCTCCCGGCTCGTCCCCCTGCGCATCCCCCAATGCACCCCTGGCACATTCCGTGGCAAGTCAATGCGCCCTGCGCCTCGTGTCCTCTTGCCCCGCTTCGGAACTGGTTTGGATGTTGAGCTCGAGCTGCTGGGCGTCCCACACGCTTCGACTGCAACCAGCTCTGGGCCAGCCATGCGCTCAGTCAGCTCCAGCTCAAGATCCAGATCAGTTCGGTCAGGATTCGGATGCACAGGGCGACTTGATTAGAGAGCACGCAAATCATCGCGACACGACATCTCTCATCTCAGCACGACAGAACACGGCACACGATCGATACCTTCAGCATTGCAACTGCCCGTCGCCCCATCGGGTGCCTTGAACATGCTGCCATGCCTCGCCTTTAGGGGGCCATATGTGCCGAACCCTGCCCCTACCCCCCACGATTCCTGAGGGGGTGGGGCTTACTTCGCTCGGGAGCTCCCGAGCGAAGTGAACCCCACTGGAGCTCCCAAGCGAAATGAACCCCACCCTCCCCCTCGGAAATCGCGGGAACTCCCCAGCGAAGTGAACCCCACCCGCCCCCTCGGAAATCGTAGGGGGTGGGGGGGTAGGGTTCGCATGTGGCCCCCTTAGCCTTTCTTAACTCCCTTCCGGATTCGTTGGTCGATTTGCGTTGGCACCAAGAGCGCCTGTGGGTACACGAGCCGGGCAGGAGGAGCAGCTACAGAATGCCCCAAGGAACCGAAAGGTTCCTTCTGAACCTAAAGCAGTCCCTATCTCAGCGTCTTGACATGTTCAGACACATCATCATCATCATCATCATCATCATCATCATCATCATCATCATCATCATCATCATCATCATCATCATCATCATCATCAGCAGCAGCAGCAGCAGCAGCAGCAGCAGCATCATCATCATCATCATCATCATCATCATCATCATCATCATCATCATCATCATCATCATCATCATCATCATCATCATCATCATCATCATCATCATCATCATCATCATCATCATCATCATCATCATCATCATCATCATCATCATCATCATCCGACTCCTCGTCCTCTGTACTTCCTCCTCCTTTCTCCTCCTTTCTCCTCCTCCGCCTCCGCCTCCTCCTCCTCCCCCTCCTCCTCCTCCTCCTCCTCCTCCTCCTACATGTTCAGACAGTTTTTTCTTAGTCGACCCAGGCCAGTTTCTAGCCCTGGGCAGTTTTTGTTGTGGTGGCTTTTAGGGCCCGGCGCTGAAGGCCTCCCAGATGGGATCAGAGTACATGAGATCAGGAGATCGCGCCGCACCGTCGATGCATCACCAGTGCATCAGCGATGCATCGGCGACGTCGGCGATGCCTCGGCGATGCCAGGGTGGTGAAAATCAGGCTCCACGTCGCGCCGCATCGGCATTGCATCGGCGATGTGTGGCGATCTTGGTGGCAACTCACGGGAGCCTCCCATGCCATCTTGCTGGCTCCTGCGAATCGACGCTAACCGATGACAGTCGACGCTGATCGACGCTAAACCGACGCGAATCGACGCTAACTCGGCGCTGTCTCACCGATTACCAGGCGCTGGCGCACGACAATGCACTCAGAAGACGGCACTGCGAGGACAGACAAGGGCCCCCTGAGTTGCTACCGAAGGCGATCCTCCGACCCCCTGTCTGCTCTGACCCCATCCAGAGGTTACTACACCGACGCGGACGCGCCTCTGGGGGCCAAGAACTTTGCTCTGGATGGGGCAGTAATCGCCCGCCCCCACCTTGAATCCGCTGGGGGGGTTGGGCACGTGCTGTCGGCACGAGTGGAGCGGGGGGTGGAGGAGGAGAAGGAGGAGGAGGAGGAGGAGGAGGAGGAGGAGGAGGAGGGGGAGGAGGACGGAGGATTGGGCAAGCTCAGTCGGCAGCTCAATCACAGGCAGATTCT
Source organism: Prorocentrum cordatum (assembly GCA_963575745.1). NCBI lineage: Eukaryota > Dinophyceae > Prorocentrales > Prorocentraceae > Prorocentrum > Prorocentrum cordatum. The sequence goes on from CAUYUJ010015981.1 coordinate 37,840, forward strand.
GGAAAAATTGAAAATGTCAAAGAAAAGATTCAAGAACAGTCAAACATGGTCGAAGAATCGCTCCCAGACTATGGTTTCAAACTACTTTTGAAAATCCCTCCTGTAGAAGGACACGCCCGACTTAACCTTAGGTGAACGTTTTCTTTTTCGGCGTTTCGACATTGGGCGGAAGGGGGGGGGAGGGGGGAGGCTTGGCGCTGGACCTCTGCTTCATGCGTCTGCGTGCAACAGTGCGTCCAATGGGGGAGACGGGAGACTCCACCTGCTTGAAACAGGCGCCAAGATCTACTCCATGGGGGGGGGAGGGGGGGGTGCGAGGGCCTGCGCCGATCGGCAAAACAACGAATGATACCGGAGAAAAAACCCAATCAGGGCTATAGGGCTATAGAGCTATAGGGCTATAGAGCTATATGGCTATAGAGCTGTAGGGCTGTAGGGCCATTGGGCTATTGAGGGCTATAGGGCTATAAGGCTATAGGACTATAGAGCTATACGGCACCCCCGGGCACCCCCGGGCACCCCCGGGCACGCCCGGGCACGCCCGGGCACCCGGGCACCCCCGGGCATCCCCCGCAAGCTCTGATTGCCGGAGAAGGAGGGGGAGGAGGAGGAGGAGGAGGAGGAGGAGGAGGAGGTGGAGGAGGAGGAGGAGGAGGAGGAGGAGGAGGAGGAGGAGGAGGAGGAGGAGGAGGAGGAGGAGGGAGGAAGACAACGATCGCCTCAGGAGAGCGCGGCCGCCACCTGTCTTTCGGAGGGGGGCAGCACGCCTCGTGGCGTCGCTCGGGCGGGGTGCTCGGCGGCCGCGCCCGAGGAGGAGGAGGGGGGGGGGCGGGGCGGCGCGAGCCCGCAGGCCTCCTCGGAGGGGCGGCAGGGCTTCTCCCCCGGCTGCCACGCGGGGCTCCTGGGGCGCCTCCCGTGGCTGTGCATTCAGGTCGGGCCTGTCCCCCTTCGGGCTGGTGCTGAGCGCACAGTGAAAAATACTCAAATCAATATATTCAAATAGATTCAAAAATAGTAGCAAAAAATCGTCCCCTGACTATTGTTTTAGCTCCTCTTGTAGAGGGACACGCCCGCCTTCACCTTCGGATGGAGGGCAGAAGCTCCACACCCATAAGAATCACCCCGACACGCGAAGCCGTTTGGTGAACGCACCCTCAGAAGGAATCGAACAGGGCAGGGCTGGTTAGCAAACGCCCAGGGCCGTTGAGCAAGCGCCAATGATCGGGTCCAGGTGGTTTTTCCTCCCTTGATTGGAGGAGGCTCAGAGAGCCTCGCGGAAGGCCAGAGGCCTTCTGAGCCCTCTGGGAAGGCCCGCCCTCTCTCTCTCTCTGGACCAGACGGAGCAGACGACACCGCCCAACCAACGCCCCCACGGGGCTCAGCGCACACCATGAGATCTGGCGCGGACCGTTGTGCGGTGCACGCCACGGCCCCCGGTGGGCCGCAGTGCAAGATGGAGGGCCACAGGTGGGATGGTGCCGCTTCTTTTTGGGGTCGACTCTCTCTGCCATCCCTCCCCAGGCGCGCCGCCGATGCGTGGCCGGACCCTGGCCCCTGCGAAGTCTTCGGGCCGAGCCTATTGACCTACGCGGCCGAGGCCCCTCAGCGGTACTTGATGAATCCGATCTCCGTCGCCTTCTCGCGGAACTCCTGGCGCTGGTTATCGCTGTGGTCGTTATCGGTTATCGGTATCGCCTCTCGCGGAACTCTGATCGTCATCGCTGCTATCGTGATCGTTATCGCTGTGATCGCTATCGTTGCGATCGCTGTGAACGCTATCGTTGTGATCGTTGTGATCGTTCTCGTTGTGATCGTCATCGTTGTGATCGCTGTGATCGTTGGGGCTCCTGGCGCTTCATCATGATGCCGTACTTCCGGATGAGGCCCATGCCGCCCGGGCGGCCGGACATCCGGGAGCAGCGGGAGCCCTTGGAGCCCGGGATGCCGCGGACTGGCGGGTTGAAGGGGTTGCGCACCACCTCCTGCTTCTGGGAGCCGCCGACCAGGCCAGTGTGACCGGCAGTAAAGTGGACGTTCACAGCCTCCTCAGTGGAAGACTCAAGCGGCATGAGCGAAATTGTTCGAAGCTCCGCGCGGATGTCTTGGATCAGTGCTGCACCCCCCCCCTACCGCGGGGAGCGCGCCGAGGGGGCGGCGCAGGAGGCGCCGCGCCAGGGGCCCCACGCCGATCCAGGACATCCGAGTGGAGTGCCGAGAGTTCATGCTCGTGCCGCGTTGTTCTTCCTCGACTCCTCGCCGTCGTAGCCCTCCTCCTCCAGGGTGAGCGCGTCCTTGAGCACCTTGCCCCTGAAGATCAGCCTCATGTGCTCGGGCTGGACGGTGCACTCCTCGGCCACGGCCCTCTTCACGTCGCGCACGGCCGCCGCACGGTCGAGCTCGATCGCGAAGGCGGCCGTGCCGGGCACCCTGAAGTGCACCGTCGAGAGCTCGCTCGCGCTGTCGGTCTCCTCCAGGCTGAGCGCGGCCATGGTTCCCGCGAGCTCGGCGGCCATCCTGGCGGTCTGGGTGGTGGTGCTGTCGGGCCTTCGGGTGTCGGTGTGCCTGCTGTGTGACGCCGAACCACAAAATGGCTACGGATCGGCCGTCGTGTTTTTTCCGTGGGCGCATGGGGTATGAGCCTTCGATTCTCGAGACTCTGTTGTATCTTTGGGAGACCTCGTCTGTCCCATTGCGCCAGCCATCCGTGAATCCATGTCGAAAGCGTCGAATCCGTGTCGCATCCGTGTTGAATCCGTGCCCAATCCACGCCGCATTCACGCCGAGTCCGCGTCGAACCCGCGCGCAACAGAAGAGAAGACCACCACTTTCAGGACAAAGTAAAGGTCCCCCGAAGATGCAAAGTCATCGAGGGAGCCATCGTCGCGCAGGAGAGCGGCGCCTCTCGAGGCCCGCCCTGCCAGAGTGTCCCGCGGAATCGTGGTCCGCCCCATCCTCCTCCTCCTCCTCCTCCTCCTCCTCCTCCTCCTCCTCCTCCTCCTCCTCTTCCTCCTCCTCCTCCTCCTCCTCCTCCTCCTCCTCCTCCTCTTCCTCCTCCTCCTCCTCCCGGCGCGTCCACTGCACCCCCGCAGTCGCGGCCTCGCACCGTCGTCACAAAGTGCCCCCGAGATCGTGAAGGCTGCACACCTGACTGACCCTGCCCGCCACCGCGCTGTGTCGCGGTCCTGTCGGCGGCGAGGACAAGGGCGGATAGCCCAGGGGCGAGCATCACACGCATTCGCCCGGGAGCCTCGTCGAAGACATAGGTAGGGGGCCACATGCGAACCCTGCCCCTACCCCCCACGATTTCTGAGGGGGGGGGGGTTCACTCCGCTCGCGAGCAAAGTGAACCCCACCCTCCCCCTCAGAAATCGTGGGGGGTAGGGGTAGGGTTCGCATCTGGCCCCCTAATGGATCATCGGCGCCTCTGGATACGTGTATTGCTCCCCCGTGGGATATTAGCCCCGATCGTCGCCTCCGATCTTGTGTTACTCTCCTGCTCCTCGGAAGCGGCCAAGAGGGGGGTGTCCAAGAGGGGGGGGTGCAAATCATGACCGGCGGCATGTGCGCGGCCCAGCGGGGGGGCCAGGGACGTAATGAAATAAGAAGAGGCGCCATGAAATCTGAGGAAATATCATGGCCCCCGCCATGATATCCACCCCCCCCTAGTCATCACCCCCCTCTTTGCCGCTCCCGAGCTCCCGCTCCCTGCGCGGGAGCGGCTGCCCGGTCCTGCACGGGCACGCCACACAAAGAGGCCAGGCGCGTGCTGCACGAGGTCTCGGCTGCAGGCGTCCCGTCTGCCCAGAACCAGGACCTGGACACGTCCGAAGCTCACGTGAGGCGCTGGGTGGAAGCCTCGGCCTTCACAGCATCCCTCCACGCACTCCGTCGCTCCTTCGCCGCTCCTACCCAATGCCCTCCCTCACACGCAGCGAGGTGCTGGCACAGCATCGCAGCCGAACGAGCGTTCTGTTTCTGTGGTCACAGTGCACACCATCGATCGCATCGGATTGACACTTGGACTTGCGCAACCACGGCCAGGGCACCCTGTCGAACTTCATGGACTTATCTATGTTGATGTTGAAGCAGTTGCCGCACACAAACTGGACCTCTGGAAGGTCGATGGCCTCGGAACGGTGATGCAAAAGAAAAGGCTGACTTGCCAGCCCGCGAACACCTGGACGACAGCATTAACCCACGCCCCGGTGGGAAGGAGGAAGCGCATCGCAAGCCGACAGCGAACAACTCCCCCCCTTCCATCATCCCGCTGCCTTACAGAAAAATTACTCCAGATTTCGTAATAAGAGGGAGGGGGTCTGGACCCTCCAAGACAAGCCACTTCAGGCCCCCCCCCGTGGGAGAACCCTCCAAAACATCGTCCCCAGACCCCCCCCCAGGCCCTCCAAGATGGCTTGGAAGAGACCCCCCCCGAAATGAGACCCCCCTCCCTTTATTGCGAAATCTGGAGTATCCGCGTCGCGCCTCTGCGCGTGCCCGTGGCGCGATCCGGGCGTTCCGCCCGAGACCGCTTCGCCGTGGACGCTCCCAGGGCTCACGACGCTGGGCAGCTGCACGGAAGGAGGGCGGGCCGGGGATGAATCGTCGACTCTGGACAGGTGCACGGTGGAGGAAGGAGGAGGAGGAGGAGGAGGAGGAGGAGGAGGAGGAGGAGAGACCAGTATGAGGAAGACGTGGAGCGGGACAGGCCGTTGGTCAGGCTGTCGATGAGACAGAGGAGCCATTGTCGAGGCAAGTGCGCGTGCGTCGGTGGTGCAGCCGTTCAGTGTGGTCGTGCCGGGCCTGTCCGTGGGGCTGCGAGGGGCACGAACAGTAGGATCGTCGTGTGAATCCTGCTTCTTACCCTGGATCCCGTCCTCCCCATCACCCACCTTCCCCGCCCCTTCGCCCCCAATCTCCCTCCCCACCTACTCCTACTCCTCCTCCTCCTCCTCCTCCTCCTCCTCCTCCTCCTCCTCCTCCTCCGCCTCCTCCTCCTCCTCCTCCTCCTTCTCCTCCTCCTCTTCCTCCTCCATTCCCCCATCCTCGCTCAATCCCTCTCTCCTGCGCGTTTTCACCGCCAACAATTCGTGACTCCTCCTGGTATGTTTCAACTGTTCCCTCTTCTCGCCTTCTCGCGCCTACACGCAGCGGTGGCCAGAGAATGAGTAAAGAGAGGGCAGGGGAAGGGAGGAAGGGGGAGCAGGGAAGGGGAAGGCGGGGAACGGGGGGAGGGGGAAGGGGGGGAAAGGGGGGAAGGGAAGGGAAGGGCGGGTGGGGAGGAAGGAGGCAAAGGACAAAGGAAGGGAAGGGCGGGTGGCGTGTGGGAACGGCGGGAGGGGACAAAGGAAGGGAGGGCTGAGGCGACGGAGGAAGGAGCGAGGATGGAGAAGGGAACTGGGCCCACGACTAGGCACCTCTCTCGGGCATGCTCGACGTTGGACGCGTGGCGCTCCACGCCAATGTTTAACGCCTTAGGCCCGATGATCTGCGCCACGATCGCGGAGAAGTACCTCCGACCCTGGGGCTCAATGCGATGATCCTCAGAACGCGTGTCGGCGCCAACGTGTGCTTGCCCCTTGAGGCCCTTCAATACGACGCAGGCGATGTAAGGATCTGCTGGTGTGGCTGAACAGGACAAACACACATTGGGCTGACACACGTCCTGAGGATCATCGATTCATCGAGGATCATGGGGTGAAAGGGGAGGACCGACACTGGAGGGGGGGAGCGACAGCGAGGACCCTCGGGGCCAGCTCGGGGGCCCGAGGAGGGAGACGGGCCCGATGCAGACCTCGGCCTCTGGGCGCGTCCTCCGAGGCGCGCGACGGGGAGGCGTCGGCTGCTGCAGCCCCGCGAGGCGAGGCGAGGAGGGGAGAAGCCGGCAAACGGCGACGAACGAGCAGGGCGACGAAGCAGGCTGACTCGGCGCCTGAATCGCGACGTATGAATGCAGCCGTGGGCGAAGTTGCATGGCCACGGTGGCCCCTCCCCTGACGTGCGCGTCGTGCACGTACGCGGGCGTCAGGGCGGCAACGACCAGCATGGGCACGGCAACGACTGGGCGGGCGCGCCAGCCCAGCCCGCTTGGGCTCGGGGCTCCCCTGCTTCGCGGAGCAGCAGAAAGCTGAGTCCAAGGGCTCTCTTCGACGCCTTCGCCAGGCAGCCTGCTGGGCAGCGGCGGTGCACGACGGCCTCAAGTCGGGGGCCTTGGCCGCCACACGCTCGAGGGCGGCGGGCGCGTCAGCCTGGGCGACGACGCGCATGCTGACGGTCGCGTGTGCTCGTCCACCGCTTTTTGCCACCTCGTGGTGGCGGCAATAGAAAAGATCACACGTTGGCAGGTCGCGTGCGCATGCTCCGCCATGCGCGCCGGCCCCAAAGAGCCGACAAATTCGAGTCAAAATGAGCCGGTTTTTCGGCGGTCGGCGCGGCTGGCGGACAGACCTCCCAGGATGATCTGGAGCCTGCGTGCAAGCCAGTGCCTTTCGCAGAGGGCACCGGGTCGTCGGAGTTGAAGGGGCCCTGGGACACACAAATAGATACACACAAACAAAATGGCTCCCCGTATTTTCCAATATTTTCTTGGTTTTTGTCTTCGCCCCCACTTCCCATATTTTCCCATATTTTCCTGGGAATCGACGATTCATTGTGTCTGTGTGTTTTTTCCCTCTCCCGAGGAGTGCAGTCCAGCCACGCCCACCGCTCCCCAGGCGATGGTGGCAGCCGCGGACCCTCTGCCTGGAGAGCGGCGCGGACGGCTTCAGCGCCTCCTTCGACCTCCGAGCCGTCGTCCGGGCCCGCAGCTGGAGCCTGGGCGACGGACTTTGGACTTTGGCTCGAGCCGGGCTGGCGCGGACTTCCTCGGAATTTCTGCGCCACCGCGTGGTCCGAGGGGCCCTGCTTCTGCTCCTCTGGCCAGCGCCACGCGGCCCCGGAGCTCCGCGGCATCAGAATCGGCCCGATTGCCTTTTTCGGGGGCGGCCAAGAGGGGGCCGTCCTGGAGGGGGGGGCGCAAATCATGGCCGGCGGCATGTGCGCGGCCCAGGGGGGGGGCCAGGGACGTAATGAAACAAGAAGAGGCGCCATGAAGTCTGAGGAAATAACATGGCCCACGCCATGATATCCAACCCCCCCGAGTCATCACCCCCCTCCATGCCGCCC
>CAUYUJ010015981.1:47500-50000 GCA_963575745.1 Prorocentrum cordatum
GGCGGCGACGACAGGGGCGAATACCCCAGGGGCGGGCATTACAGGCATTCGCCTGGGAGCCTTTTCGAAAACAGAAATCATCGGCGCACCTGAATATATGTATTGCTCTCCCCTGGGCTATTCGCCCCGATCGTCGCCTCTGGGAACCACATCCCTAGGTATGGCCAAAACCCATCACAAGGATCACCGTGACCGGCCCCCTCACGAACATTGGCGTTTATGGGCACCCCGCTTCCACATAGCGCCCGGCACCGACCGACTGATTTCTGACATGCCTTGTACGTTGGGGTTGTGGCCTACCCTTGGCTTGATACTGGATTCTGGCAAATCTAACCCTCCTACACTCCTGAGGTTCACAGCCTCCAATAATTCTCCGACGGTCACCTTCATCTTCCAAGATGATTTTAGCTACCTCTCCTCCCCCCTCCTGCCCCCCTCTCTTCCTCACCACCCCCATTTGCACCCCCATCTCTCCTCCATCCTCATTCCTCATCCCCCCTCATCCTCCTCCCCATGTTTTGCCCCTCGCCTCTTGGGGAGAGCGCGCAAAACGCAGGGACCAGGGCGGCAGGGGCTGGCGGTGGACGCCATGTCCTCCATTCCCGAGGAGGCCTCCTCCTTCTCCCCCTCCTCCTCCTCCCCTTCCTCTTCCTCCCCCTCCTCTTCCTCCCCCTCCTCTTCCTCCTCCTCCTATCTCTCCTCTATCCCTCCTCGTACGGACGGGTGCACGCGTAAATCCAAAGCTCATACCAAGTAAGAGAGTTGACAACAAATATGGAGGAGGTCTCAAGAAGCACTTAAAAGAAGATAGAAGGCCGAAGAGGGGGACAGGATGAGGGGAAGAAGGAGATAGGCGCTTCCGAAGACCCCAGGAGGCGAACCCGCAGAACTTGGCCATGCGGTTGCTGGAGAAGCGGCCGATAAGCGGACCGCCCGCTGCAGCTGCTCGCGATCTCCCTCGTCCTTCACCCCACTCCCGCCCTCCACGAAATCGCAAGGAAGCCCACTGCCTCAAAAAAAGCCCGCTGCTTGGACATGCAGGCGTGGGCGGGAAAGGAAAGAGACGCCGCCCCTGCCCTGTCCACGCGGGCCTCCTCAAAGGTGGCGCTGGACTTATTCAACTCGTCGGCGAAAAGGACTGCCAGCTCCTGCAGGGTCGCCCCTTCGCGGGCCCTGTTCTGAAGAGCAGCTTCAATCGTAAAGAGGCCAGGATTGCGGAGCTCCCCGTGGCGAGGGGCCCTCCCGAAAGCTGTCGGAAGTAAGAACTCGATAATCGGAAGAGGACCAGTAGCCGAATTATCCCGTGAGCCCACCTCCTTTCTGTCTTCGTCTCTGCGACTGCCGGTAAATCTCTGCGCGATGGGCAAGGAGGGCGCCCATGCGCCCCGCTGGCATCCCTGTGCCCGCCCGCCCCCCCTTGCACGCGGGTGCCCGTACACCCAATGGCGGCCCTGCGCCCCGTTGGCTGGCCAGGCCCGCGCCTGGCTCGAGGAGCTTCTTTGGTGGCCGGCCAGACCGCTGCCTGGCTCGAAGGGCTCCTCCTTGTGGTTGGCCAGACCATTGCCTGGCTCGAGAGGCTGCAAACTGTGCCTGGCCAAGCCCGCGCATGGCTCGAAGAGCTGGCTTAAGGGGTTCCTCCTCGCGGCTGGCCAGATCGCTGCCTGGCTCGGAGGGCTCCCCCTCGTGGCTGGCCAGCCCGCGCCTGGCTCGAGGGTGCCCTTCCCTGTGGCTGGCCATGCCGCCTGGGCGCTGAACGCTCTCTGGTGAGGCTGGCCAAGCCGCTGCCTGGCTCGAGGAACTCCCTGTGGTGGCTGGCCAAGTCTCCTCTTTTTGGCTGGCCAGGCCGCTGCCTGGCTCGAAGGGTTCCTCCTGGTGGCTGGCCAAGCCGCCGTCTACCTTTCCAGCTGGTCCACGATGTACCTCATCTCCAGCTAGGTCTAGCTGGCAGAGCACGCCAGCACGGATAATGAAGAGAATGTTTTCGACACCTACGAGGTGCTTTTCCTCCAAAGTCAGCTGCTCCCCGCTCGGATTCAGAAATTCGAACACAATCACAATGAGTGCCCTGTTCGCCCAGCTCTTCGCCGATATAACCAGATTCCCACAGCTTGGGTTCATCGATCGTATCCTGGATCTTCTGCTCCTGCAGAATATGGGGCATGCGAGTCTCCTCTGGCTGCGCTGCGTTCCCTGGAGTCGAAACACTGTCAGACCACTGCAACTGTAGCGCGCGATCGACCTTCTGCAACAGCTTGCTGTTAGGGTGTGCACAAACCTAGCTCCCTGAGAGATATTGGCACCACTGCTTCGCTAATTCAAGCTGCCCTGCAGCCACCAGCCTGCGTCGAATATCTTCTCCCACTGCCTCCTTGGACCCATCGCTGTGCGCCTCCAGCGAGTCCTCGCAGGTTTCGAGAACGTTGCATGCATCGCACTGCCGCGGTGCAGCGGCTTCAGAGTGCAGGCCAACGATAGCACCTGCCGCGGCTGCAGCCGCCTC
>CAUYUJ010015981.1:55000-78052 GCA_963575745.1 Prorocentrum cordatum
GCGAACTGCCCCGCTGGACTCTTCGGTAGAGCTCCCTGTGGGGCCGCGAAACGTGCGAAGGGTGTGCCGAAATGGGCGGCGGAGACGGATGCAGGCGGTGGCTCTCGGGCCTTCGGTGGAGCTCCCTGTGGGGCCACGAAACGTGTGAGAGGTGCGCCGATATGGGTGGCGGGGACGCATGCGAACGGCACGATTGAGGCCTTAGATGAAGCTTCCGACGGGGCCACGAAACGTGTGAGAGGCGTGTCGAAATGCGAACGGTACCACTGGGGCCTTGGGTGGAGGTCCCTATGAGGCCACGAAACGTGTGAGGGGTGCGCCGACATGGGTAGCGGAGACGCGTGCGAACGGCACAAGGGGGGCCTTCGGTGGAGGTCCCTATGGGGCCACGAGGCGCGTGAGGGGTGCGCCGAAATTGGTTGCGGGGACGCGTGCGAACGGCACCACTGAGGCTTTGGGTGGAGGTCCTCATGGGGCCACGAAACGTGTGACGGGTGTGCCGAATTGGACGGCGGGGACGCATGCGAACAGCACCACTGAGGCCTTCGGCGGAGCTCACTATGGGGCCAGAGGCAGGGATGGGAGGAGGGAGGAGGGAGCGGGAGGAGGTGGGAGGGACGCGGGGCCATGTCTCTTCAAAACGAGGACCCAACACCACAGGATGGTTGGGAATAAAGAGGCCCAGGGGGTACTAATAAACAGGGACCAATGCCAGGATCCCATATACGTTCCATATTTTGTGGGTCCTCGTACCTCCATCCATTTCTTTTACTAGAACCACGCGCGCGCTTCGCGCGCTCAGGCTCTAGCAAGACCTTGTTATAGTCTAGAGCGTTCGGAGTCGGGCGACAAAAAGTGTCACACGGATCGTGCCCCTCAGGGAGCTCCACCGACGGCCCTAGATACAGGCTTGGCTTAGAGTCCCCCCGCCCATTGCGGCACACCCCTCAAGGGATTTCCGCCTGCGTCCCCAGAGACAGGGTTCGCATAGTGGCACGCCCCTCACGCGGATCGTGCCCAGCAGGTAAATGCACCTACGGCACCAGAGGCAAGCTTCATGGCGTCACCCGGCTTACTTTGGCACACCGTTCACACGGACCGTGGCCGACAGGGAACTACACGGACGGCACCAGAGGCAAGGTTCGCCCCCCCCTGCCTACTTCGACACACCTCTCGCACGGATCACGACCGAGGGATCTCCAGCTATAACCCCAGAGGCAGGGTGCGCATTGCGACCCCCCGCCCATTGCGCCACACCCCATCACAAGCCCCCCCCTCTCGGATCACTCTTAGGGCCGTCTTGGGCACCTCTTGGACCGTCTTGGGGTTCTCCTGAGCTGTCCTGGGGCCCTCTTTGGGGCCTCGTGGGCCGTCTTGGGGCGATCTTTGGGGCATCCTCGGCCGTTCTGGACGCTGTTAAGATCCCCACTTGCGAATATGCTAAAGACGTACATCTTCCAGAGGATACGTAAGCATGTTGGTTTCATTGGACCCTCTCGGGGCGCATCCTGGAGCCTCCTTAAGACGGTCTTCGGACCTTCTTGAGCCGTCTTGAAACAATATTCGGGCGTCTTCGGCCCTCTCAGGCCGCTCTGGTCGCTTTTTGGCGGCCTCTGGAGCTGTTTTCGGAAAGCCCGGGAGACGCCGGCCCGCGCCCCAGATATACATATATACACGCATATACGTACATGTGCATACAAACATTGTGTGTGTGTCTATATCTTCCCCCCTCAAAAATTATCCTTGTGAATGACCCAGCCGTACGCAGTTGCGAATACAGTCAACTCGCAGAATCAGGACGTACGATAAGGACACAAGGGCCTTGGAAGGCCATTTCGAAGCTTTTCGAGCGGGGCGCGGCCAGCGAAAGTGGCCGAGGATGGACCGAGGAGGCAAAGCTGCAAGGGTACCCTTGGGAAGGTTGCCCATCCTTACTGTGCGGATTGACTGTACCGCTTTGTGGCCACCACTTTCGGTGAAGCTTCTCCAGGGGCCAAGAGGCTGTGACGGGTGTGCGGAAATGGTGGTGGTCGGGAGCGCATACTAACTGTGCCACTGGGGTCTCAGGTGGAACTCCATATGGGGCCACGCGATGGGGGTGCCGAAGTGAGTGGCGGGGGCGCGTGCGAACGGCACCATTGGGGCCTTGGGTGGGGCCCCCAGTACGGGGCCACGGAACGTGTGAGGGGTGTGCCGACATGGGCGGCAGAAACGCATGCGAGCTGCGCAAATGGGAGGTTCGGCTGAGTTCCCTGTGGGGCCACGATACGTGTGACGGGAGCGCCGAAATTGATGGCGGAGACGCATGCGAACAGCACCATTTATGCCTTTTGGTGGGACTTTCTATGGAATCACGAAACATGCGAAAGGTGTGCCCAAATGGGTGGCGGAGACGCATGCGAACAGCACCACTGGGGCCTTGGGCGCAACTCCCGATGAGGTCACGAAACGTGTGAGAGGTACGCTGAAATGGGTGGCGGGGGCGCATGCGAACGGCACCACTGGGGCCGTGGATGGAAGCCCTTATGGGGCCACGAAGCGTATGAGGAGTGTTCCGAAATTGGTGGCGGCGCCGTGGCGGGGACACATGCGAACGGCAACACTGGGGCCGTAAGTGGAGTTCACTATGGGGCCACAAACGTGCGATGGGTGTGCCGAAATCGGTGGCCTAGACGCATGCGAACTGCATCACTCGGGCCTTCGGTGGAGCTCACTATGGGGACACGAAGCGCGCGAGAGGTGCGCCGAAATGGGAGGCGGGGACGCATGCGAATTGCACCATTGGCGCTTTGGGTGGAGCTCCCCATGGAGCCGAAATCGGTGTGCCGAAATCGGTGGCGTGAACGCATGCGAACGGCACAAGTGGGGCCGTGGGTGGAACCCCCGACGGGACCACGGAACGTGTGAGGGGTGTGCCGAAATGGGTGGCGGAAGCGCATGCGAACAGCACCAATGGGGCCGTGGGTGGAGCTCACTATGGGACCACGAAACGTGTAAGCGGTGTGCCGAAATGGGTGGCGGGGCGCATGCGAACGACACAATTGGGGCGTTGGGTGGAACTCACCAGGGGGCCACGACACGTGCGAGAGATGTGCCGACATTGGTGGCAGGGACACATGCGAACGGCACCATTGGTGCCTTTTGGTGGGACTCCCGATGGGACCACGAGACTTGTGAGGGGTGTGTCGTAATAGCAAACTGATGCGGAAAGCAAAAATTAGGGAGGGGAGGAGGGGGGAAGAGAGGAGGAGGAGGAGGAGGAGGAGGAGGAGGAGGAGGAGGTGAAAGAGGAAGAGGATGATGATGATGATGATGATGATGATGATGATGATGATGATGATGATGATGATGATGATGATGAGGAGGAGGAGGAGGAGGAGGAGGAGGAGGAGGAGAGAAGAGGAGAGGAGACGCGGGGACTGTCTCTTCAAAACGAGGACCCCAAACCACAGGATGGTTGGGAAAAACTTCGGGCCAAGACTAATCAATGCTTGACTGGCCCAAGGTCGCCAGAGGCACGTGTCTCCACATCGCAGGAATGGTAGAAGGCAGTGAAACTGAGCGAAATTGAAGCGCCGCAGCTACCGCAGCAGACACAGTCGCAGCAGACGCAGACGCAGACGCAGACGCAGACGCGCGAGTCCGCCGGCCGGCGGGCCGGCAGGCCCCTTCGGGGCGGCGCGGGCGGGCCGGAGCCCGGTCACAGGCGTGCGAACTTCAAGATGTCGCTGTCGAGGTCTGCCCAAAATTTGGACTGGGTAGCACTCTGTAGCCATGTGCTGTGTGCACATCCAACCAGAGCTTTCTGTAAGAATTCTGTGATGTCGTCATCAACCGTTGTCGTCGTCCACAGTGTCTGCGCTGTGCTGCCCGGGGGTCTTGGTTATCAGGTTCCCATGCTGCCAATCGGGCCCAACCGTGGTGTGGTTGTGTGGCAACTCGCCCCACCCATCTCGATCTACGCCTGTGATTTATTGTAACCCAGTCCTCCACAAGTGCACGCGCTGCGAAGCCTGAGGCAGCGTGGGTAGCCCTGCGAATGAAATTGTCCTGGGATTTAATGTCGGATTCGTCGTCGACGTCGACACAGTCCAGATGCTGTCTGACGTCGGACTTGCTGTCGTCGCTTGTCTTCATGCTGTTCAATGTCGGGGTTGGTTGTGCTTTCGGCGGCGCTAGTGTGATGCGGTCTCTGTCGGCGCCTCGAGATATTGACAATGAGTCGTAACATGCGTCGTTGGGTGCGTCGGAGTGTCAGGAGCATGTCTTTGGTGAGAATCCACGTTGCGTCGCCGTACGTGACCGTTGGCGCCACCGTCCCGTTGAAGAGCCTGAGTCTGCTGCGAAGGGGGTACTGGCTGTTCGTGCGCTCGTTGCGGAACTGGTTGAATTTCCGCCACCAAATTGCAAGCGTGTTGGAGAGCTCAACATCAGATTGCGACCCAGGTATTTCGTGTCTAATGCATCGCCCCTGTCGCCTGCGAACATGTGTCAGGAGTTTCGTTTTGTCGGGGTGTGATACAACTCCGCACTTCGTAGTTTCGTGTTTGAGGTCTCTCAAGATACACTTGACTTGTCGTAGGTTGGGTGCTAGGAGGAGGACGTCGTCAGCAAATCTCATGTTAGTCAGGCGCGTCGTCCGCGCGCTTCCCAACTGTATGCCGAAGCCCTTTCGTGCACAAGCTGGCTTAGTGTGCCAGAACATGTGCTCGAGTAGCGCGTTGAACAAAAATGAGCTGAGTGGGCCCCCTTGCTTGACGCCGCGCTCGATGTTGAATTGTATGCTTCTGACGTCGGTCTTTACCGTGGCTCTCTGGTCGTTGTAGAAATTCTGCAGCAAGGTGATGTAAGGATTCTGGCACACTTTGTTTCTTCGGGGCTTCCCACGAACACTTATGGTCGACGCAATCGAAATTATTCTTGAAATCGATAGCAACTGTCCAGAGTGGGAGCTGCCATTCGTAGGGCCACAGGATGGTTCGGAAAAACTTCGGGCCAAAATTGATCAATGCTTGGCTGGCCCAAGATCGCCAGAGGCACGTCTCTTCACATCGCGCGAATAGTAGAAAGCAATGGAACTGAGCAAAACTGAAGCGCCGCAGCCACCGCAGCCGCCGCCGAACATTACATTACCCCACGATCGCTGGCGCGAACACACATCCATACCGACGGCCCTGCGCCGTGGACCCCCCTGCCGCAACGCCGCGCAAATATGGGGCGGCCCCCTGCGCAGATGCCTCCGCGCAGAGATGGCGCACTCACGGGGGCGCGTGCATGGACCGCGACAAGACACCCTCGAGCATCGAAACCCGAACCTCTCGACCTTTCTATCCCCGGGACTGGCATCTCGTGCCGAGCCGTGCCCAAACGGCCCCAGGGCCCGAAGCTGGCCCCCACGGGACCGAGCACGCAGAAAAACCTCGGAGCCGACTGGTTTCGAGCATCTGGAAGTAGTGGCTTTAGGGTCATAACTCGGGCCTTCGGCGGCCGTTCGGGCGCAGCTGCCAGAGAGCACCCCGAAGCTGGAAAAACGCCGAGAACCGTCGCAAACTCCCGAAAACCTCATCCGACAGAAGGCCGAAAGGGGCCGGGGCGTCCGTGGGACCACGCCTTGGCATCCCAGACAGCGAGGGGCCCAGACACGGATGGCGCCCGCCACCCGTTTTTGATTAGAGGTCTCCCAAATAGGGTCCGAACAGATGGTGTCGGAGGATATGCCGCATCGCCGATGCACCCGCGATGCGATGCCCTGGCCCCATCTGCTCGGACCCCATCTGGGAGTCCCGGGCGTGGGGAAACCAAACAAAAAACGATACAGCTTGAGCATCATTTAACCTATCCCCATCCCCACCAGCGTGGGATGGGCCCCACTGGCCAACCTACCCCCCAGGATGGGGATATTATAGGCTGCTCTCTTGAGGCTTCGAGGGGCATGTCGCAAACGGAGGTGGTGAGAAGGTGGGGCTCGAGATGTGGATGGGGACGGAGGGGGAGGAGAAGGAGGAGGAGGAGGAGGCGGAGGAGGAGGAGGAGGCGGAGGAGGAGGAGGAGGAGGAGGGGGAGGAGGAGGAGGAGGAGGGGGAGGAGGAAGAGTCGGAGTCGGAGTCGGACGCCTTGGCAACTGGTGAGTCCACTGCTACGTTGCTGGGACGTGTCTCGCATGTGTGCGAGCTCGGTAGCTGCTGGCGGCATTATCGGCATGGCAGGGGGTCAGCCTACGGGACCCCAGGCCTTGTTAGGCCCATTGGGCCCGCTGCAGCTCGATGCCGAGCCCCTCCAAATTTCGCAAAACTGGCATGCAAATGTGGAAGATTATGACCTTCCGGCCCACCCCCTCCATCTCGGGAAAACGGGTTTTAAATCTCATGCATGTCCAAGCCGAGAGAAGCCCGTCTAAAGCGTGCGCAGATGAGAAGACTCCTCCAACCTCCCCACTCCCCCACTCCACCCCCCTCCCCACGGTGACGCCCCAAGGCACGGGCAGGTAGAGCTCGAGCAAGAAGCGCGCTCGGTGCTCCTTCCCCGACGGCCGCACCAGGTCAAAGAGCCTCCGAAGAAAGCCAGGGCCTCCAGGAGACCCCCCCCCTCCCCCGCGAGAGGGGAGAGGGGAGGGGGCAGAGCGGGGCCTCAAAAGCATCCCAGGACAGTCCAGGGCGAGCCCCGCGCACACGCCAGCGGGGTAGGCGACGAGAGCGGCAGGTCTCAGCCTGAGACGAGGGCCTCCTGCATGGGAGAAGAATACCAATTCAGGCCATTCGTGTCTCTCTGCTGCGTCGCATTCGTCTCTGCTGTCAACTATCCGCCTGGACCCTTGGCCTCGTTCAGGGTAGAATACACTATAAGAATGAAAAACGAGAAAAAACTGCTGATCACGACTGCACATTCTTCAATGTGCAATCTGGGGCCCATTCACTGCTCACTGTTGGCGACTCAGTTGTGCAAGCAGTGTTTGGGCTCTCTCGCTGCCACGCCGTGCCATGGCTCGGAGTCCATCGATATCTACTCGGTTTGCTGCTGGCGCGCACGGAGCGCTGCTTGCAGCTGTCTCTCGAGCGCCGACGGCGGCGGCGCTCCGAAGATCTGCTGGGCCTGCATCGCCTTGAGAGCGCGGCAGGTGGCCTGCCGAAGATCCTGCACTCCGAAGGTGCCGAACTCGATCTCCGCCTTCTCGTTGCCGACTCTCGGCGCGCTCACCTCGCCCTTCAGCTTCTGTGTCCATGGCGACGGGCTCAGGGAATTGAACAGTTTGTGGATATTCCATTTCTGTGGTTGGCCTGGCTCCGTGTATGCGTTCTTCACGCGGAAGTGTGATAGAATGTCCGCGAGGTCCTCCCTGTTCATCACCTCGATCAGCTCCGCGAACTGCGTGAGTATGTCCTTCGTCTCGCCGCCAATATGGTCGCTCTTGGCCAGCTCCAGGAAGAACTCTGCCCCCGTGTGGAGGTGTGGGGATCCCATCTCGTTGCTGCCCTTGGTCTTGACCTCCTCTGCGTAGTTGACCCCCCCCTCGGCCGCGGCCTCCACTGGTTTGTCTTCGCCCTCTGCCAGGAAGAAGTCCCATAGGCTGCCTGATACCAGTCGAAGCATCTGGGCGCTGTTGAGCAACATCGTCTGCAGTAGCATGGTTCCCACGTGCGCGGCACACTCGTCTGAGCCAGGCTTGCTGCCAGCACTTTCTTCGGGCCTCCAACTGTTTCTTTCTTTCGTGCTGGCGCTGTTTCTTCCGCTGCTGCCCCCATCGTGCCCGATCGTTGCCTTGCTCTCGCGCCGCTGCCTGCTCTCCACGCCATGACTCTCTGATGGGCCGAGCGCGCGCATGGCTACGTGTAGTAGGGGTTCGTTAATATCGGAGTCCTCTTGGCCGCAGCCCCCGCACGTGTAAAAGCTCTTCTCTTCTGGCTTGACATCAAAAGAGGTGGCCCTGGTGGGGCAGCGAAGGGGGTCGGAGCGGGACATGGTGATCACGCGCCGTAGACAAGACGCTCTGCTCGCGAAACACGTTCTGCACCACGGGCATACGTTCGTGCTCACTATCATTGAGTGCAAGTTACGCATGCTGCGTGCGTGTGTGATGTGTGCCGTGAGCGCCTTCATCGTGGTGAACGACATGCCGCATCCTCGTCCTTCGCCCTCCTCCCCCAGCACGTGCGTGCACACGTACTCGTCTGCGATGCTGCTATTGCTGCCGCTGTCCCCCTCGCGCTGGTGCTCTGTGATGTGCGGGGGCATCGTCTCGTCGAGCGTTGTGATTCCAAGCTTCAGTAGTTTCTATATATATAATATAAAAAAGCTGGCCAACTTCTTTGAGCCCTCTATGCTAAGGAAGTCCCTCTTGGTGCCCACTGAGATCTTGGCGAAGCTAGCTCCGAGGTAAGAGTCTTTGAACACCTGCAGCACAGTTGTCCTGTCGGTCCAAATCATGTCGAAGCGGGGGTCGGCGTTCGCTAAGGCCTCTAGATCGCCCCGAACCTGGAATGCCCACGGTGTAGAGTGCCTCGCAAGGTGTCCCTCTGGAGTGCATCTGGAAACCTCGAGTAGCCTATCCATTTCCTAGGCCCCAAAGATAGCCGTAAGGGTTTGCCTATGACTGCTAGGCTCCATTGCTATTTGTTGCCACCATCGGAGTCGCTGCACTCGGAGCTCTGTGGCGGCACGGCTAATGTTCCAATGTTCGAAAACATCACTGTTGCTCAATGTCCTAATACGCCCGTCGTACTCTGTTTTTGCTTTTCCGTGCATCAGGCAGCGCAGCATCTTGACCAGCACTGTGTCCAGCTGGCTGGTAAAGGACGCAGGCAACACGAACGCCGTCAGGCCAGTGATGGCGGCGCTGTATGCAAAGCACAGGAAGAGGGTGCGCAGCAGTCGGTGATGAAGGGGCTGGTGCCAAACGTCTCCCAGCGATCTCCATGCGGCCTTGGCTCCTTTGATGCGCGCCTTCAGCTCGGTCCTCAAAACTCCGTCGAAGCTCATGATAGGCCCCAGGATTCTGACTTCTCGGAGAACCTCTCCCTGATTTTTGTGTCTGGATAGTTCTCGTGCCGCTTCAAACGAGCCGTGGCCATAAAAACTGATAAGATGGTTTGTCTTGTCCTTGTTGAGGACGTGCCCGTTCTTGGCGATGTGCTCCTGAAGTCCCTGGGTGGCGTGATTGAGCTGCTGTGTGATGTAGCGTTCTTGTGGTGCGTATGCATGAATGTGTAGCCGTGATACGTCATCTACAAAAAGTCCTATGCCAACGTCGATGGAGGAGGGGGAGGGGGAGGAGGAGGAGATAGGGCTCGCTGAAACGAGACTGACAGCTGCTCCCAGGAGCTCTTCTGGGGCGCCCTCGGCCCCAGGAGTGGCGACGAGGGCCCAGCCGCGGCGACGAGGGCCACGGCTGGCGAAGGCCAGGGAAGGGCAGCGCCTCCTCCTCCTCCTCCTCCTCCTCCTCCTCCTCCTCCTCCTCCTCCTCCTCCTCCTCCTCCTCCTGCAGACGCGTCGACGCCGCGCCCCGCCGCGGGGAGGGGACAACAGCAGGCCCCCCCGGGTGCGGGACAGCCAGACGGAGGCGCAGAACCAGCTGCAGCCAGAAGCATGGAAAGCCTTGCTTTCGTGGGACCTCTGCGCGATTCCGAGCGAACCTTAAAGTTCGCTCGGAACTCCAGAGTTCCAAAACTAACTTTGGAACTCCTAGGATGACTCGTCGACTCCAGGGCTCTACGAGGGTCCCGGCGGCAACCACGTGGGCCCCCAGGTGGGCCCAAGACGGCCCCGGACTGCCCGAGACAGCCCCAAGACCAGCCCAAAACGGCTCCAGTGAGAAGCCACGGGCGGTGCCTCGAAAGCCCCCGCACAGCCCTGGGGCCCACAAGTGCGGCAACACGACCCGAGCAGGCCAGCCACGCAGGGCGCCGGTGGTTGACGCTTCAGGGCGCCTGCAGCGCCCTGGCGTACACGGACGGCGCGGACTGGTGCAGCCGCCCCTCGCGGACCGGCGCGTCCACGTAGCAGCCCGCGAGCCGCGCGCCCTCGAGAGGCGGCGGCGCCCGCGGCGGCGCTGGCGATGGGCGGCGAGAGGCGGCGGCGAGGACGCCGAGGGGCAGCGGCGAGGATGGGGCCAAGGCCCCGGGCGTCTTCACAAAAAAAAAAAAAAAAAAAAAAAAAAAAAAAAAATCGGGACAGCGGGGTCTCGCAGCTCTAGGGCTCGGTGGGCCCTCGCCTGGCCCCGGGGCCGTCCACAAACGCCTCGGGATGAAGAGCTGGGCCCCCGGGAAGGGGTCGAGGCCTCCAGGAGCAGAAGAAGACACCTGATCTCTGGGGGAGGGAAAGGACAAGACAAGAGGAGGGGGCGCGGGGAAGACGGAGGAGGGGGGGAGAAAAAACGGAGGTCGTCGTCGAACGGTGGCTTGAGCATGACGCTGTGCTCATGGGGGGCAGGCACACATCGAAGAAGCTTGTGTGGGTGATGCCGATATGCCCCCCCCTTCTCGACCCCCGCCCCGCCGGATCCCAGAGATCCGACGTCGTGAACAGGTGGCCACGTGTGAACCCTGCCCCCACCCCTCACGATCTCTGAGGGGCGGCTGCGGGTGATGCCGAAATGCCCCCCCCCCCTTTCTCGACCCCCCCCGCCGGATCCCAGAGATCCGACGTCGTGAACAGGTGGCCGCGTGTGAAACCTGCCCCCACCCCTCACGCTCTCTGAGGGGCGGCTGTGGGGGATGCCGAAATGCCCCCCCCCCCTTCTCGACCCGCGATCGGTACTCAGCCCGGGAAAATCGGACATTCCCCGGGAAAAACGGACATTCCCCGGTAGCACCGGGGAATGTACGATTCTTGCGGCGCTTCTTTTGCTAATGTTTCGAGCGGGGTCGGGCTGCAGAGTCTTCGAAAGCCAACTGGTTGGCTTACGTGTGACCGTTCAATTTCGGAAAAAAACATACCGGGGAATGTCTGATCTCGGTGTGCTCGCGCGTTGTAGCACTGGTATTGGTAAGGGTGGTGGAAATGATAGTGGTAATGGTTGTGGTAGTGGAAGTGGTAGTGGTAGTGGTAGTGGTAGTGGTAGTGGTAGTGGTAGTGGTAGTGGTAGTGGTAGTGGTAGTGGTAGTGGTAGTGGTAGTGGTAGTAGTAGTCGTGGTGGTAGTAGTAGTAGTAGTAGTAGTAGTAGTAGTAGTAGTAGTAGTAGTAGTAGTAGTAGAAGTAGTAGTAGTAGTAGTAGTAGTAGTAGCAGTAGTAGTAGTTAGCAGTAGTAGTAGTAGTAGTAGTAGTAGTAGTAGTAGTAGTAGTAGTAGTAGTAGTAGTAGTAGTAGTAGTAGTAGTAGTAGTAGTAGTAGTTAGTAGTAGTAGTAGTAGTAGTAGTAGTAGTAGTAGTAGTAGTAGTAGTAGTAGTAGTAGTAGTAGTAGTAGTAGTAGTCGTAGTAGTAGTAGTAGTAGTAGTAGTAGTAGTAGTAGTAGTAGTAGTAGTAGTAGTAGTTAGTAGTAGTAGTAGTAGTAGTAGTAGTAGGTAGTAGTAGTAGTAGTAGTAGTAGTAGTAGTAGTAGTAGTAGTAGTAGTAGTAGTAGTAGTAGTAGTAGTAGTAGTAGTAGTTAGTAGTAGTAGTAGTAGTAGTAGTAGTAGTAGTAGTAGTAGTAGTAGTAGTAGTAGTAGTAGTAGTAGTAGTAGTAGTAGTAGTAGTAGTAGTAGTAGTAGTAGTAGTAGTAGTAGTAGTAGTAGTAGTAGTAGTAGTAGTAGTAGTAGTAGTAGTAGTAGTAGTAGTAGTAGTAGTAGTAGTAGTAGTAGTAGTAGTAGTAGTAGTAGTAGTAGTAGTAGTAGTAGTAGTAGTAGTAGTAGTAGTATCTCAGAAGCCTCTCAGAAGCCTCTCAGAAGCCTCTCAGAAGCCCCTCAGAAGCCTCTCAGAAGCCTCTCAGAAGCCTCTCAGAAGCCTCTCAGAAGTCTCTCAGAAGCCTCTCAGAAGTCTCTTAGAAGCCTCTCAGAAGCCTCTCAGAAGCTTCTCAGAAGCCTCTCAGAAGCCTCTCAGACGCCTCTCACAGATTCTACCGGGGAATCAAGCCGGGGAACGGTTGTACCGGGTAATGTTCGATTTTCCCGGGGAAAGTCTGATTTTACCGGGGAAAGTATTTTTGTCTTCTCGGCCCCCCCCGCCGGATCCCAGAGATCCGACGTCGTGACCAGGTGGCCGCGTGTGAAACCTGCCCCCACCCCTCACGATCTCTGAGGGGCGGCTGTGGGGGATGCCGAAATGCCCCCCCCCTTTCTCGACCCCCCCCGCCGGATCCCAGAGATCCGACGTCGTGAACAGGTGGCCACGCGTGAACCCTGCCCCCACCCCTCGCGCTCTCCGAGGGGCGGCGGGAGCTCCCTCCGCTCGGGAGCTCCCGGGCGAAGTGAGCCCCCACCCCGCCCCCCTTACCGGGCAAGCGCGCTCCACTGCCCGCGAAGTGGCTGCTCGCAGATGGCCCGGCTTCGCCGCCGCGGATCCTGCGATACGCTCCATGTAGGAAGGCATGCGTCTGTCGGACGCTTGCGAGCAGGCACTCTGCGAGTAGTGGAGCGCGCCCGGTTATGTACCCTCGAAGTCGTGGGGGGCGGGGGTAGCATTCACATGTGGCCACGGAGTGAACAAAACCTGCCACACTGCCCAAAGCGACCACAGCCAGGGCCGCAGCCCCTTCGTCCATTCTGCGGCGCTCCTCTCGCGCGGGGGCGCTCTCCGCCCAAGGCCCCAGGGCCCGAGGCCGAACCGAGAGGCGCCCGGTGTGAAGTAACTGCGACGCCCAGATCTCAGGAGCGCGCTTCTTTATTTTCGGCGACAATGGGCACTATGGGGGGAGTGGTGGGGGAGGGGCCAGGGGGGTGGGTATAATGTAACGCCTCCCCCCCGCCGTGCGCACGGCGGCAGTGCCCGGAGTGCACTGGTGGGGGGAGGGGCGTTACGTCACAAGGGGGAGGGGGGCCGGGGGCTATACTGCCTATCATGCCCCAAGCAATAAAGAAACACGCACCAAGACCCGTCCGACACAAGCGAGGGGGGTGACGGAAGACGGAGGAGGGAGTCGCAAGCGCCGCCATCCGGGTCTCCTCGGCGTCGCTCGGAATCCGCGTCGGCTACGAGTTCCTGGATCTCGAAGCAACCAAAGAGAGCCCCACCAGCAGATGTACCGTGCCAAAGGAAAGTGGACGTGTGCAAGCACCATACCCGACATTGCCCTCTTCCCGCTCCCGCCTCCCCTCTTGTGGTCCTTGCTCTTCCGCCCTCGTCCTTCCCGCTTCCCATGGCAGCCGGCATCGTGCTCTGCGTGCCGCCTCCCGGGGAAAGAACTCCTTTAGGCACAGTGTGCGCCCGGACTGCCTAATTACGCAGAAGGTGGCGGAACTGTGGGACGGAAGGCCGACTCAAAGGAGTCGACGGCCACGATCTGCAGATGCGTTTGCCCCCAGGCACGGACAGGCATGTTTAATACGTGTTTCTCTTGTTCTTGCCCCCCCTCCTGCCTCCCCTCCGTTGCGTCGTGCTCTTCCGTCTTCGTCCTTCTCGCTAGTTACCCATCCCTGCAGAGTTCTGGCTTTGATGCCTGAATCGTCGCCATCTCTGGAGCCCGTCTCAGGATGCACCTGTCCAAACAGCGTCGGCAGGTGTAGATACCCCCGCTCGTGCGTCTCCGCTTTCGTTGATCCGCCACCGTGCCGCGGCGCCTGCATGACGTAGAGGTAAAGAAAGCAAAGCGAGGACCCTGAGCAAGACTGAACGTCGATTCCTCGAGCGTCCTAACGAATCGGCGACGGCCGGCATGGCCCAGGACCAAGGTCGGCGTCAGCAAGATCTCACAACATCTTGGTCTTGGTCATCCCCTCCTCCTCCTCCTCCTCCTCCTCCTCCTCCTCCTCCTCCTCCTCCTCCTCCTCCTCCTCCTCCTCCTCCTCCTCCTCCTCCTCCTCCTCCTCCTCCTCCTCCCTCCTCCCTCCTCCTCCCCTCCTCCTCCTCCTCCTCCTCCTCCTCCTCCTCCGCCTCCTCCTCCTCCTCCTCCTCCTCCTCCTCCTCCTC
Organism: Prorocentrum cordatum; assembly: GCA_963575745.1. Taxonomy (NCBI): domain Eukaryota; class Dinophyceae; order Prorocentrales; family Prorocentraceae; genus Prorocentrum; species Prorocentrum cordatum. The sequence continues at coordinate 69,030 of CAUYUJ010015981.1, forward strand.
CTCCCCCATTCCTTTTTCTTTTGAAAATGTTGGGCAAGTGTGGCGCTGTGCGGAGGGTCCTCAGATCCGTGCGAGAAAACGAAGCGCCACGAGTCGGAGGCCCCACAAAAGGTGCGGTGGCCACGCCGTGCACCCGCCTCGCTGGGCGAGGGCTCCTCGAGAGCGCACCGCTGGCCACGGCAGACAGCCCGGAAGCGCGCGCGCGACCGCGCGTCAGAGAGGCCCCTGGAGGCCTCCCCGATGGGGTCGGAGCGGATGAAACCGGAGGATCCTGCCGCATCGCCGATGCGTCGCCGATGCGTCGGCGATGCGTCGGCGCCGTCGGCGACGCATCCGCGACGTCGGCGCTGGTCGGGCCCCCCGTCGCCGATGCATCGGCGATGCGGCGCGAGCCTCCGACCCCACGCTCTCGGACCCCATCTGGGAGGCCCAGAGCCCGTGCGCTGGCAGCCCCAGGAGCGGCGGGCGTGCGGGCGGCCCGAGCAGGCGGCCGAGGGCGCGCAGTCTCCGACCTCGCCGTCCACGTGGCAGGGGCAACAACAGGTGAGCAGCATCGCTGAACCGACCCAGATCCCCACTGGCCTGGCCTAGACTTAGGTTGAGCATGTCCTCCTACAGTGGGACTTTGGAGGGACAATGAAAGATGCCCCAGAAATACTCCGGAATGTCCCAAAAAATGCTCGAACCAATGGTCCCCAGACTATGTTTGGACTACTTTTTGGATACTCCTCATGTCGAGGGACAGGCCCGACTTAAGCCTGGACCCCACTGGCCGACTTATACAAATCTGGGTGGGGACCTGTGCCCGTGCCCTCGGGCTTCGGGGCGCCCGCGCACGCCTGTCTGCAGGAGGGTGGTCTGGCGGGGCTTGGCTACCATGGCCCAGTGGGGTGGGGGGTAGGCCAGATTTCGTAACAAAGGGAGGGGGGTCTCATTTCGGGGGGGGGTCTCTTCCAGGCTATCTCGGAGGGCCTGGGGGGTCTGGGGACGATGTTTTGGAGGGTTCTCCCACGGGGGGTCTAAAACTTCTCGTCTGGGAGGGTGGAGACCCCCTCCCTTTTACTACGAAATCTGGAGTAGGCTAGACAATGCTCGTCAAGGGGCAACCGCCCACTGATCGCCGCTGGCGGCCTGAAAGCCCACCCTGTCCGCGAGTGCACGGTGTCGCTGTCGCGAGCTTGTCGCCGCTCTACCCGCGATGCGTCGCCGATCACAAATCGATGTCCCCCCCCCCTCATAGCCGGCCCCCCCTGTTGCCCCGTCACGTGGTCGTCGTCGGTCGCCGTCGGCGTTCGTCGTTTGTCGTTCGTCGTCGTCGTCGTCGTGGTCGTCGTCGTCGTCGCCGGCGTCGTCGTCGTCGTGATCGTCGTCGTCATCGTCGTCGTCTTCGTCGTCGTCGTCGTCGTTCGTCGTCGTCGTCGTCATCGTCGTCGTGGTCGTCGTCAGCGGCGGCGACGGCGTCGGCGTCGTCAGTCGCCGTCGTCCGTCGTCGCGTCGTCGCCGTAGTCGTCGTCGTAGTCGTCGTCGGTGGTCGTCGGCCATCAGTGGTCGATCATTGTCGTCGTCGTCGTCGGTGGCTCGTCGTGGCTATCCGCCAGCTGGCGCCACACAACCGCCGCAGAAAAATTCAAGACGGCGGCGGCGCCAGGCCCTGCCGTGGCCTAGCGGCAGTTTCGCTAGGCGTGCAGGACCTGCATCGGCCGAGCTATGTACAGGCGGATCGCTGAGCTGGCGAGGTGGAGCTGAGATCCCCCACGATCTGCAGCAACATCCCAAGTGCTCCCATGCCTGCGTCGGGGGCGTCGAAAGAGGGGGGCATCAAAGAGGGGGGGGGGGGGGCGCAAATCATGGCCGGCGGCACGCGCGCGGCCCAGGGGGGGGTCTGGGGACGCATTGAATAAGAACTGGCGCCATGAAATCTAGGGAGATATCATGGCCCCCGCCATGATATCCACCATGATATCCACCCCCCCACACCCCCAGTCATGACCCCCCTCTTGGCCGCCCCCTACTGCTCGACGCGCGGCATATGACGCATTCTGAAAGCCAGGCGAGCCCCACGGGGGACGCGGATGCTCCACGGAGAGCCCAGACATACGACGGCGCGCAGACATCGACGAGGCATTGTGCTGCAATCTTGGGCCTCTGAAGGCAGGTGTCGGACCCCGGGGCCGTCAAGACGAAAAACTGGCCCTGGGGAAGGGGTCGAGAGGTCCAGAGGTGCAGTGCCTCGAGAAAAGCGAGCAGCTGGATGTCTGGGCACGCAAAAGGCTGTCCAAAGCCACCATGCGTGGCAGAGGCCACCCTGGACCATTGCATACGGCGTCCTGGCTGACAGGCCAGAAGGATTCGCGCACCATTCTAAGACCCAGGATGGTCCTGGCTTGAAATGCTCGTGGTGGACGGATACCTTCCGCGGATGAGAAGGAAGAGGACAAGAAGGAGGGACGCGAGGGGGGATCGAACTGTTTGAAATTGTTGACCCTTTCGGGGCCTTCAAAACCCTGTGGAGGCATCCGGGTGTCTCTGGAGACGCCCAGAAGACTCCGAGGATCTACGGAACCCTCCCCGGAGAACCCAATTGATGTCGGATACCGGTGACACGCTCGGAAGGCAAGAGGGAGCGGGCCATCCGGCGAAGCCGTGCTTCGGGACGGGCCCCGGAGGGGCGAAAGCACGGAAACAAGGGGACGACGACACACACACACACACACAAAAAAAAAAAAAAAAACCCAACACACCCACACACCCACACACCCACACACCCACACACCCACACACCCACACACCCACACACCCACACACCCACACACCCACAACACACCACACACACCCCCACACACCCACACACTCACACACACCCACATACCCACACACCCACACACCCACACACCCACACACCCACACACACACACACACACACACCCACACCCACACCCACACCCACACCCACACCCACACCCACACCCACACCCACACCCATACCCGCACCCACACCCACACCCACACCCACACCCACACCCACACCCATACCCACACCCACACCCACACCCACACCCACACCCACACCCACCCGCGCGCGGAGCGCGCCGGAGGCGCCGCCAGGGGGCCTGGCGCGGATCCAAGAAATCCGCGCGGAGCGCCAAAAGATGATGTTGATATCACTTTCTCTTCCTCGAGTGGAGCAAGCCCGGTCAGTCCACGGCCCCGAGCCGACTGACTGACTGCGCGCCGGGCGCGCCCGCCGCGCCCAGACAGGGCGAGGCGAGCAGAGCGCGCTGGCGAGGAGCCGCGCCGCCTCCAGCCGGCGGCGGCGGCTGGCGCGGGGGCGATCCCAGGGGAAAGCACATGGCTGAAGCTGAAGGGAAAGATTAGGTCGGGCATATGTCCCCCTGCAGGGGGGATATTTATATCTATATAATATAAATATATATATATATATATACACGAGTATGTGTATATATATATATATATATATATATATATACGAGTGGCACGTGTGTGCCCAGGCTCATACAAAAAAAACTGAAAGGGCGTTTGAAGCAGGAAGACACCATGACTGCAGGATCGGAAATGGAGAAGGGGAAGCTGGGGCGGCGCCGCCAGGGCGTGCCTAAGAGAAGGGGAAGAGGCAGGAGGTGAACGCAGAAGAATCTAAGATCGAGGTCGCACTCGAGCGCAAGTGGGGTTGCCACACCTTGCGATGTGTGTACCAGGGCCCCCCAGGAAACCTCAGGAGGCCCGACTTGGATAGCTCCAGGAGGCCCCGGGATTGTGAGTGTTGTGTGTGATGTGTGCTCTGTGTTGTGCGTGTTTTCTGTGCGTTGTAGGTGTTGTGTGTGTGGTGTTTGTCTAGCGTGTGATGTGTTGGGTGTGATTTGTGTCTCTGTGTGTGCATGTAGTTCTGAGGCCCCAGGAGGCCCCAGGAGGCCCCAGGCGGCCTCAGGAGGCCCCAGAAGACCCCAGGAGGCTCCAGGAGGCCCCAAGAGGCTCCAGGAGGCCGCAGGAGGCCCCAGGAGGTTCCAGGAGACCCCCAGGAGGCTCCGAGGCGGGACCTGGGGTACCGGAAGGTACAGAAATCCCCAGGAGGCCCCAGGAGGTTCCAGGAGGCTCCCAAGAGGCTCCGAGGCGGGGTCTGGGGTACCAGAAGGTACGTCGGGGCTCGATGTTGGGAGGATGTATCATGCGAAATCGCCATTCTCAGAATCTGGGTCAAAATCATTACACTGTGTTTTCCCCAACCATCCTGTGGTGTTGGGTCCTCGTTTTGAAAAGACAGCGCCCCGCGTCTCCCTTCCTTCCTCCTCCCCCTCCTCTCTCCTCCGCCTCCTTGCCTCTGCGCTCGGCACACCTCTCACACGTGTCGTAGCCCCATAGGGAGCTCCACCGAAGGCCCCAGTGGTTGCTCTCGCATGCATTTCCCCCACCCTGGGCAGCGCTTCGTGGCCCCATAGGGAGCTCCACCGAAGGCCCCAGTGGTTGCTCTCGCATGCGTTTCCCCTACCCTGGGCAGCGCTTCGTGGCCCCATAGGGAGCTCCACCGAAGGCCCCAGTGGTTGCTCTCGCATGCGTTTCCCCCACCCCCTGGGCAGCGTTTCGTAGCCCCATAGGGAGCTCCACCGAAGGCCCCAGTGGTTGCTCTCGAATGCGTTTCCCCCACCCTGGGCAGCGCTTCGTGGCCCCATAGGGAGCTCCACCGAAGGCCCCAGCGGTTGCTCTCGCATGCGTTTCCCCCACCCAGGGCAGCGCTTCGTAGCCCCATGAGGAGCTCCACCGAAGGCCCCAGTGGTTGCTCTCGCATGCGTTTCCCCCACCTGGGCAGCGCTTCGTGGCCCATGGGGAGCTCCACCGAAGGCCCAGTGGTTGCTTCGTTCCCCCACCCTGGGCCGTTTCGTGCCCATAGGGAGCTCCACGAAGGGCCCCCAGTGGTTGCTCTCGCATGCGTTTCCCCCACCCTGGGCAGCGCTTCGTGGCCCCATAGGGAGCTCCACCGAAGTCCCCAGTGGCTGCTCTCGCATGCGTTTCCCCCACCCTGGGCAGCGCTTCGTAGCCCCATAGGGAACTCCACCGAAGGCCCCAGTGGTTGTTCTCGCATGCGTTTCCCCCACCCTGGGCAGCGCTTCGTGGCCCCATAGGGAGCTCCACCGAAGGCCCCAGTGGTTGCTCTCGCATGCGTTTCCCCCGCCCTGGGCAGCGCTTCGTGGCCCCATAGGGAGCTCCACCGAAGGCCCCAGTGGTTGCTCTCGCATGCGTTTCCCCCACCCTGGGCAGCGTTTCGTGGCCCCATGGGGAGCTCCACTGAAGGCCCCAGTGGTTGCTTTCGCATGCGTTTCCCCCACCCTGGGCAGCGTTTCGTAGCCCCATAGGGAGCTCCACCGAAGGCCCCAGTGGTTGCTCTCGCATGCGGTTCCCCCACCCTGGGCAGCGTTTCGTGGGTCCATAGGGAGCTCCACCGAAGGCCCCAGTGGTTGCTCTCGCATGCGTTTCCCCCACCCTGGGCAGCGCTTCGTGGCCCCATGGGGAGCTCCACCGAAGGCCCCAGTGGTAGCTCTCGCATGCGTTTCCCCAACCCTGGGCAGCGCTTCGTGGCCCCATAGGGAGCTCCACCGAAGGCCCCAGTGGTTGCTCTCGCATGCGTTCCCCCCACCCTGGGCAGCGTTTCGTGGCCCCATAGGGAGCTCCACCGAAGGCCCCAGTGGTTACTCTCGCATGCGGTTCCTCGACCCAGGGCAGCGCTTCGTGGCCCCATAGGGAGCTCCACCGAAGGCCCCAGTGGCTGCCCTCGCATGCGGTTCCCCCACCCAGGGCAGCGCTTCGTGGCCCCATAGGGAGCCCCACCGAAAGCGGCACCCACAACGCGTTACGAACAATTGCTTATGATTGGGTCCTTCGCCAGGATAATGGAAGGTTTTATGTTAGAATGTTGAAATTCCCATGTGGTTTTGGACCCTGACGTCACGATCTGCGTGAGGGGTGCCACCGATTTTCAGAATTTCGAGGATGTCCCTAGCGAAACGGCCAGAAAAATCGCGGACGCCGCCTTCAATTAATCGGCCCTGAGCTCTACTCCCTCGGAGAGGTGCGTATGATTATATATATATATATATACGTATATACAGTAAATGCTCAAAACATCGTCCCCAGACTATTCTTGGACAATTTTTGGATACTCCTCCTGTAGAAGGACAAGCCCGACTTAAGGGAAAGAACCAATGAACAGCCCAGCGCTCCGCCGCCCTTGCGGCCGCTCTGGCCGCCGCCGCGGTCCTCGCGCTCGCCGCCCCGGCCTTCGTGGGCCCGTCCGCCCCGCGCGCGGCGGGCGAGGGCGCGGGCGCCAGCGGGGCCGCACTCCGCGGCGCCGCGGCCCCCGAGCCGCCGACCTAGGGCCAGGGCCGGCCCGCCCTCGACGGGGTGGGCGGCGCCAGCTTGGGCAGCAGCTGAAGGGAGGGAACCAATGAACAGGTGGGCGCAGCTCGGGGCTGGTGCGTTCCCGTGAGCTCCACCAGCTTGCCCTGGTGTCTGCCGCAGGCCAAGCTGGTTGGACGGGAAGTCCGCAGGCTCGAGAGGCCCATCGGCGGGGCGAGGGGCCACGTGCGAGGAGCGCTTGGCGGCCCGGTGCCCGTCCAACGGTGCGGAGACCTGGGAGACGAGCACTCGGCCGCTCGGGGAACGGGGGCGGGGGCGCCGCGGAGGGCCGCGGCCGCTGGCCGCGGCTGGCGAGCTGGGCCTCCGCGAGGCCTGCCAGCGTCTGGCGCGCCCCCCCCGCGCGTGGGATGGACCTGGACCTGCTGGCGGCGTCGGGGGCGGGCGCCGCAGGGCCGCCCGCTGCGGAGCCGCCCCCTGGCTGGTCTCGACAGCTCGCGGGGCTGCCCGCGGGGGACTGGCCGCCCCTGCCGACGGCGCTCTCTGCCGGCTCCTCGGACACGTCCGCCCAGGCCGCCCGCGCGCGGCCGCGCGAGCTGCGACAGCAGGCGCCAGGCTGCGGCGCGGGTTCCTGGAAGGACCCGCCGAAGTCCTGGAGGCGCTGCAGAAGACGCGGGAGGGCCTCTCCAACGGCGTGGGACCTCGGCAAAAAACGAGCCTGAGGCCGTGAACGAAGCAGCGCCGCGCGAGGAGGGCCGCCGGGCACGGCCGCCTCCCTCGCTCGTAGTCGAGGCCGCGACAGAGAACGTGCAGAGCCCCCAGTGCCGGAGCTGGGCGTGCACGAATGGCCCGAGGTCGCCGTCGGGCATGGTGGAGACACCGCGACGACAGGCACCGGGCGCGGGGGCCGCCTCGCCTGGCCCGCGCGATCCCGTGGCGGCGGCGGCCGGGGACCTGCCCCAAGCCCTCCGGCGGAGGCGGGGGCGCCGGTGGCAGCGGGGTTGGCCTTCTTTGCGCCCAGCAGGACAGCGGCGTTCAGCGGGGGGGGCCCTGAGCGCGACCCAGGGCTGAGCCGGGCACCGCCAGTGGAGGCGGTCCCCGACGTGCCGCCCCGGCGGGAGGCACAGCCCACGGAGCCTGCCCCCGAGGTCACTGCTGGTGCTGGGGCCGAGGAGCGGAGCCTGTGGTAGGCGCAGAGGCTGCGCTGGCGGCGGTGCAGGTCGGCTGCGCGGTCGGTGTGGCAGCGAGGGCGGCCCGGCGCACACGCCCGGGCCACGCTCGGACTAAACGTGGCAGCGGCACGGGGAGGCGAGGAGATGGGAGACGGCGGACGAGGCCGGGCCGAAAAGGGAATGGCAGCGCCACTTCCGCTGGGCCCGCGCCCAGAGACGCCGCGGGGGGGGCCTGGCGCCGATCCGGCAGATCCGTGCGGAGCGACGCTTAGGAAGCAACTCGCGAAGCTTGTGGCTGTCCCATGGCGCCCAACGGCGCACCCAATCGCGCGCAGAGCGGGCACAGTGCGCATATCCATCACGTGGCGCTGCGGGGCGCTCTTGGTCGCTGTTGGGCGCTATGCGAGCGCCGTTCGGCTCTGCTGGGCGCTACTGGGCGTTACTTGGCGATATTGAGCGGCATTGGGCATCATTCGCCGAAATGCATTGAGTCCAAATCGAGCGGAAGTTTCCATGGCTATGTTTTTTTTATCCTGAATAACCTGCTGGGCCAAGAGGAGGTCTGTGGAGTCCTCGTGGGGGTGTGCGCCTTACCTCTCCCGGGGTGGAAGAACAGGGACGAAAGAGCGTTCGATGGCAACTCATGGGACCCTCCCATGCTATCTCGTCGGCTCTTGCGAATCGACGCCAATCGACGCCAAATCGATGCTAATCGACGCTAAATCGACTCTAGTTGGCGCTAAAGGGCGCTACATCGGCGCTATCTCATCGACTCCCAGACTCTTATCGACGCCAGTCGACGCTAAAGCAGAATTACGAGGGTACACAATGCGAGGCGCTGATTTATCCATACCCACCGCCTGGGAACCGACGCCCTGGTGCCCCAGCGGGCGGTGGATATGGATATATTTCGGCCCCCGGGGGGCCCGAATATGCCCATATCCACCGCCTGCAGAGGCTCCGAAAACTGACCCTCCAGACGGTTGTCATATGTAGATTCCCGACTCGGACACAAGGCTCCCATGATTTGCTGCCGAAAAAGCGCGCGTCCCAGCCGTAGAAGCTTCGGACGGTGAGCGCCGTGCAGCGCCCACTCCGAGGAAAACGTGTGCCTCCAGCCCTGCTTCAAAACACTACGCCTAGTCTCGCAGAAGCAGCATGCGAGGGGAGGGGGAAGGAGGAGCAGCGAGGAAAGGAGGAGGAGGAGGAGGAGCAGCAGCAGCGGCAGCAGCAGCAGCAGCGAGGAGAGGGGGGGGAGGAGGAGGAGGAGGATGAGGAGGGAGAGGGAGGAGGAGGAGGAGGAAGGGAGGAGGAGGAGAGGAGGAGGAGGGAATTCCAAGGAGGAGGAGGAGGAGGAGGAGGAGGAGGAGAGCGAATGCAGGCGCACAAGACCAGGAGAAGAAAGAAGAGGTCACGGGTGCAGGCTCGTGGCGGAAGCAGCGGAGGCAGCAGAGAGGGCGGCAGCACTCGCCACAGTAAGCAGAGAAA
>CAUYUJ010015981.1:78152-90652 GCA_963575745.1 Prorocentrum cordatum
ACACAAAATTCAAGCAACAAGAACTAAATAAGAGGAAAGTGCGAGAAGAAAGTGGTGGAGACCATTCGAAGGCCATTGTCACCCGACCACTGACCTCCCTAGCTGACTCCGTCTGCAAACACCTGGCTATCCGCCTCATCCTCATCACCCTCTCCTCATCCTCCTCGTCGTCCTTCTCCTCCTCCTCCTCCTCCTCCTCCTCCTCCTCCTCCTCCACTTGGCCTCCCCGGGGCCCGGGGCACCAGGCCACCCGGAACGTCGTCGCGAATCCGCTCCGCGGAGGGCTGGTGAGATAGCGCGAGGCTCCAGAGCAGAAGCGGAACACGGCCAGAGCAGATGCCATTGTCAGCAGAAACCTGCTGGAACCCCGTGGACCCTCACCGTGACTACCAAGCCGTGCACAATCATACCAGACATAAACAGGCTGTCTTGTGGACTTGAGCTTGCGGTGACATCTAGCAACTGAGTTGGCAAAGGTTGGCAACAAGGGTCCTCAAAGCGCTGAGCGTTCACCCCAGAGGAAGACCTGATGACGTGTGTCAAATGGTCTTCCATCTTTACGAAATATGTACCACCTGTCCGTGAAGCCCTGCAGGCGCTCGCCTCCCCTGCTGCGGTCTCTCGGACACTGCTGTCTTGCCGTCTTCTCCGCAGCCATTGGGAAAGCTGCAAGCTCTGAACTGGAAAAGACTCGGATCTGAATGTGATCCGAGCCCGACAAGTCTGTCTATGCTGGCTCGACCTGCTGACACGGAGATGTCCTAATGAAAGACTCGAACGGGATCTGGATGCCTTTCCAGAACAGAACTGGCTTGTATTCCTCGGGGATGTCAAGACGTATGATCTTCTTCGACTTGAAGCGACCGACATTCGCACGAAATCCTTGTATGGCGCCCCAATCGACGACACAAGATTTGTGGCGGTTCGTGCCGCAGTCCCACTCCTTGAAGCCATCGAAGACCTCCACGAACCGAATGGCATCATCAGGATGTATCAGGTTCACAAACGAGTAACCGAGGTTGCACTTGGTCACGAAATCGGCTGGAAGGTACAGAAAGTCGAACCGACCCGCGAACCCACGACGGTTCAGCAGCTCGATCAGCATCTGCCGCGTGTACATGTAGGGGACGTTGCGCATCATCACCGTGGTGGGTGCCCCCTTGTGCGCCCACAGCTCCTCGGCCTGCTTGCCGGAGTGAGTGCACGTGACCTCGCGCGCGTGACCCGACACCGTACCTCCTCCTCCTCCTCCCTCCTCCTCCTCCTCCGCCTCCTCCTCCTCCTCCTCCTCCTCCTCCTCCTCCTCCTCCTCCTCCTCCTCCTGACTCCGCGCACGCGGAGAGGGCCGACGGAGCGCACGCGACCTCTGGGGAAGCCGGAATGCACCAGCACTGCTGCCCCCCAGGCCTCTCCCGGAGTTCGAGGCGACTCCAGAGGCGGCGACGAGGGCCTCCCGGGAGGCCCACAACGCCGAAGACGAGGCCAGGCTGGCGCTGTCCATTCCCCCTGTGTTTTTTCGGCTTCGTGCGTGGCTTTTTCGCAGGATGATCCAGGATGCTCCTTAATAATCCCCGCCGAGAAAACGTGCACACGCCCGAGCGATACCGAGAGCTCACGGCGGCAGCGACACCTTTTTCTTCCCCGGAGCTTCGCCCCAGGTGCGGACCGCCGCGGCCCGAGGGGCGACCGCGGGGACGTAGACGTGGGCCTTGGGGCTGAGGCGCGTGCGCCCACTCCGGGCGCCGGCCTGCGAGGGGCCCGCCTCCAGAAGAAGAGGCATCGGCTCGGCCAGACGCAGGAGCGACCTTTCGCAGGAGTGACCTCCTGGTGCGGGCACAGGAGGGGTCCCCGGATGGCTGGAGACGAAGCAGTAGCAGCTGCCTGCGCGCCCAGGTTTGGTCCCCCCGCGGCCCCCCAAAAGCCGCGCACCAAAGTTCACTCCCACCCAGGGTCACTCTTGCGTATATCCGAATTCGGAGGCCCGCGCGGATCGCTCGGGTCGTCGCTGGGCCTGGTGAGGCTCAGAGGCATCCGGCGTCTCGAAAAAGTCGAGACGCCGGTTTTTCCGTCGTTTCCGGCCTTTCGAGCCCCTCGCTGGGCCTCGGGACCGTCAAAAAACGACTCGGGATGAAAGACTGGTCCCGGGGAAATGGTCGAAAGGTCAGGGGCCCGTCTTCGTCCTGGCTGGCCTCCACGGGCCTCTCGAGCAGCCCGGGGCGGTCTCAACGCCCTGGCGCCGCGCCCCAGGGCTTGGGGTGCTGAGACCGCCCGGGCACACTCGGGGGGCCCGTTGAGGCCAGCCACGGGACTATCTGGGGGGGCGGTCTGTGCGCAGCCGCTGGCCGGGCGCCTCTCCCCTGGCGCGCAGCGCGCCGCGGGGGGTCCGGCGCCGGTCCGAGGGATCCGCGAGGACTCTCCGAGCGCTCTTGTGCGTCGTGCCGTTGCTTCTCCTTCGGGCCTCCGCTGCGGCCTCGGCCCCCCACCTGAGGGGTAAGAAGGGGGGAGGGGGCTGGCGTTTCTCGTCCTGGCCCGCACCCGCCGATCTCAGGCCTTTTGATGAGAGGCCAGACGCCTGACTTGCAGCGGGCCTCCAAGGATTCAGCAGCGGGTTCCAGGAGGCCCCGTACTCTCTTGTCCGCGGCGGCCGCGGCCGCCGCTCACTTACGCTTCAGGTGTGTGCCTCGCAGCTGGCCTACGAGAAACGGGGGGCCGGCTCGGGGAGGAAGCCTCGACCTGGAATCGGCAGTGCGCGCCTCGCCCGCAGCTCGGCGATGGGCCATCGATGGCGAGACCGCAGGCCCCAGGGCAGGGTTACAGGCCCCAGGCCCCGACGGGCGATTGTCGGAGGATGGCCAGCTGAGGCACCAACGGCTCTCTCGCCCTCCTCCTCCTCCTCATCCTCCTCCTCCTCCTCCTCCTCCTCCTCCTCCTCCTCCTCCTCCTCCTTCTCCTCCTCCTCCTCCTCCTCCTCCTCCCTCGCTTCCCCTCCTCCTCCTCCTCCTCCTCCTCCTCCTCCTCCTCTCCTCCTCCTCATCCTCCCTCCTTCCTCCTCCTCCTCTCCTCCTCCTCCTCCTCCTCCTCTCCTCCTCCGCCTCCTCCTCCTCCTCCTCCTCCTCCTCCTCCTCCTCCTCCTCCTCCTCATCCTCCTCCTCCTCCCCATCCGGCTCTCTCGCCCGGCTCCCCAGACCCCTCTCGGGGTGCATCCCAGCCACGGTCTGGGAGGCGGATCCAGGCGTGGAGGCAGAGGGGGCGAAAGGCACCAGGGGGGGCCTCCTCCGAGATTGGGGATCGGCGCTTCCCCCCCCCCCCCCGGGCCAGTCCCTGGAGGCCACCTAAACGGGGTTCGAGCGAATGGGGTCGGAGGGTCGCGCCGCATCGCCGATGTCTCCCCGATGTGTCGCCGATGCATCGGCGATGCATCGGCGACGTCGGCATAGAGAGAATCGGGATCCACATCGGCCGCATCGCCGATGCATCGGCGATGCGGCGCGATCCACCGACTCCATCTACTCACGGGCCTTTCCAGGACAGGTGTTTGCAGACCTAGGATCGGCGATTATCCTTATGATAGCCCCCGCAATTGCAGCTAAGAGTGAGGGGGCGTGGGTCGCCGGCGGTTCACGAGGTTCGAACGAAAATTTAAAGAGGCCCGCCGCAGGCGCCGATTCTTTTGTGACATACGTAGCGAGCCCGCCGCAGGCACATGTTGATAATACAAAACAAGGCGGGTCGCGGGTGGGTCGCGGGTGGGTCGCGGGTGGGTCGTGGGTGGGCCCTGGGCGGGTCGCGGGCGGGTAGCGGGTGGGTCGCGCGGTAAATACGTGTGTAAATATATATATAAACTAAATAAATAGATGCGGTCGACTATTTAAATGAATATACATGCAAGCCTACGAGTGTCTGAATACCGCTGCATCGATCCATGTGTATATACATATACATGCACATAAATGTGCATGCATAGGTGTGTATATTTCTTTTGATCTCTCTATCCATCTAACTATCTACTCATCCCCTGACCCCTGCCTTGACTTTCTTCCAGCACGGGCCCCAAGAAATGCCGACCCTGTCCCCATGGGCTGGTTTCTCGCCCTGAACCGCTTTTTGTCTGACGGTCAGACGGGGGGGGGGGCCCGGCGAGGGCTCCTGGAGGCCGACAACGCACAGAAGCCTTCCGCGCCGCTATTGTTGCCACGGCGCCAGCATGTCTCGAGTAGGGGATGGACTACAAAATTGAGTTTACCACAAAAATGAAATGTCCGTTGTATCAGTTTGTTTTTACTAGTTTCTTTTGTAATACAAAGAACCAAAAAAAATTGAATGCTCGTAGGTGTACGAACATTATATGTTTTGCTCAGTTGACTCGACGAAGAAAATTAAGGTAATTGACCACCCCGTCGCCGCCCCCGATGCCACCCATGCGGGGTCAGCGGGCCCGGCGGGGCGGCCCCACCCCGCGGCCTCTCCCGTTGTGCCAAGGACTCGAGGCGAATCCAACCATGGAGGCATGAAGGGTAGCGATATCTCAGCTCTTCTAACAGACCTCCTCCTCCTCCTCCTCCTCCTCCTCCTCCTCCTCCTCCTCCTCCTGCTTCTTTTCCTCCTCCTCCTCCTCCTCCTCCTCCTCCTCCTCCTCCTCCTCCTCCTCCTCCTCCTCCTCCTCGGACCCCCAGACATCCCCAGACATGGCTGTCAGTGCGCAGTCCCAGCGGTCACGGCCCCTTCCTGGGGCGCAGCCCTTCGCCCCAGATCAGTTTTTAATTGCCCCTGGCCCCAAAAGAGGGCCGCAATCGACGAAAACCGCCGGAGGAGGAGGAGGAGGAGAAGAAGGAGAAGAAGGAGGAGGAGGAACAAAAAGGAGGAAGAGGAGGAGGAGGAGGAAGAGGAGGAAGAGGACGAGGAGGAGGAGGAGGACGAGGACGAGGAGGCCCTGTCGCTGCCCCCGATGCCACCCCTGCGGGGCCAGCGGTCTGGCGGGTGGCCCTCGTGGCACCCGCGGCCCCAGCCATGGAGCGCCCGGGAGCGGCACCTCCGAGGCCTCCTACATGGGGTCCGAACAGTGTCTGCTTATGATTACCGAATCCGAGGCTTTGCCTCCTCCCGGCCTCGCTCTGAGGCTGCGCCCTCCCCCCTTTCCTGCCCCTCCATGTTTAATTCAAGCTTCGCGCGGCCCGCGTAGCTTCGACCAGAAGAGGTGCGCTCTCGACGCGCGAATCGAAAACAAGTGTTTAAAAAATACTCGACGCGGAGATCCCCATATGTGCATCTCATAGTAATGGCAGCCTTCGGTAGAAGACATTGTCCGTTTTCAATATCCTAGTGTCGGCGAATCCGCGTGGAAAACGATGCCAAGAGAGACGCCGACGACTACGACAACTTTAAGTAGTTGCTTCCTCCTTCCATCCTCCTCCTCCTCTTCCTCCTTGTCCTCCTCCTCCTCCCTCCTCCTCCTCCTCCTCCTCCTCCTCCTCCTCTCCTCCTCCTCCTCCTCCTCCTCCTCCTCCTCCTCCTCCTCCTCCTCCTCCTCCTCCTCCTCCTCCTCTTTCTCCTACTTTCCCGATGAACACCTGTCAGGAAAATCCATCCGCGAAGACGAAAAAAGGCCCGTGCAATACTCCATGGTGCCTCCCCTTGGGAGTGCTGAAACCAGCGCCTCGCATGAGACATCCTCGGAAACTGCTCCGAAAGAGAAGGAGGTTGGGCACCCAAACAGGCAAACCGCCTGAGACATCCCCCCAATCTGGGCGCCAACGGGCCTGTGATATATCCCCTGGCGCCCCCCATTTGGGAGTGCTGAAACCAGCGCATCGCTTGAGACATCCTCGGAAACTGCTCCGAAAGAGAAAGATGTCGGGCACCAAAACAGGCAAACCGCCTGGGACATCCCCCCAATCTGGGCGCGAACGGGCCTGTGAAAAACCCCCTGGCGCCCCTGGGAGTTCTGAAACCAGCGACTCACCTGAGACATCTTCGGAAAAAAAAGCTCCAAAAGCGGAAGATACCGGGCACCGAAGCAGGCAAACCGGTCGAGACATCCCCACCATTTCGGCGCGAACGGACGACTGCAATACCCTCTGGTGGTCCCCCTTTGGAAGCGAAAATGAGCGCTCGAGACATCCTGCAAATCTGCTCCGAAAGCGGAGGATGTCGGGCACTTAAACAGGCAAACCGTTCGAGGCATCCCCGCCATTCTGGCGCGAACGGAGGAGGGCAATACCCCGTGGCGGCCCCCCTTGGAAACGAAAATGAGCGCCTCGCTCGAGACATCCTCCAAAACTGTTCCGAAAAACGGGGGATGTCGGGCACGAAAACAAGCAAACCGCTCGAGACATCCCAATGTGGGCGCGAACGGAGGAGTGCAATACCCCCTGGCGGCTCTCCCTTGGAAGCGAAAGTGAGCGCCTTGTCCGAAACATCCTCCAGATCTGCTCCAAAAGCAGAGGATGTCGGGCACCACCAGGCAAACCGCTCGAGGCATCCCCGCCATTTTGGCGCGAACGTAAGAGTGCAATACCCCCTGGCGGCTCGCCCTCGGAAACGAAAATGAGCGCCTCGCCCGAGACATCCTCCAAATCTGCTCCGACAGCGGAAGATGTAGGGCACCAAAACAGGCAAACCGTTCGAGGCATCCCCGCCATTTTGGCGCGAACGAAGAAATGCAATACCCCGTGGCGCCCCCCCTTGGGAATACTGAAACCAGCGCTTCGCCTGAGACATTCTCACTACGTGTGTGTGAGTCTCAGCGTGGAAGTACCAGGAGCGTGAATAACTCTGCGTATGAGTGATCCCGAGCATGAGAAACCTGAGCATCAAGAATCAAAGAGCGAGTGTATCTGAGTACAAATACCTCTGTGAATGAGTGAATCTACATGTGAGTGAGTCAGAGAATGATGACCTGAGGGTGGGAGGTGTTGAGGATGGAAGGTGTGCTCGCGTTCCGCGCGGTCTAAATTACAATTACTCATTGCGTGGAGCTCCCCATATGTGCATCTATTCGCATGGACCTGTCCACCGTGAATGTCTAGGCGCAAGAGCTTCCGAATATAAGCAAGCTTGAGATGTGACGGTCTGGTTACGAATCTAGGTGCGAATGAACTGGAGTGCGTATGAGTCTCAAAAGTACGAGCGCGTCTCTGCGCATGAGCCTGGGGCCTCCTGAAGCCTTCTGGGGCTTCCTGGGGCCTCCAGGAGCCTCTTGGGGCCTCCTGGGGCCTCTTGGGGCTTCGAGTGACCTCCTGAGACCTCCTGGAGCTTCGCGTGGCCTCCTGGGGCTTCCTGGGGCCTCATGGGCACTCCTAGGGAGGAGTCGTGCCCTAGGAGAGGCCCAAACTATAGGAACAGACGTAAATAAAACATTGCGGATTGGAGCCACAGGATAAAGGCAGTCTACAGGAACACACGTAAAATACCAAGGACTCGTGCCCCATTGGTAGCCTAATCTATAGGAACATACGTAAAATATTTGGGATTGTATACACAGGAGAAGGACAATCCATAGAAACATACGAATAACATCAAGGATTCGTGCTCCAGGTGAGGCCCAATCTATAGGAGCATACGTAAAACACATGGGATTGGAGCCAGTCCTGTTGCCTTCTGAGGCCTCCTGCTCCTGGGGCCTCTCGGGGCCTCCTGTTGCCTTCCGGGGCCTCCTGGCGCTTCCTGTGGCCTCCTGGGGCCTCCTGTGGCTTCCTGAAGCCTCCTGGAGCTTCCTGGGGCCTCCTGGAGCCTCTTGGGACATCCTGTGGCCTCTTGAGTCTTCCTGTGGCCTCCTGATGCCTCCTGGGACCTCATGTAGCCTCCTGGGGCCTCCTGGAGCCTGCTGGAGCCTCCTGTGCCATCCTGGGGAGAATCTGTGCCCACGAGTCCGGCCACCAAAACTGGCAAACCGATCGAGACATCCTCCAAATCTGCTCCGAAATCGAAGGATGTTGAGCATGCAAACAGGCAAACCTCTCGAGACATCCCCGCCATTTGGGCGCGAACGGAGGCCGTGCAACACCCCTGGCGGCCCCCCCATTAAGAGGCGCCTCGACATCCTCAAAGTCTGCTCTGAAAACGGAGGATGTTGAGCGTGCAAACAGGCAAACCGCTCGAGACATCCCCGCCATTTGAGCGCGAACGGAGGCCGTGCAATACCCCCTGGCGGCCCCCCTTCGGAGTGCTAACACCAGCAAGCCGCTCGAGACATCGTCATCATCTGTTCATCATCATCATCATCATCATCATCATCATCATCATCATCATCATCATCATCATCATCGTCATCATCATCATCATCATCAGCATCATCATCAGCATCATCATCATCATCATCATCATCATCAGCATCATCATCATCATCATCATCATCATCATCACCATCGTCATCATCGTTGTCATCATCATCGCCATCATCATCATCATCGTCATCATCATCATCATCAACAGCATCATCATCATCATCATCATCATCATCATCATCATCATCATCATCATCATCATCATCATCATCATCATCTTACTCATCCATCATTCACCATCACCATCATACTCACATCATACTTGCACCATAACATGGTCATCATCATGACAATCAGCATGATTGTCTGGTGCAGAGACGGAGGAGGGAAGTGGGAGGTCCGGTGCGGTAAGGGAATAACAAGAATGCCATCCTTTGGATACCGGGACCAAAAAACCCATCCTTAGGATATGGGGAATAACGGGGAAAAACAAAATCATAATCTTTTTCGGGCTATAGGGATATGGGGCTATAGGGATATACGGCTACAGGGCTATAGGGCTGTCAAGCTGCAGGGCTATTGGCCTGTAAGGTTATAGGGCTATAGGGCTATAAGGCTTTACGCTATAAGGTTAGAAGGCTAGAAGGCTATAAACCCATTGGGCCATGGGGCTATTAGGGTTATTAGGGCAATAGGGCTCTAGGGTAATTACGGCTACAAGGCTATAGGGCTGTAGGGCTATAGGGCTATATCGGAGGTGATGGGGTGAGATCGAAGTGGAACGGAGAGCCCCCCTACCGGGAAATCGGTTTCGGTTTCGTGTTCGTGCGTGCCGTGCGTGCGGGCGAGGCGAAGCTGCGTGGGCGGGCGAGAAATGCCCCGCCTCTGGCTTTGGCGCGGCCTGACCAAAAGTCTCCGTTCTGGCAACCGGTGCCCCGCGGTGTCCCGCCGGTGTCCCGCCGGTGTCTCATCGGTGTCCCGTTGATAATGATGATGATAATGACGATGATAATTCCCCACATGTTTCGTGGGGTTCTGGTTTTCTTCCCTGCCGCGCCGCACCCGCGTCTCACACCTCCCCCCTCCCCTTCTCCTTCTCGCACAGCACAGCACAGCACAGCACTGCTCAGCATAGCTCAGCACAGCTCAGCTCAGCTCAGCTCAGCTCAGCACAGCTCAGCTCAGCTCAGCACAGCACAGCTCAGCTCAGCACTGCTCAGCATAGCTCAGCACAGCTCAGCTCAGCTCAGCTCAGCACAGCACAGCACAGCTCAGCACAGCACAGCACAGCACAGCACAGCACAGCACAGCACTGCTCAGCACAGCTCAGCACAGCTCAGCTCAGCTCAGCACAGCACAACTCAGCTCGGTCGTCCAGGCCGTAGCGGCCGTGGCACTTTCTCGATACCATAGGGGGTGCGCAGGGGGTGGTCCCCCTATCCGCGCCGGTCGTCCAGGCCGTAGCAGGCGTGGCAGCTTCTCGACGCCATAGGGGGTGCGCACGGGGTGGTCCCCCTATCCGCGCCGGTCGTCCAGGCCGCAGCAGGCGTGGCAGTTTCTCGACACCATAGGGGGTGCGCAGGGGTGGTCCCCCTATCCGCGCCGTCGTCCAGGCCGTAGCAGCGTGGCAGTTTCTCGACACCATAGGGGGTGCGCAGGGGGTGGTCCCCCTAGGCCGTAGCCGGGGGGTGCGCACGGGGTCGTCGTCAGTCCGCGCAGGCAGGGGGTGGCCGGTCGTCCAGGCCGTAGGGCGTGGCACTTTCTCGACACCATAGGGGGTGCGCAGGGGGTGGTCCCCCTATCCGCGCCGGTCGTCCAGGCCGTAGCAGGCGTGGCAGTTTCTCGACGCCATAGTGGGTGCGCAGGGGGTGGTCCCCCTATCCGCGCCGGTCGTCCAGGCCGTAGCAGGCGTGGCAGTTTCTCGACGCCATAGTGGGTGCGCACGGGGTGGTCCCCCTATCCGCGCCGGTCGTCCAGGCCGTAGCAGGCGTGGCAGTTTCTCGACACCATAGGGGGTGCGCAGGGGGTGGTCCCCCTATCCGCGCCGGTCGTCCAGGCCGTAGCAGGCGTGGCAGTTTCTCGACGCCATAGTGGGTGCGCACGGGGTGGTCCCCCTATCCGCGCCGGTCGTCCAGGCCGTAGCAGGCGTGGCAGTTTCTCGACACCATAGGGGGTGCGCAGGGGGTGGTCCCCCTATCCGCGCCGGTCGTCCAGGCCGTAGCAGGCGTGGCAGTTTCTCGACACCATAGGGGGTGCGCACGGGGTGGTCCCCCTATCCGCGCCGGTCGTCCAGGCCGTAGCAGGCGTGGCAGTTTCTCGACCATAGGGGGTGCCACAGTGGGGCGCAGGGGGTGGTCCCCCTATCCGCGCCGGTCGTTCAGGCCGTAGCAGGCGTGGCAGTTTCTCGACACCATAGGGGGTGCGCAGGGGGTGGTCCCCCTATCCGCGCCGGTCGTCCAGGCCGTAGCAGGCGTGGCAGTTTCTCGATACCATAGGGGGTGCGCACGGGGTGGTCCCCCTATCCGCGCCGGTCGTCCAGGGCAGAGCAGGCGTGGCACTTTCTCGACACTTAGGGGGTGCGCAGGGGGTGGTCCCTGAGCGCGGCCGCTATCCGAGACGGTCGTCCAGGGCATAGCAGGCGTGGCACTTTCTCGACACCATAGGGGGTGCGCAGGGGGTGGTCCCTGAGCGCGGCCGCTATCCGAGACGGTCGTCCAGGGCATAGTAGGCGTGGCACTTTCTCGATTCCATAGGGGGTGCGCAGGGGGTGGTCCCTGAGCGCGGCCGCTATCCGAGACGGTCGTCCAGGGCATAGTAGGCGTGGCACTTTCTCGATTCCATAGGGGGTGCGCAGGGGGTGGTCCCCGAGCGCGGCCGCTATTCGAGACGGTCGTCCAGGGCATAGCAGGTGTGGCACTTTCTCGACACCATAGGGGGTGCGCAGGGGTTGGTCCCTCACCGCGGCCGCTATGCACGACGGTCGTCCAGGGCATAGCAGGTGTGGCACTTTCTCGACACCATAGGGGGTGCGCAGGGGGTGGTCCCTCACCGCGGCCGCTATGCACGACGGTCGTCCAGGGCATAGCAGGCGTGGCACTTTCTGGACAAAATAGGGGGTGCGCAGGGGGTGGCAACGGCCACCAACATCATTCTTACATGCTTCCCTTCAGCTATCATCACTCCAGCCATAATGTAAGTATGTGGGGTTCCTCGGCAGCGTAATGATGATGATGATGATGATGATGATGATGATGATGATGACGATGACGATGTTGATGATGATGATGATGATGATGATGATGATGATGATGATGATGATGATGATGATGGCCATGGTGGTGATGATGATGGTGTCCCGATGATGATGATGTTGCTGGTGCTGATGTTGCTGATGATGAGGATGGTCTCCCGATGATGATTACGATGATGTTGATGATCTTGATGATGTTGATGATGATGATGAGACCACGAGATGATGAAGATGATGAACATGATAATGATGACGATGGTGTCCCGATGATGATGATGATGATGATGATGATGATGATGATGATGATGATGATGATGGTGGTGATGATGGTGATGAGCTTGATGATGCTGTTGATGATGATGATGATGGTGATGATGGTGGTGTTCCGATGATGATGATGTCGATGATGATGATGGCGATGATGGTGTCCCAGTGATGATGATGTTGAAGATGAGGATGAGGTGATGATGACGATGTTGATGGTGGTGACCCGATGATGATGATGCTGATGTTGCTGATGATGGTGTCCCGATGATGATGATGATGATGATGATGTTGATGATGATGATGTTGATGATGATGATGATGGTGTTCCGATGATGATGATATTGGTGATGTTGTTCATGATGATGATGGGATGATGATGATGGTGGTGTTCCGATGATGATGATGATGATGATGGTGTCCCGATGATGATGATGTTGATGATGATGATGATGGTGACGATGATGGTGTCCCGATGATCGTGATGATGGTGATGGTGATGATGGCCATGGTGGTGATGATGATGGTGTCCCGATGATAGTGATGTTGATGATGCTGATGTTGCTGATGATGATGATGGTGTCCCGATGATGATGATGTTGATGATCCTGAAGATGTTGATGATGTTGAGATGATGACATGATGATGATGGTGTCCGATGATGATGATGATGAAAAGGTTGATGATGATGCTGTTGTTTATGATGATGATGGTGTGCCAATGATGATGATGTTGATTACGATGATGATGACGATGACGGTGTT
>CAUYUJ010015981.1:95652-107229 GCA_963575745.1 Prorocentrum cordatum
TGTCACTTTTTCGATCCCCTAGACCTGTCCTCCTGCCTGCTCCCTCCCGCCCCTTCCGGCGACGGCCGGGGGAGGGCCTCCGGGAGGAAGTGGCCCCGGTCCACTGCGGCGAAGGCCCGCACGCTCTCGGCCGTGGCGAGGCAGCCCTCCTCGGGGCCCCCCGGGGTGGGGCTCTCTCGCGCAGGAGCCGGAAGCGACAGGCACAACCGCCGCCAGGGCTGAGGGAGCGCCGCCCGTGGCGCCCCCCCCCAAAAGCCGGCGTTCAGAGCAGCGCGATGCCGAGCGCCGTGCGCAGGTCATGCCCGCTGGCGGCTCAGGATCGGCCTCAGGGTTATAGGTCGGGCACGTCCTCCTATACAGGCGGAGTGTGCAAGCCCCCAACAAAAGATTCAAAGACACTCCAGAGTAGTTGAAAAAGCGCTCCCTGACTAATTTTTAACCCTTTCTGAATATTCCTCCTGTGAGAGCCCAAAAAATGTTCAAATACACTCCGAAGCAGTGGAAAAAGCGTTCCCTGACTATTTTTCAAAAACCATTTCTGAATCTTCCTCCTGTAGGGGGACATGCCCGACTTAACCTCTGGGGGGACCCACGGGCGGCTCTGGCAGCCCGAGCGGTGGCGGCTGCCTCCTCGAGCCCCCCGGACTCGCGGGCGCCGCTCGGGGCTGTGCTGCGAGCAGGGCTGGCGGCAAGCCCGCGGATCCCCCAGATCCTCCTCCTCCTCCTCCTCCTCCTCCTCCTCCTCCTCCTCCTCCTCCTGCTCCTCCTCCTCCTCCTCCTCCTCCTCCTCCTCCTCCTCCTCCTCCTCCTCCTCCTCCTCCTGAGGATCCCCCGGAGCTCCGACGAGATGTTTTTGTTGAGTAGACGAGCGTGTTCCGCCACCCGAAGAGCAACTGCTCGCAAGCGGCCTGGATCCGCCGCGGGGGATCTGCGATCAGTCTCGTCTCGAAGCGAACCTCTGTATTTCGGACGCTTGCAAGTATCACTGCACCGACCTTGCAGACGTGCTGCAGCGGATGTTTGCGTGGATTTCTGCCACTGCAAGACCCCGAAACGGCGAGTGAAAAACGAAGTGAATTTCGCGTGGATTTTTGTTTGGTCTTCATTCCTGGCCCAACAAAATCCTCACGAAACCCACCTCGAAATCTGGAGCAAAATTCTCCAGGACACTCCGTGCCCATCCTATCGTTTTCGGGACGAAATCCGCTCTGCGATGTGGGCGCCATGACACTTATGATTCTCGGACGTTTGCGAGTAGGCACTGTGGGAGGAGTGGAACGCGCTTGGTGATTGAATGTGGGCGCTTCATCTGGACTCCGCTTTCTCATTCGCTTCAGCCTCTGGGGCACGCCGTCGGGCCCAGGGGCTATCAAGAGCGGCCCTGGGACGGGGGAGGGGGAGGAGGGGGGAGGGGAGGAGGAGGAGGAGGAGGAGGAGGAGGGAGGAGGAGGAGGAGGAGGAGAGGAGGAGGAGGGAGGAGAGAGGAGGAGGAGGAGGAGAGAGGAGGAGGAGGAGGAGGAGGAGGAGGGAGAAAGAGGAGGAGGAGGAGGAGGAGGTTGGAAGAGGAGGAGGAGGAGCAGGAGGACGAGGAGGAGGAGAGGGAGGACGAGGAGGGGGAGGACGAGGAGGACGAGGAGGACGAGGAGGACGAGGAGGACGAGGAGGGGAAGGGGTCAGGAGCTCCCGGGCCGCGCATTGAAGGAGTCACGTCGTCGGACATGCCACGGGGTCGCGACAGGCCCAAGACTTCTGGCTGCCCCGAGGCCAGGAGCTCGCCCCAGCAGCTCTTCGCTTCCACTGCTGGGCCCCTGGCTGGCGCATTCCTAGGAAGGCACCAACCATACACCAACACCGATCCTGGCCCAGGATCACCCTGGGCCCAGGACGGTGTATACGCCCTCCTGCCTTGCGCAAGAAGGCATATACACCGATCCTGGGCCCAGGGTGATCCTGGGCCAGGATCGGTGTTGGTGTATAGCTGGTGCCCTCCGAATTTCTCCGTGTTCGGACCATGGGCGCCCGTGCCCGCGCGCCACGCCCCCCGCACGCGCGCCGGCCGGCGGCGCCCGACCTCCGGCCCAGGGGCGCCCGCGCCCGCCCCGCACCCGCCCCGCGCAGCTCGCCGCGGGTGCGCAGCGTCTCGGCCGCGGGCGCCCGGAAGGGGGTGCGGAAAGCGCGGGAGGGACGCCCCACGGCCAAGGCCGCCCAAAGCCAGCAGCGGCCGCTGCTGGGCAGGCGGCGTCTGGGCCTCCACGGCCCGCGTCCGCAGCGGCGCGGGCAGCGAGCCCGGCCCAGAACGCACAGGAACTGCTGTCGGCCGTTGTGCCCCCTCTTTCCGTGCCCCTCTTGAGGAGCAACGACAGGAGGGGACTGGCATAAGGGGGGGATGCATCGACCTGGAATCGGCGATGCATCGCCGATACATCGGCGATAGGCCCCCGATGGCGAACCCGCACCTTGCCTCGGCGGGTTGGGGCCGTCGGGCCCCTATCGGCGATCAATGGGCGATTGGGGGTCGATGCGCCCCCCCCCCAATGCTGAAGGGGCCCTGCGACACACAAATAAATACACACAAATAAAGCAATCCCCATATTTTCCAATATTTTTGGGGTTTTCGCCTTCCCCCCCACTTCCCATGTTTTCCCATATCTTCCTGGGACTCGACGTTTAATTGTGTCTGTGTGTTTTTTCTCCTCCTGACGATAGGAGAGGACTGGCAGAAGGGGCGGATGCATCGACCTGGAGAATCGGCAAGGCATCGCCGAGAGACCGGCGACAGGCCCCCGATGGTGAGCCAGCACCTGCCTCGGCGGGTTGGGGCCGTCGGGCCCCTCTCGGCGATCAATGGGCGATTGGGGGTCGATGCGCCCCCCCCCCCTTTCCTATTCCTCCTCCTCCCCCTGCTCCTCCTCCTCCTCCTCCTCCTCCTCCTCCTCCTCCGCCGCGGTGGAGGGCAACTCGGCGCTACGAGAAGCCTTCCTCCGCATCTTGGGCGAAGAGGTGCACTCCCGTCTCGACGTCATGTGCGGGCACGGGTTCCTCGACATCCAATCCTTTTACGACAGTATCTGCTGGCTCCGTCTAGCCAAGACGGCGATAGCGCTGGGTTTCCCGCCCACGATCCTCTTCCTGGAGCTGCAGCTCTGCCTGGCGCCGCGGACGCTGGCGCAGGGCGAGTGCTTCTCAAAAGCTTTCCAGCCGAGCCGCAGCGTGATCCAAGGGTTGCGCAGCGGCACGAGGTTCGCGCGCTGCATGACATACTTCATCCTCGGCAAGCTGACGTCGGACCACCCAGGCGTCGACATGCGGCTGTGGATCGACGACCTGTCTCAGTATGTTGTAGGATCGCGACGGCACATCAGGACAGTGTTAGTGCAGGTTCTCAGGCAGACCAGTGACCTTCTCGGCAGCGAGGGGCTTCAGGTGGCGAGCAAGAGCGTCGTTATCTGCTCCAAGCGCCAGGACGCGAAGCACATCGTCGCCCGTCTCCGTCGGCACGGCGTGCAGGTCACAGCTGCCGTGCAGACCAGCTTCCTGGGGGTCGACTCAGGAGCTGGGCGGCACGCGCGGGCTACCCAAAGGAAACGAGTGAGCAAGGCGACCGCCATGCACGATCGCATCGCTCGCTTTGCCAGGGCGAGTCGGCGCTACAGGCCGACGATGAAGCTGGAGGCTGCTGGAGCTCAACCTGCAGGCCATTACGGCCATCAAGTGTACGGAGTGCATGGCTCGGCCATGCTGAACATGAGGAGGCGTCTGGGACATGTCGCGAGTTCTGCCCGACGTGGGCGGTGTCTAACGACGGTGTTGGACTCAAGGTACGTCGACCAGGACCCAGGCTACCATCTCCCGTGCGACTGTCTGAAGATGTGGTTGCAGACCTGGTTCAGTGAGAAGCGTGTTCGTGCTGGCATTCAGCTTGCCTGGCCTGTAGTGACCAGGCAATTCAGGGGCATGGCCCCGTCGCTGCGCAGCAGGAACGTGCGCGGCCCACTGGAGTGGGGGACCAGGCCTTGCGGAGCTGAGGGCCGCGAGGCTTTCATTTTCGACGGCGACCTCGGGCCAGACACGGATTTCAGCGACCCCACACACGAGCTCGGGTCCACCGTCAAGCGCAGGCAGTGGGAAGCCGCTGCGGCTCACCTCTGCGGCGGTGGGCTGGAGCACGGGGTCGACAACAGATCCTATTGTAGCTACATTCAATCTCTAGAGCGGGCCCACAAAGGGGCATCAGCCAGCGGAGCTCATGCCCTGCATCGCGGCAGGCGGCTCCTGGCCGCTGCAGAGGGTCTCCGACCAAGTCGGGAGCCTCGAGAGCACGTGGTGTCCCAGATGCAAGGTTGCCCCTGAGACGCAGTTTCATAGGTGCTGGGCCTGCCCACGGAACGTGGGCTCGCCTGCCTCCGAAGCGTCAGAGTGCCTAGCGGCGCAGGCCCATAGCCAGCACGGGTCGGAGCCATGCCTTTGGCTGAGGGGCCTCCTGCCCTCGGAATGGACATCCACCCCAGCCCCAGCGAGTGAGCCCTCTTGGCTTGCCAGTGGGGTTGAGGGCCCCTTGCGGTCAGGATCGCTGGGCACAGGCTCAGCGACCAAGCCTCTACTTCTCTTCGGAGACGCCAGCGGGGAGGTCCAGGGTCGAGGGACGAGGGCCCGCGCAGGGTAGGCGTCGGAGTTGTTGCCGTGTCACCTTTCAGCCCTTTCGTTATTGATGCCTCCATCCGTGGCCCTCTTCCAGGCCGCCGTCAGACGGTCCCGAGGGGAGAGCTGCTGGGGCTAATCGTTGCAGTTGAATTTAGTGCTGGCCATATGATCTACATTACCGACAATGAATCGGCGATGATTGGCTGGCACCAGCAGCGTTTCGATCACCCTCAGGGCGACAACGCAGATCTGTGGTCCAGGCTTGGCAAGTTGCGCACCAGTCGGAATTTCGACCAAGTCACCGTGCTGCAGGTCTCGTCACACCAGTCTGCTCACGAGCTTGCTGACTCGAGCCTTGCTTGGATGGCTATCGGGAACGAAGCTGCAGACGAGGTGGCGGGCATGGCCGCATCCGAGGCCCGTGTGCCTGCCTCTTTTCGGCAGAAGGTTGCCCGCTCGGAGCAGATGGCCAGGTTGGTGCGCCGTCGTCTTTTGCGTGCCACCCTGGAGGCGATCGCTGAGGAAAAACGTTGTGGTGCTCGTGTTGTGGGGAAAAAGTCCCGTTCCCCCCCCCCCTCTGCTTCCGCTCTTGCTCTTTTCTCTTCCTCCCACTCGTTGTCCGAGGATGGAAAAAGTTGCCTGAGATGTCGTGGGAGCGCGTCTCAGGCCTCCTTGACCGAGTGGAGGCACAGCCAGTGTTTCGAGCTAATTCATCAAGATCAGAATTTCTCTCGGGCGCCGAAGGGTCAGTGTGTGCACATTGGAGGTCGTTGGACCCATCCCAGTCATCACCTCCTGTATAGTCACAAGTTGAATATTTGGGTATGTAGCTCGTGTGGATTTTATGGAAGCCAGCAGATGCGTGGTTTAATTTCCGAATGTCTAGCCTCTCCCGAGCTTCCCCCAGAGAGGCGTAGTAACATCACGCCGACCAGGAGAAGTTATATCGAGAAAATTCACCAGGGTTTATGGCCCAAGTATTGAAGTTTGAGTTTCTGTGTTGGTCCTTCCCTGGCAATGCTTGGGCAAGGACCGTAAGCCTAATTCAACCCGAGCAGACGGCTTGGGTGGTGGTTGGGTTATGTCACTTCGCTTCGCGATCGGTCCTATCCTATCCTATCCTATCCTATCCTATCCTATCCTATCCTATCCTATCCTA
The DNA here is from genome assembly GCA_963575745.1 of Prorocentrum cordatum. Lineage (NCBI taxonomy): Eukaryota > Dinophyceae > Prorocentrales > Prorocentraceae > Prorocentrum > Prorocentrum cordatum. The sequence continues at coordinate 101,453 of CAUYUJ010015981.1, forward strand.
TCCTATCCTATCCTATCCTCCTCCTCCTCCTCCTCCTCCTCCTCCTCCTCGATGGGCATATCCCCCCTACCGTTGCCCCCGTCCTTTCGACCGTCCCGATCGGCGGGCACTTCCGGTCCGCCACCCATCGCTCGGCCAGGCGCAAGAGTGACCCTCCGGGTAAGAGTGACCGCTGGTGCGCAGCCTTCGGGGGCGCGAGGGAGCCAAACCCAAGGGCGCGGGCCGCTCATATCGGGGATGGACAGACCCCCCTTTAGTAAAACGTGGTTTAGTGAAAACGACCTGAGGCCCAAACCTGGCGGGCGCAAGCCTGGAAAATAACGGCCACGGTGCCATCTCGTTCGGGAGCTCCCGAGCGAAGTGAACCCCACCCTCCCCCTCAGAAATCGTGGGGGGTAGGGGTAGGGTTCGCATGTGGCCCCCTAACCATGCGCTGGTTGGCTTTTTGCAGCGTGCACACGTCTGTTCTGTCAAGATCATCCCCTCGTCTTGCCTGCGCGCTCTTCGCTGCCGCAGTGCCCCTGCGTCTCCGCTCGCGGAGCGAGGGGCCTCCGCGGGATCCTTGACCTTGACCTTGACCTTGACCTCGACCTTGACCTTGATCTTGACCTTGACCTCGACCTCGACCTCGACTTTGACCTTGACCTTGACCTTGACCTTGACCTTGACCTCGACCTCGACCTTGACCTTGACCTTGACCTCACCTGTTCTCCTCCCTCCTGAAACAGTCGGGGGCGGCCACGAGGGGGGTGTCCGAGAGGGGGGGCTGCAGATCATGGCCGGCGGCACGTGCGCGGCCCAAGGGTGGGGGGGCCAGGGACGTGACGAAACAAGACGAGGCGCCATGAGATCTGGGGAGATGTCATGGCCCCCGCCATGATATCACCCCCCCCCCCTAGTCATCAACCCCCTCTTTGCCGCCCCCGTTCCTGAAGAGGAACAGACTCCGCCCCCCTCCCGAGGCCGGGCTCCGGCCAGCCCCCTGGGGGCCATTGCAGTCTCAGATCCGTCCTGCACGACGCCTTCACTCTGCACTTGAGTTCATACCATCTCAGGGGAAGCTCAACGGTGTGCTGTTCAACCGAACCTGCAGGGTGGGCTTTGTCTCAGATCCGTGCTTCGGGGCGGATCGTCCTGCGCGCCTCGTCTCCGTCGTCGTCGTCATCGATGTCGTCGGCGTCGTCGTGGTCGTGCGTGCGTGTCGCTCTGCTCGGGACTCGTTTCCCGTGTGCAGTGGCCACCACCACCTCTCGGTGGAAGCGGCATCGGACCTCCCACACCACCCGGCATCTCCTGCACAAGAGTACCCTGTGGTGCGCACGCGCTGATCCAATGTGGAAAGCGCTTGCCTACGACCCCTTTGCAAAAGGTCCGATGCGGGACAGGTGCGCGCGCGCATGTCGAAGAAATCATTCAAAACCACTGGCATCCAAACAAAGTCAAACAGTAGCTACTCCAAAACGATCAACACCAATGGTACTTCAACAAACAAGTTGCCAGAATCCTGCGCGCGCAACCGCCTAAATTCTTAGAAAACCGAGACCACGCGGGACACACCCACGCTCGTGCCGAAAACGCTCAACAGGCACCGCGCGCCCGCCAGCTCTGTCCAATCGTACCGTGCGAGCCTCACGCGCGCGCGCCCCCGGGCGCGCACGTCGAAATCACTCCAAAACCATACGGCTTTTCCTTCCCCAATCACTGGCTTTTCCTTCCCCAATCACTGGGTTGTGCCTCCAGGGTTTTCACTGGCTTGTGAAGACCGGGGGAGGGGGGACAACCGCGTCGCGCCGGTGTGCCTCGAGGTTTCCCCGTCGTGTTTCCTTTCGAAGGGATTCCTCGGGGGGTCCCCGGTCGTTTCTTAACATGCAAGGGCCTTGGGTTCCCTGGTCTCGCTTCCTGACAAAAAAATCCTCGGGGGTCCCCGGTCTTGTTTCCTTGCTTGGGTTTCTCGGAATCCTTTGTCTTGTTCCTCTGGTTCCCTGGTCTTGTTCCTTGCCTGGGTTCCTAGGGCTGCCAGGTCTTGCTTCTTGCTCGGGTTTCTCGTGTTCCCCGGTCTGGTTCCTTGCGTGGGTTCTTCGGGTTCTCCAATCGTGTTCTTCATGTTCCACGGCATTGGAAAGAAACGCAAAGCAGTGTCAAACACGGCGCCCATGCAATGGGAAGCTTTTCCCTCATTGGGGTCGCGCCAGGTCCATAACAACTCCAGAGAAATGCCTCCAAAAACACACGAAAACTCATTGGCTTTTCAATTCACCGACGCGGCGGGCTAAAGGCGTGCTAAAATCTCTGGCGAGGAGTTCGGAATCCGCCACCGTGCCGCGAGGCACGAGTTGGAGCGCCCTCAGGTCCCTTGTAGCCTTCGATCCTTTCCTCAAGACTGAGCATGAGCATCACGAGGCCTGGACCCAAAATTCTCAAGTTCCCCGCGGTTCCCAAGGTTGAAGGGGCCCTGGGACACACCAATAAATACACACAAATAAAAGGATTCCCCAGATGTTCCCATATTTTCTGGGTTTTCGTCTTCCCCCCCACTTCCCATGTGTTCCCATCTTTTCTGGGAAATCGACGATGACTTGTGTCTGTGTGTGTCTTTTCCCCTCCTGAAGGGTGCCTCCTCGCGGCTCCCCGGACCAAAGCTGGGACGGCTCGGCTCAGAGATGGCTCTCGTCCTGGGCGCAGCCTTTCATGCCTCCTCCTCCTCCTCCTCGTCCCCTCCGCCTCCTCCTCCTCCTCCTCCTCCCCCTCCTCCTCCTCATCCTCCTCCCCCTCTTCCGGGGCCGGAGCCCGCGCGGTCCACGCGGCGGAGGCGCCGGAGGGGGGGGGGCGGGAGGCAGCAGCGCAGACCGGCTGTGGAGGGCGAGGAGGGGTCAAGCAGTGGCGGAGCGCCCCAGGAGCGCTCCGCGGGGCCTGCGCTCAGGAGAGCGCTTGGCTTTCATGCCTCCGAGCGCGCCTCCCAGGAAAGTCCAGGAGCGCCCAGGGAGGTCCGGCACGGTCCAGGAGCACAGTCAGCCCGCACGGTGAGGACGGGCAACCTTCCCAGGGGTGTCCTTGCATCCTCGCCTCCGCGGTCCATCCTGAGCCCCTCTCGTTGGCCGCGCCCCGCTCGAGAAGCTTCGAGATGGGCGCCCGAGGCCCTTGCATCCTTGTCGCGCATCCTTATGATACATGCCGACTGCACTCCAAGACGTCCAGGATGGTTCCCCGACGGTCCAGGAGGCCTCCAAAATGCCTCAAGAGCGCCTCACGAGGACCCCAAGAGATCCAGGGAGGGAAAATCCGTTGATGTCCTCCACGGTTTCGCAAGAATGTCACATTCTCGCCTTTTCGGGCTTCCAACGCTCCAAGACGTCCGGGAGGGGCGGAGGGGGAAAGGGAAGGGGTAGAGGGAAGGGGGGAGGGGGAAGGCGGAGGAGGAGGAGGAAGGAGGGGGAGGAGCAAGGAGGAGGCAGGGGAAGGAGGGAGGGAGGAGAAAGGAGGACGAGGAGGAGGAGGAGGAGGAGGAGGAGGAGGAGGAGGAGGAGCAGGAGGAGGAGGAGTAGGAGGAGGAGGAGGAGAGAGGACCCAGAAGAAGCCCCCCTCCTCCCCCTCTCTTCCCCAGATACGCGTCGCCTTGATTTGTTGTTCCATGCGGGTTCCCTAGAAGTCCTGAGAACTTTCTCCGGGGCCGGCTGGTCATCCTGAGTCGTTGTCTGACGGCCCTGGGCCCAAGGAGGAGCCCCAGGGGCCGAAAATTGTAAACACGATCGACCGACGGACCCGGAAAGGAGTACAAGAATGGAAGGCGTGGAAACGTTTTCAAAACACTTGACTGGGCGACGGGCAGCTGCAATGCTGTAAATGTCGATGGTTATATACAGTGCCAGGGGCTATGCTGTGCTGTGTCGTTCCAAAACGGCACGAACTAAGAGGTGGCGAATCCGAACAGAGGCGACACGCACCGACAGTGGACGGACCGAAACGGGGCGAACCCAGACGCAACGAACTGACTCAGCACGAATCCAGACGAGGGCCAAACAGACCCGAATCAATTCGAGGAAAGACTAACCGAGGCTGGGAGAAGCCGAACACGTTTCGGATCACCCTCCTGAAACCACAGGGCAAGGGAAGCGCCAGAGGACGCGCTAGAGAACGCGTCAGAGACGAGCCAGGGGACGTGCTGCGGGACGCGCCACTGAACGCGTCAGGGGACATGGTAGTGGGCGCGCCCAGGGGCGTGCCAAGGGGGAAGCGGCAGGGGACAGACCATGGAACGTGCCAAGGGACGTGCCCTTCATGGGATACGCCACGGAACTGTGTCAGGGGACGCGCCAGGGGACGCGCCACGGAACGGGCAGGGAAAGCGCCAGAGGACGAGCCAGGGAACGCGTCAGAGACGAGCCAGGGGACGTGCCGCGGGACGCGCTACTGAACGGGTCAGGGACATGATAGTGAACGCCCCAGGGGGCGCTCCAAGGGAGAAGCGCCAGGGGACAGGGGCACAGTTTGAGCATGAAGACGTCCCCCGATGAAAAGCAAGGCCAAGGAACGTGCCATGGGATGCGCCACGGAACGTGTCAGGGGACGCTCCAGGAGAGAAGCGCCACGGAACGGGCAGGGAAAGCCCCAGAGGACGAGCCCGGGAGCGCGTCAGAGGCGAGCCGGCGGGCGTGCCACGGGACGCGCCACTGGACGCGACAGGGGACACGGTAGTGGACGCGCCAGGGGGCGTGCCAAGGGCGAAGTGCCAGGGGACAGACCAGGGGGACGAACCAAGGAGTATGCCATGGGATGCGTCACGAGACGTGTCGGGGGACGCGCCGCAGACGTGCCGAGGGACGCGCAAGCCAGGGAACGTGCCAGGGGACGCGCCAGAGGACGTGCCACGGGACGCGCCAGAAGACAAGCCAAGGGACGACCCACCCCAGTGCTCCGCTGGATCCGCGGCTTCAGTTCCCCCTGCACCCATGGCACGCTGGGCGAACTTAAGCCACTGATCTGGAGCGCACCACGGATGAAACAAGAATGCGTGAAGCCGACTTAGGCAAAGGGCGAAGAACTTAGGCGAGGCCAGCGTTGAAGATTGAACGGACAGGGCAGAGAGACAAGCAAAAAGAAGTAGGCCCAAGAGCTCGAAGTATACGCTAGTCTCGCGATACTGGTAGGAGGGCGAAAAACCCGAACAGAATCGAACGAATAGAACCATTAATCCGACAAGGGAGGAACCGAACAAAGGAAAGAACGAAATACACATGCAAACTGCTGCCTGCGAGTGTGGTCGTTTCGGTTCCCTGTGTCCTAGGTAGGAGAAAATGATAGCTAGACAGCAAGAGTCAAGGTATGGCCCCCCAATCCTCTACGCGTTCCTCCTCCTTCTCCTCTTCCTCCTCCTCCTCCTCCTCCTCCTCCTCCTCCTCCTCCTCCTCCTCCTCCTCCTCCTCCTGGAACTCCACAGGGCGGGGCCGCCACTAGTGATGCCCTCGCTCGAGACATCCTGAGACTGTTGCCCACAGGCGAAAAGAACACACACACACACAAACATATAGATTCAGCTCACGGGCAAAACAAACCCATGCACAGAAAAAAGGCTTCAGTTCTTCCTTCGCTTCATCCTCCTCCTCATCATCATCCTCCTCCTGCTGCTCCTTGTCCCCTTCCTCCTCGTCGTCCTCCTCTTCTTCCTCTTCTTCCTCCTCCTCCTGCTATTCGTCTACCTCCTCCTCCTCCTCCTCCTCCACCTCCTCCTCCTCCTCCACCTCCTCTTCCTCCTCCTCCTCCTCCTTCTGCTCCTCCTCCTC
>CAUYUJ010015981.1:112329-162329 GCA_963575745.1 Prorocentrum cordatum
TCGTAGACGTAGCAGTAGTAGTCGTAGCCGTAGTTGTAGTCGCAGTAGTAGTTGAATCGTTGTAGACGTAGGTGTTCGTAGCAGTCGTAGTGGAAGTGTGGGTATGTGTAGTCGTAGTAGTGGTAGTGGTGGTCGTAGTAGTGGTAGTGGTAGTGGGAAGATTTGTAGTAGTAATAATCGTAGTAGTAGAGGTCGTAGTCGTACTAGAAGTGGTCGTAGTAGCAGTTGTTGGATTAATCGTTGTCGTATTATTACTCATCGTCGTCCAGCCGTTCCTTTAGTAGTCTTAGTCGTGGTTGTAATAGTAGCAGTAGTAGTAGTAGCAGTGTTAGCAGTAGTACTAGTAGTAGCAGTAGTCGTAGTAGTAGTAGTAGTAGTAGTAGTAGAAGCAGTAGTAGTAGTAGTAGTAGTAGTAGTAGTAGTCGTCGTAGTCGTAGTCGTAGTCGTAGTCGTAGTCGTAGTCGTAGTAGTAGTAGTTGTCGTAGTAGTAGTAGTAGTAGTAGTGGTAGTAGTAGTAGGAGTAGTAGTCGTAGTAGTGGTAGTCGTAGTCGCAGTCGTAGTCGTAGTCGCAGTCTCAGTCGTCGTAGTAGTAGTAGTAGTAGTAGTAGTCGTAGTCGTAGTCGTAGTAATAGTATTTGTATTAGTAATAGTGGTGGTAGTAGTAGTAGTAGTAGTAGTAGTAGTCGTAGATATAATCGTAGCAATAGCTATTGTAGTCGTAGTAGCAGTAGTAGTAGTAGTAGTCGGAGTAGTAGAAGGAGTAGTAGTAGTAGTAGTAGTAGTAGTAGTAGTACTAGTAGTCGCAGTAAGAATCGTAGTAGCAGTGATGGTGGAGGTCGTAGTAGTAGTAGTAGTGGTAGTGGTGGTAGTAGTAGTAGTAGCAGTAGTAGTAGTAGTAGTTGCAGTAATGCTAGTAGCAGTCGTCGTCGTAGTAGATAGTCGCAGTAGTGATCGTCGTAGTGGTAGTCGTAGTCGTAATCGCAGTAGTAGTAGTAGTAGTAGTAGTAGTAGTAGTAGTAGTAGTAGTAGTAGTAGTAGTAGTAGTAGTAGTAGTAGTAGTAGTAGTAGTAGTATAAGTAGTAGTAGTAGTAGTAGTAGTAGTAGTAGTAGTAGTAGTAGTAGTAGTAGTAGTAGTAGTAGTAGTAGTCGTATAGTAGTAGTAGTCGTAGTCGTAGTACTAGTAAGTCGTAGTCGTAGTAGTAGTAGTAGTAGTAGTAGTAGTAGTAGTAGTAGTAGTTGTAGTAGTAGTAGTAGTAGTAGTAGAAGTAGTAGTAGTAGTAGTAGTAGTAGTAGTGGTAGTAGTAGTAGTAGTACTACGCATGATTCTGCTAGTAGTAGTGACAGTGGTAAGTTACGGTGACGCTGATTGAAGCGATCGCTGCGTTTGAAGGCTAGTGCTGCAGTGCGTACAGGCTAGGCTAGTGCTTGAAGCGATCGCTGCGTTTGCAAGGAGTGGTTTAGAGGCCACTCTTCAGAACTGGATATTCATGAGCACCCATGTGTCGGCGTCCGGGGCTTTTGCTTTAAGACTGGCGAGGGGCATCACCGGCGTGGGGGATCGGCCATGACCCGTCGCGTCCATTCATCCCCCACGCTTCTCCTCAGGTGTCTGGCCGAAGCCCTACTGCACAGAGTAAGGAACACTCATGTTATTTGTTCTGACCTCGCCTACGTCTCCCTCCCACCCGCGCCTGCGACACAGCATAGCTAACAAGACACTTTCTCGTTTCGTGTCGATTTCGGGACTGTTTTCAAATACTTGAAGTCCTGAGGATCTGGCCCACTTTCGATTGTCTCGTGTTGGGAGCGGCAGCTGTGACGTAGCTGCCAAGACGTGTGAGGCACTTACGAGACACATCTCCGCAAAAGCCCGCCAGATCGGTTCCTCCGTGCCTCGCCCGAGAGGCTGCCCGATGGCGCCCCGTTCGCAGACCTTGGGGTTTGGAGTTTTGATGGGCCTATTTTCCACCACCACCACCATAAGTTGGAGATGGAGGGGGTCCTCCTCCTCCTCCTCCTCCTCCTCCTCCTCGTCCTCCTCCTCCTCCTCTGCCTGCACCTCCTTCCCCCCGCCTTCTTCCTCCCCGTGCCGCTTTCTTCCCCGACCCCCACCGCGCCCCCCCCTCGGTCTCATCGACGCCACCTGCCACTTGCCCATGCCCGCGGTGCCGGCGCTGGACGCCCGGAGCTTCATCCCGGCGAAGGCAGCGGCCGCTTCCCCGCTCACCCGCCCTGACTTGATTTCGGATCCGCCGTGCTACCCAGACGTCCTCAAGTTGTGAAGCTCTCACGACGGGAGGTTTTTCGTTATTTTCGGCCTCTGGGGGCCCTGACCGGGCCTCGGGGCCGCGAAAAAACGCTTCAGGGTGAAAAAACAGTGCTTGAGAAATGGGTCGAGACCTCTGGGGGTCGACGCCATGAAAAAATCATGACGTCGGGGGTCTGGGTACGTTCTGATCTTCCCATGCCACATTTTGCCAGACACATGCCCCAAGCGATGCGAGCAAGTGTGGCGAACGTGTCCGCCTCAGAGCAGTGGGGTAGACATGCCCGTAGCGGTATAGGCGGAAACGGCGGCGGCAAAGCAGGGCGGAAATGGGCATCAAAGGAGCTTGAAAAGTAGGGCGGGAGTATCCGCAGGTCCCACACGGTACCCCAACTGGGGTCGTTCTCCGAGGACGTCTCGGCGGGCGGCTGGGGCGCCCCGGTCCCAGGACCGTGTGGTGATGGACCGGGCAGTGAGGTCTCCTGGGGGTTCGAGGTCACCGCACGGTCTGTCACCGCACCGCATTGGGGCCCCAAAGCCCAGACTCCCTCGCGTCGCGAAAAAATCGTGACCAGAGGTTTTTCGCTACTTTCGGCATCTGGCTTCCCTTCGAGGGCCTCGGGACTGTCCAAAAACGGCTCTGGATGAAGAGCCGGTCCCCGGGGGAGGGATCCAGAGCTCTGGGTGTCGACGTTGCGAAAGAATCAAGGCGTCGGGGGTCTGGGAGTGAGCGACGCAATTAAAAAAACGGGGTCTTTTTCGCTGGCGCTGGCGCGCAAGCTGCCCGCGCAAGCTCGCGCGTGGGCATGCGACCTGCCGCGCTGGCGGTCCGCGCAGGCCGCCGCGTAATGAGGCCAGGGCGGCCGCCCCTGGTCTAGTGTCTTGTCCGTCTCCAGGGCCTCATGGAGGCTTCTCGTCGGGTCCGTTTTGAGGAAGTCAGCGGCGAGCGAGGGGGGACGTGAAGAGGAGAAGGCCTTCGCAGAAGGCGGGGGGATTCTCAGAAGCCCTGGCGCCTCGTGAGAAGTTTTCTGTGTCTTCGGGGAAGGCTCGGGAGACTTTGAGGAGGCCAGTGGACTTCCGAGCCTTCTGAGGAGGCCCGCCCCTCCTCACTTTCCCCCTGGGCGCCCCGCCGATAATGGGGGCAGGGTAGACCCAGGAGGGGTCTGGGGACCGATTTCGGACGAATGTGTGCCTGGCGGGAAATCCACCTGGCACCTCGTTTGTTTTTGTTTCTCTCTTTCCCATTGCCTGGAAGCTGGATGCACATGGCGTGGCCGGCCCGGGCGCGAGCCGGATCCTTGGAACACTTTTGGGTTGTGAGAACACTTCGTGGCAGGACTATGGGAATGCCAGGACGGTCGGTCCCTGCTCAAGTCTGCGCTGTGAAGGAATCGCACCGTCGGGGGCCCTGGGGTGGTGCAGGGGACTGGGGCGGGAACGCTCGGCTGAAGCGGCCAGCGCCTGGGCGCCTCCTCCAGGCAGCTCCTCGCGTGCTCCGGAGACCTTCGGAGGCCCCCCCCCCCGGACTGGGACCTCTCGTGTGCCCCTCGGGAGCCCTCGAGTGACCCTCGGAAGCCTTCGGGCGGGGGTGGACAGACCTCCTACCCTGACACGTCGATCAGCGAATTTGCCGTTTTCGGTTCGCGAGAGAGCGTCGCGGCCGTCATTTTTGCGGGTCCAGGTCCGTCGGTTTCGGTCCCAGGCCGTTTTCACTAAGGGGAGGTTTACTAAAGGGAGGTTTGTCCACGGCCGACTCAGGTGCCCCCAGGGTGATAGGGGGGGCGCAGGGGGACGCCGTGGGACCAGCAAAGCAGCCCTGAGATCCGACGCTGCCACACAATGGCAACAGCGTAAGCCATCGCGCCTGGAGCCCCAGACCCCCTCTTTCTGCACCGCTCTTCGGGCCGCGTCGATCTGCGAGGGCCCCGGGGGCCCGAAGGGAGGCGAAAACGCCCAGCCCTCCTCCTCCTCCTCCTCCTCCTCCTCCTCCTCCTCCTCCTCCTCCTCCTCCTCCTCCTCCTCCTCCTCTCAGGGAGGGCCCCCCCATCCCCCCCGCGCCTGCAGCGCCTCGCGCTGCGGCCCCCGCTCCTGCCTGGCCGTCTCTGCGGCACGTGCGGGCCCGTCGTCGCCGCGGCCGGAGAGTGCTCGGCTCGGGCCGTGGGGCGTCGGAGGGCGCCCGGCAGGAGCCCGAGGCCCGAGGCCTGGCGGGGGCACCTTGGCCGCCGCCTCGGCGCGCTGACCTTGAAGCGCAAGCCTCCCCCTCCTCCTCCTCCTCCTCCTCCTCCTCCTCCTCCTCCTCCTCCTCCTCCTCCTCCTCCCCTCCTCCTCCTCCTCCTCCTCCTCCTCCTCCTCCTCCCTCCTCCTCCTCCTCCTCCTCCTCCTCCTCCTCCTCCTCCTCCTCCCCCCTCTCCTCCTCCTCCCCCTCCTCCTCCTCCTCCTCCTCCTCCTCCTCCTCCTCCTCCTCCTCCTCCTCCTCCTCCTCCTCCTCCTCCCTCCCTCCCTCCCTCCCTCCCTCCCTCCCTCCCTCCCTCCCTCCCTCCCTCCCTCCCTCCCCTCCTATACCTAAGGTAGTGGTGGTGGAAAAGGTGCGCGCTGGCGAGCGATTGGTCCCGGTTCCGTACGGCTCGGCGAGCTCCGTCGCCACGTCCGGCGGCAGTGGCCTCATATGCTTCGGGGGCATGCGCTCCCCCCGATCCGTGGAGCTGGCGCCCACCCCACGCCAGAGCCGTAGTCCCCGTTGAGTCGCGGGCGAACCAGCTTTTTCGCATCCACGACCTCGCGGGCCGGCCCCTCTGGGCCGCGACCACGCGGGTAATCACGGGGCGCTGCTGTCCCGCACGCCCCTCGCGGAGCATCTCCGTGCGACAGCTCAGACGCGGAAGGCTCTGAGCCTGCTCGCGGTTCCCCCTCCCCCTTCCGCAGCGGCGGGTGCACTGCCCCTTTGGGGACCTGGAGGCCTGGAGGAAGCGTGGAGCTCAAAAACGAGAAAGGACATCTCCGTGCGACCGCGTCTCCGCAGCATCGCGCCCCGAACCCGAGGCCGCGAAGGGGCGCGGACACGGAGATCTGCTCGCCGCTCCCGCGCGCGCGCGCGCCCCGACGGGCGGCGGCGTGCACGGGCCGCTGGGGCCCGCAGCCTTCTGGGCTCCAGCCGCTCGGGCCTCGCCCAGGGGCCCTCCCTGGGTGCAGCCCCGCCTCCCTGCCCCTGGCGGGGGGGGGAGGGCCGCCGGGGGGGGCTCCTTCGGGGAGCCCAGCGCGCCCATGGCGAGGCCCCCCGCCCCGAGGGGGGCAGGGCCGCCAGGGGCCGCGGCGCATGGGGCGCCAGGAACTGCTGCGCTACGAGAGCAGTGACTATGCGGCCGCCTGCGGCAGTGCCTCCGCGGTCAGCGCCAGCGCAGCACCGAGAGCCGTGTGCCCGGCGAAGAAGGAAGAATAATAATTATAATAAGAAGAATAAGAATACTAATATTATTATTATTAATAATAATAAGATTAATAATATTAATACTGAGAATAGAATAATAATAAGAAAAATATGAAGACTACTAAGAATAATAAACATAATCAGCATAAGAAGAAGAAACAACACAATAATAATAATCAGAAGAAAAATAATAAGAAGAAGAATAATAAGAAGAATAATAATAAGAAAAAGAAGAGCCGCCGTGAACATCAACTCTGGGCGCTCCGCGCGGACTTTTCTTGGATCCGCGCTGGGCCCCCCTGGCGGCGCCTCCGGCGCCGCCCCTGGCGCGCTCCGCGCGCCAGGGAGGGGGGTCCCGCGGTCGCCCAGGAAGTCCGAGGTTCGCTAGGGACTAGTTCCCCCAGAGCGACGGAGTCCTCTCGGAGTCCTTCCCGGAGGGAGGGTTTGTGGAGGGTTTCGGCTGTTTTGAAAGGAAGCCGGTCCCTAGCGAACCCTGAACTTTCCAAGGCCATACAGTCCCACGGCCAGGGATGTTTGCTCAGCGCGTCTCGCCGGCGGTTCCGGCCCACCACGCCTTGGCGCGACACGCTAACACACTTTTGTCCGCGAGCGTCAGCGTCCCGAGGAAGCTCTTCCCAGCCTTCCGACCCGCGGAGCGGAGAGACACACGGTCCGTTTGCTGGGCACAGCGTGTCGCCGGTCCCCCCCGCCGCGACGCGCTAAGAAACGAATCCTCCAGAGCGTGCCACGGGCCTCCAGAGCGTGCCACGGGGCACGGTGGCGGGCTACGCCTGGCTGGACCTCGAGCCGGGCTGCAGCGCCGAGGATGTCAAGAGGCAGTTCCGGCAGCTGGCCCTCAAGTGGCACCCGGACATGGTGGGCGGAAACAGAGCGGGGCTCAAGAGACGGGGTCAAGGCAAACGGGGGTCAGTCAGAGCGCCGGATCTTCAGGATCCTGCAGGGCCAGGGTTGCATTGACCCAGGCTTGGGCGTAAGATCCAGCAGGATCTTGCAGGTTCTTGCAGGATCCTACAAGCCCTGACTGACCCGGGCGGGCGGGACAAATGTCCATATGAGGCGTTCCAGAAAGGGCCTCGCCTTCGAGGATCGAAGGTGTTGTCATCTCTTCCGCGGCGAAAGGCGACGGACGGGCGGCAGGCGGCGGTCGGCGGAAGGGCGGCGGAAGGTCGGCGGAAGTAAAACGAGGCCGCCACCGTTGGCGGAAGCCAGCCGAAGCTGGGCGGAAGGCGGCGGAAGTAAAGGATGCGCCCCCAAGAGATGACAGCGTTTCTGGATTCAGGGTTCAGGGTTTCCGAAGTCGCCCATATCCACGGCCCCGCAGTCCCGACTCATCGGCCGCGAAGCCACGGATGCGGGGGTGTCTTGCGCGCTTGCGCAAAGGCCTCGCGCGGGACGCATCCGTGCGAGCGCGTGTCCGTGGAACCGCACCTCGGCATCTGGACTACGAGGGCGTGCGCATGTTCGGGCAGTTTGAGAACGCCCACCCAGACAAGTCGATTGAGGAAGTCTGCCCCAATTCACTATTCCAAATCCCTCGCTAATCGACCCCCCCCTAAAAAACTGGACCCCCCTCCAAATGCGACCTGATATTCTGGACCCCCCTCTTCGACGGGGCGCCTTGATAAACAGGACCCCCTAAGCTCCAATCCAAAGAAAACGCCCTAATAAACCGGACCCCCCCGGTTACAAAAAAGGCGCCTTAAAAAAATTGAACCCGGGGGGCGAGTAATGAGGGATTTGGAGTAGACGTTGGCATTCGCGTCTGCCGGTGCACTCTCCAGTCGGTTCCGCGCCATAGTAAACATGTTTTTGCCGGTCGCTCGTGTTCGGACGTCGATGAGCTACACTGAGCGGCTTGAATAAGGAACACTTGCTTTTCAAAAGGTGCTCGGTCGTTCCTTAGGTCTACATGCGTTGGTTACAGCTCCTTATGCGTTGTCTATTATTTATCGTTCCTTATGCGTTATTCCTTGGGATAAAAAAAACAGGGGCTTCGTCCCTTATTAATCGCTTCGCTCATGCCGCCAGCCCTGGAGCCCTCTTTAGGGCCTCTTGGGGGCCTCTTGGGGACCTCTTGGGAGTCTCTTGGGGCTCCTTGGCGGCGTTTTGGAGGCCCCCACGGCCTCTTGGGGGGCTCTTGGGGGTAGTCGATTGCGGCTCCCCCCTTATGTATCGTTCCTCAGGTCAGGCCGATGACTGCATGCCGTCTGGGGTCGCTCGAGGCGCGGCGCCGTGCGCACGTGGAGTGCCCTGCGAAGCTCCAGCAGATGGACCATCGATTCGAACCCTCACACAGTCGAGGGAGATTTCTAAATTGAAGCACACAGGCACCATTAATCCTCGATTCCCCCGAAAATATGGGAAAATGTGGGAAGTGGGGGAGAAAGCAGAAACCCAGAACATATGGGAAAATGTGGGGAATCGTTTTATTTGTGTGTATTTAGTTGTGTGTCCTGGGGCCCCTTCATAAATCACCCCCGCGCCCCCGACATCAACGTTGATCTCAGTACTGGCTGTGCTCTGGGGTTCGAATATCTCTGTCCCCTCACGCCCCCCCCCCCCGTCGCCGCGGCACCTTGGGCCACAGGGTTCGAATGGAATGTCCATGTACGGTCTCCCTGGGGGGCGTGCTGCGAACGGGTGTTTTGTCGACCCCTCGAGATCTGCTCGCCCCCCGTGAGGACAAGCACCCCGAGGGCCCCCCACGGGACGCGGCCACTGGCGTCTTCCAGCGCGTCAACGAGGCGCACGCGGTGCTCGCGGACGCCGAGACCCGGCGGAGGTACGACGTCGTGTGGAGGCGCGCCCACGCCGGAGCGGCGGGCGCCGCCGCGGCCGACGGGGTGCGTGCCCCAGGCCGACGTGCGAGTCAAATCTGCAGATCACCCGTGTGGGCGCGAGGAGAGTCGCGCCCCGCGCGCCGCGGTCTGGCCAGAGCGGCCGAGGGAGTACCGCTGCTCCCTGGCCGTCCAGGCTCGCGCCGTCGACTGCGGTGGAGACCCATGCCGCGGGTGCCCTGGGTTTCGTGGGCTTCGATGGTCTTGCGATGGAAAGCGTGACGTTCCCACACCAGCAGCCAATGGACGTCCTGGGGTCTCAAGGTTGAGTGTCTCGTGGACGGTTTCTGGTGGACTGGCCCCCACTGTACTGTATAGTGGCGACGACATGCTGCGGCCGCGCCAGGCCCGGAGAGTGCCGGTGCCCCCGTGGGGGCATCACGCCTCGCGCTCTCGGAGGGGGCTCGTTCGAAGCGAGTGCCGCGACAGTCGCTGATCTTTTGTTGTCCAGTCGCAGCCCCGGAGGTCGACCGCTTCCCCTGCCGGGGGTAGCTGTTCGGGCCGCATGAGATTATGATGGCCCCGGGGCCCGCCCCCGCGCTTTCCAGGGGCCGACACGGAGGAGACTCGCCCGCATGGAGGAGTCGTGCCGTCAGAGGTCTGGGGCATCTTGTCCTGTTCTGTTCCATGGGTGGGATGTCTGGAACTCGTCGGCGAGCTCAGGGGGGGAAAAGTGAGGGGGGGCAGGCCTTCTCAGAAGGCGGCGGTGCTTACAGTGCCGTTTTTAATACATGCTCCGCGTGCGGATCACGTATTAAAAGTGCAGGGATTTAGTATTAAAAACAACGAGGAATCAGAGCATCAACTTATTCATACATTAATCATGCATTAAATATCTTATATGTTTAAGCATCCTACGTATTAAAAACTGCCCTGTATCCGAAGCCCCCTGGCCTTCGGGGAGGCTCGCATCTATCTTCGAGGACAGCTGCACGGAAGCCTCCGGGAAGACCGGAGGGCCTCTGGGGAAGCCACGGCGCCTGCCGAGAGGGCCTGCCTCGCCCTGTCCCCCCCTCTCGGGGGTTACGAAATTTGCTGCATGCAGCTGGCTTCGGCCTCACCGAGGGGCCCATTCCTCGACACATAGCAGCCTCCGGCGCCGGGAGGCGAAGGGAAAATCGGCTTACGTGAGCTGAATTCCCCCCCCCCCCTCCCTTTGCTATCTCCCGCCCCTTCGCCCGACCCGAGAGGCCCGGGCGCGCGCCCTGGCGCGCCGCCCGCGGCGAGGCGCCCCTCGCCGCCGCGGGGCCCCGGCCGCGCCGCCGCGGGCGCGGCGCCGCCCGCGGCGGAGCCGCGGCCCGAGGGGCCGCGGCGCGGCAGCGGCGGCGGCGGGCCGCCGAGGGGCGGCGGCCCTCCGAGGGGCAATCAAACGGGGGTCAAGAGGAGGAGGGGGAGGCGGAGAGGAGGAGGAGAGAGGAGGAGGAGGAGGAGGAGGAGGAGGAGGAGGAGGTAGGATCGCCGCGGGGCCCGACGGAGCCCTGGGCCCCTCCTCCGCCGAGGGGCGGAGCCTCGAGACGGGGGTCAATGCAAACGGGGGTCAGCCAGAGCGCCAGATCTTGCAGGATCCTGCAGGGCCGGGCTCCCATTGACCCGGGCTTGGGTGCAGGATACTGCAGGATCTTGCAGGATCCTTCGCATTGACCCGGGTTTGGGTGCAGGGTCTGGCAGGATGTTGCAGGATTCTGCAAGGCCTGGCTGACCTGGGTCTGGATTGACCCGGGTCAGAAGATCCCCGGGGCAAGGGCCCAGCCCCCACCACTCTCTCGAGTCGCAGGATGAAGTCGGGCGCGTCCTTCTATAGGGGGATTTTCGACGAAAAATTAACAACACCCCGAAAATATTCAAAACAATAATCCAAAGTGTTCCCCCTACAGGGGGATTTTCGACGAAAGACAGACGATACCCCAAACATATGCAAAACATGCTCCAAGAATAGTCCCAGGGGGACGCGCCCGACATAATCGTAGGATTGAGTCGGGCGTGTCCTTCTACAGGAGGAATGTCCAAAGCTGGTCTAACACTCGGGGCGTTTTTTTGTTGTGACTATGTTTGAAACTGTTGAGCTGTTTGTTCCCTCATGGTGCTCTATTTCGGCCAACATCCGCCGGTAGGGGGACATGCCCGACCGAGTCGTACGATGTTCCAACCTACTTTTAGCCTTGCTCACCAGAAAGAACTTCGAGCACCAAGAAAGTACCGAAGCTGGAGGGTTTCCACGTGTCGGGCCCTGGGAGGCGGTACTCGATCGACACTGTTTCGACACTTTTCGGGGTGCTTAAGATTATCTCTGTGATGTGGCCCTTCAGTACGATGGGAGGAACTCTACTCGAGTCAGGGAGAAGTCAGGACGGGAGGTTTTTCGAGATGTTCTGCTTCCGGGGGCCCTTACCATGCCTCGGAACCGTGAAACAACCTTGAGATCCGACGCTGCAAACAAATTTCAACATCGCTAAAAATCACGACCGAAGCCCCCGACCCAATTTTTGTTGCGTCATTTGTCGAGCCGGATCGATTTGTGAGGATCCCGGGGGCCGAAATAGAGCGAAAACGCCTGTTGTGAAAAAATTGCAAGGCCAGGATCTCAGGGTTCGAGGTTGGAGTCTTTCGGGAGTTTTCGTAGGTCCTCGTCGGCTTTCCAGCCTCGGGGTGCTCTCCAGCGGCTGCGCCTCGCCGAGGGCGTCCTGGGAGTGCCTAGATCGTCCCGAACGGCCGCCGGAGAGGCAAGTTATGACCCGAAAACTAATAGTCAGAAAGAAATTCTGGAGATCCGAAGCTCCCCAAAAAATTGGTGCGGACGGTCTTCGGGCCGCATCCGGCCCCTGGGGGCCATCGCAGGGCCTCGGGAGCGTCAAATAATGACTCAGGACGAAGAACCGGCCCTAGGGAAGTGGTCCGGCCCTTCAGGGCCCACGCATCGAAAAAATCGGAGCAGCCGAATGTCTGAGATTACCGGGTTGGGCGAATGGGGCTGGGAGAAGTGACCAGATCGTCCGTGGTATCGCGCATGTCGAACGTGCTTCTTGCACAGGCGTTCCCGGCACGTGTCTTCCCAAGATCTCCCTCCCAACACGACGGTCCCAGAGATCCGATGTCGTGTTTTTTCCCATGCGGAGTCCCCGGATGTCCCGGCCCATTCCCCAGAGCCAGTTTTGCACCCTGAGCCGTTCTCTGGCGGTCCCGGGACCCGGCGAGGGCCTCGAGAGGCCGACAACAGGGAAAAACCTCCGTCTTGTTTTTTTTAAGACGCCGGATCTCTGGGCAGGGCTGGACCTAAACGCTGTGTTGCTGGATTTCGGCTGTGTTTTGGTTTTCGTTGTGGCAGGCAGGTGCAGAAAAGCGGGTAGAGCAAATTGAACAACGAAACGACAACAGCACGAAAAACGACGTCTAAGTCTAGGTCCAGCCCTGTCTCTGGGCAGTTGTTTTTCTCAGTCAGGGGTGATGATGCTCCAACCTACTTCAGCCTGAATCGCCAGAGAGACTCTATAAAGCACCAAGAGAGTACCGAGACTCGAGTCACGTGTCGGGGCTCTGGGAGGCGACGCTCGCTCGACACCGTTTCGATGATTGTCGGGGTGCTCGAGGGTACC
This sequence comes from Prorocentrum cordatum, assembly GCA_963575745.1. NCBI lineage: Eukaryota > Dinophyceae > Prorocentrales > Prorocentraceae > Prorocentrum > Prorocentrum cordatum. The sequence goes on from CAUYUJ010015981.1 coordinate 124,468, forward strand.
TCCGGGATGTGGTCCTCCCAGTACGATGGGCACAAAAAAAAAGTCGGGAAGGAGGAGGGAGGAGGAGGGAGGAGGAGGAGGAGGAGGAGGAGGAGGAGGAGGAGGAGGAGGAGGAGGAGGAGGAGATTGGCCCGCGTCGGGAAGGTTGGCTCCGCGTGCCGCTTCGCGGGCTCCGTGGGCCCACCGCGCGCTCTTCGGCTCGGCGCGCTGTCCCCAGGGCACCCGACGCGCGAGGATCTTTGCTTCCCAGCCGTCCTGTGGTCTCGGGTCCTCGCTTTGAAGAGAGAGCGCGCGCCGCGCCTCCTCCTCCTCCTCCTCCTCCCTCCTCCCCTCCTCCTCCCCTCTCCTCCTCCCTCCTCCACCTCCTCCTCCTCCTCCTCCTCCTCCTCCTCCTCCTCCTCCTCCTCCTCCGTCCTCCCCCTCCTCCCCCTCCTCCCTCCGCCCCCTCCTGGCTGTTGCCCTCCGCATGTCTCTGTTTCGGCACACCCCTCACACGCTTCGTGAGCTCCCCCTCAGGTCCCAGTGGCGCGGCTCGCATATGGTTGTGACCTTCGCCAGGCTGCTTTCATGACGCGACCCCCAGAGGTCCAGACCCATTCTCCTGGACCGGTTTTTCATCCCGAGTCGCTTTCTGACGCGCCCGAGGCCTGGAAATGGGCCCCAGAGGCCGAAAACAGGGAAACACCTCCCGCCGAGATTTTTCTTCGCAGCGCGAGGGGGTCTGGGTCTCCATGTCCCAGTCCCCGGGCGCCAGCGTCCCGAGCTCTCTCCAGAACGCCTCCCGCCCCGCCCCGCTGGCGAGCGGAGCGACGCGCCGCGCGGCGGCGGCTCTCGCCGTGGGGCTCGATTCCCCCTTTCACGCCGACGGCGCGGGTGCACCTCGCCGACGGTGCGTCTCGGCGATGCCTCGGCGACGCGTCGCGCTGCTGCGACTAAGTCGGGCCTGTCCCTCTACAGGAGGGGTGTTCAAACATGAATCAACAAAAACATAGCCCTGGGACGATGTTTTGCTTATTGCTTTTCTTGCTATTTGGGAGCATTGTTGCGGGTACGTTTTACTTTTCGTCCAAGCCTCCTTGTATCAAGGGAGGAAGAACCACCCGGACCGGACAATTGGCGTTTACTAAACGGCCCTGGGCGTTTACTAAACAGCCTTGCCCTGTTTGATTCCTTCTATGGGCTCGTTTACTAAACCCCCTCGCTGGTCGGGGTGGTTATTATGGGGGTGGATGGTTTGCCCCCTATTGTAGGGGGACGTGCCCGCCCTAATGCTGCGACCTGGGCACCACCCAGGAGGGCTCGGGCGGGAGGCGGCGCGCCAGCAGGGGGCTTTCGTCGGGCCTGGGCCAAGTGGCTCGCGCCGCGCAGGGCCCACACGGCGGGCGGTGCTCGCTCCGTGGGCCGTGCTCTCGGCCTCCCGCGGGGGCCTCCCGCGGGGCCCCCGCGGCTCGTCGCCCCAGACCTGCTCGGGTCGTGCAAGAGTCACGGCGGGCCGGCTTCTGGCCGTCTGCGGCCTCCAGGGGCCCTCGCGGGGCCCGGGGACCGTCAGCACACGAGGCGGGCTGAAAGGCCGGTGTCTGGGGAGTGGGTCGAGACCTCGGGGGCCCCGTATTATGAAGACATCAGGACGTCGCATGCCTGGGCATATGGTTTTCGTCGGCTCTCGGCGGCTTCCCGGCCCCGGGACGCCCTCGATCGACTGCGCCCCGCCGGTTGCGCTCTGGGGGTGCCTGGCTTCGTCCCGAGCGGCCGCCGGAGAGCCACGGTATGACCCGAACCCAGACCCCCGACGTGGTGTTTTTTTGACAACGTCGACCCCCAGAGGTCTGGCTCACGGCGTCAAGTCGGATCGGCGTTTGCCAGCTGGGTTGTTTTAAGGTTTCCGGGTGTGGGTTTCTACGGCCCAGGAATTCAACGAATCGACACCGAATGTGTAATCACTTCCGATGTTTTTTTGTTGTTTCTCCTTTTTCACAAAAATTGGGAGCCTCTTTGGAAGGACCGAAAACCATGCCGTGGCATGGCGCTGGAAATAATCACGCCAGCGCTGCAGCGGGAGCACGACGCGGAACGAGCGGAAGCGCGGAAATGAGGCCAGCGTTGCAGCGGGAACGCGATTCGGAGGACGCGTAGCCTGACATAGCATGGCGTGGCGAAGCCCCAAAGTGGGGGGGGCTTTTGCAACCCCAAAAATCAACGAATCGACACCGAATGTGTCATCACTTTGATGTTCTTGTTTTCCCCCCCCTCGTTTTTTGTTATTCTTATTTTGGGGCCTATTCGGAAGGACCGAAAGCCATGCCGTGGCATTGCGCTGGAAAGAATAACGCCAGCGCTGCAGCGGGAGCACGGTTCGGAACGAGTGGAAGCGCGGAAATCAGGCCAACGTTGCAGTGGGAGCACAATTCGGAACGAGCGGTAGCCCGAAAATGAGGCCAGCGCTTCAGCGAGAGCAGCATTTTGAAAACAAGCTCAAGCGAAAACCCAATTCCATGGAACCCTGTGTGGAAGAAACCAGCACGCGGAGGGGGGCCAGACATGTCCCGGGACGTCACCACGCGAGAGAGGAGAATAGTATTCATCTGGAATAACTGTAGAGGATGAGGAGGAGGAGGTTGAGGAGGAGGAGGAGGAGGAGGAGAAGGAAAAGGAGGAGGAGGAGGCGGAGGAGGAGGAGGAGGAGAAGGAGAAGGAGGAGGAGGAGGAGGCCCCTGAGCAGATCCCCCCTGGCCCGGTGCCCCATCAGGCCTGTCGGGCCGTGGCGCGGAGAGCGCGCCGCGCGGCGCCGGATCCGCAGAGGGCACCTCCGCGCACTGGCCGCGGGTTTATTTTGTGTTCTTGGGGGGGGGAGGGTCGTTGTCGTCAAGCGCATAAAAAACGCCCTACCCTCGTTTACGAGGCGCTGTGCGCTGAACCTCCTGTGGGCTGGCAGGGTAGACCCTGCCTATCGCGCGTGTCGCGCGGCGTCCTGGCGGCTCTCTGGCCTCTGGGAGCTCCCAGGAGGTTTACGGACCACGCGCTTGTAACCCAGGGTAGGGGCGCTTTTGCATCCCTCAATGTCGGGCCCCTTGGGGTCAAGCCAGGCATGTCCAGCTACAGGAGGAATACTCAAACCTAGTCGTCGAGTAATTGTGGGACGAGTGTTGAGCAGTTCTGGATGTGCTCAATTTCTTGTGTGGGTGTGGCAGATGTTCCAGCTTTCTTCCGGAATCCGCCTGCAGGAGGACATGCCCGACTTTGTAAGCTTGTGACGACCACGACCACGACCACGACCACGACCACGACCACGACGACGACGACGACGACGACGACGACGACGACGACGACGACGACGACGACGACGACGACAACGACGACTTCGACGACGACGACGACGACGACCTCTGTGTGAGCTTGGGGTCGGTGGGCCCTGTCGAAGCAGTGGAGCGGCCCTCCGTGTGGCATGTGTGCCTGCTCTGCCCCGCGAGGGCCCTCGAAAGGGGGACGGCTCGTCGCCGCGGCCGGATCCGCCTCGGAGCCCGGGTCCGGAGGGACCCTTTTTGTGGGGACCGATTTCGGCAAGACTCGACGACGACGACGACGACGACGACGACGACGACGACGACGACGGGAAGACGACGACGACGACGACGACGACGACGACGACGACGACGACGGCGGCGACGGCGACGACGACGACGACGAGAGGCCGGGCGGGACAGCCACCGTGGCCTCCAGTGGCCCCTTGCGATGGAAAACAGCCGCCGGGCCCCCGAGAGACGGTCCGGGACGGGAGAGAGAGAGCTGGCCCCCGGGTGTACCGTGGGAGACCCTGCCGAGAAGCACCCTGCTTGCCTCCAGGGGGGGGGGGGAAATCTCGTGGCGGGGGCGGACCTCGTGGAGCATCGGGCCGGTCTCTCGGCGATGCATCGCCCACTTCAGGCTCGTGTCCCCCCCCCGAGCGAGTCCCCGCCCAGCGCTGCCCCTCGAGGCGGCGGCGGATCGGGGCGTCCAGCGTGTGTGTGTGTGTGTGTGTGTGTGTGTGTGTGTGTGTGTGTCAAGCAGTGGCGAAGCGTCCCGGCTCGCCTATAGCCCCACCAAACAGTGTTCTAAGAACTGTTTGTGGTTCCCACGAAATCATCTTAGAACATTTCTGGCTGGGACTGTCTTGTTTTAACATATCGGGTTTATGTTCCAAGAACACTGCTTTTGTTCTTAAAACATTTTTGGGTTCTAAGAACATTTCTTGGTATAACTTTAGAAATGCCGGGACTGTCGGTCCCTGTTCAAGTGTGTGTGTGTGTGCGTGTGTGAGTGAATGTGTGTGATCTCGTGGCGGGGGCCAGGACCTCTCCCCAGATCTCAAGTCGGAAACTGGAGCACACTGTGGAAGCCCATGCCAAGAAACACCCTGCTTGCCACCAGGGGGTTCCTGGGTTTCGATGGTTCTGCGATGGAAATTTCCACAACAAAAATCCATGGTCGTCCTGGGTTCTCAGGGTTGGGTTTCTTGTGGCAGGTTTGTTGTGGTCGAGCCCCTTTTGTAAGGGATGAGAGAGTTGGCCCCGGGTATAAATCGAGGGAGAGCCAAAACCAAAACGGCCCTGGGCGTTCACTAAAAAGCCCTACACGGTTCGATTCCTTTTTTGGGTGCGTTTACGAAACGGCCTCGCGTGTCGGGGTGGTTCTTAGGAGGGTGGGTTTGTCCCTCTACAGGGAAATCCAAAAATAGTCAAACAATAATCGGGTGACGATTTTTTGGCTATGTTTGACCATTTTGGGGGGCATGTGTCGACTGTTTCTGATTTTTTCGTCCAAGATTCGCCCGTGTGGGGACATGCCCGACATAGTTCTTAGGAGGGTGGATTCTTTCTGTCCTCTAGTATGAAGTCTGGCCTGTCCCTCCACAGGAGGAACATTCAACCGCGCTATTTTTTTGTCCACCACCACGTGCCACAGGTGAACAAGGGGAGAAGGGAGGAGGGGGAGGTCCTCCTCCTCCTCCTCCTCCTCCTCCTCCTCCTCCTCCTCCTCCTCCTCCTCCTCCTCCTCCTCCTTCCTCCTCCTCCTCCTCCTCCCTCCTCCTCTCCTCCTCCTCCTCTCTCCTCCTCCTCCCTCTCCTCCCTCTCCTCCCTCTCCTACCTATGGTATAGTGGTGGTGGACAGTCGGCCCATCATCCTCGGGGCCCTCCGGGCCACATATGGCCGGGAGCGGCGTGCGCACGCCGCGCCGGGGCCCAGGGCGGCCCTGCGCAGGCACGGCGGGGCACGGTCCATTCCCCCGAGATCCGACGTGCCCAGACCCCCTCGAGACATGATAGAATAAGATCACGGGAGGCTTCCGCTATTTCCCTGAGATGCGACGTTCCCAGACCCCCTTGAGCATGGACAAAACCCACGACGAGCGGTCTTTGGTTGTTTTCGGCCTCTGTGGACCTTCACCGGGCCTCGGGGCCGTGAGAAAAACGGCTCCTGATGAGAAGCCGGTCCTGGGGAACGGGTCGAGACCTCCGGGGGCCGACGTCATGAACAAATCGTGGCGTCGGGGGGCCAGGTTGCGAGCAAACACGTGCAGCGTCGCGAATCGCCGCGACCGGAGCCCCATGACCCCATCTCATCACTCTGCCGCCTGTTTCCCGGGCCGGGTCGAGCTGCGAGCTCGGCCCGACCCCGGGCGAGCGCGCCCGGATCTGTGCAGAGTGGCAACGCCCGGATCTGCGGGCAGGTGCCCATGGCACCCGGCGCCTCGCTTTCTTCGAGACCCCGGGGCCCTGCGATCCGATGTCGGAGAAGCGTACACTGCAACGTGGCAGAACATCGCGCCCGGAGCCCCGGGCCGCATATCCTTCTGCGCCATCTCCCAAGCCATCCATGGATCCGTGCCGGTCCCCGGGGCCCGAAATGACCACGCCACGCCAGGATCTCAGGTGGCCCCGGCCCCTCGACCACTTCCCTTGGATCCAGCTCCTTCTATTCCGGGTCGTTTGTTTTGGGACGGCCCCGAGGCCCGGCGAGGGCCCCGAGAGGCCAAGAATGATGGGAAGCTTCCGTCCCCAGACCCCCGACGGATCACGATTTGTCCAAGCGCCAGCCCCAAGAATCGATAGACCCGTTCCGAGGGGCCAGTTTTGCATCCTGAGTCGATCCTTGGTGGTCCCGCGGCCTGGGAAGGGCCCACACGAGAGGCCGAAGACAGCGAAAGACCTCCCGTCGCGATCTGTGTCGCGACTCGAGGGAGTCTGGGTCTCGACTTGTGCGAGGCGCAGGTGCCTTGACGATCGAACAACACGCACCCATACCCATAGGGGGGACGGAGGAGGCTATGGGTGCGTGTTGTCGGATGGGGGTCCCCGCTCGAACGGGAGCTTCCCCCAGGGTCCGACAACCCGCACCCATACCCATAGCCAGTTCCCCTCCTTTCGACCCTCCTGTGGGTATGGGTGTGAGTTGTTCGTTCGTCGTGTCTGGGGCGCCCTTGTGCGGGCAGGTGCCCTCTGCGCAGCCCCAGACGACGGCGGCGGCGGCGGCGGCGGCCGCGCCGAGCCCCCGGGCCGCGGCGGGGAGGCGGCCTCGGGAGCTCGGGCGTCGCCAACTGGGGGGGGGGCAGCGACGACGACGCTGACGACGACGACGACGACGACGACGACGCTGACGACGACGACGACGACGGCGACGACGACGGCGGCGACGACGACGACGACGACGACGACGACGACGACGACGACGACGACGACGGCGGCGACGACGACGACGACGACGACGACGGCGACGACGACGACGACGGCGGCGACGACGACGACGACGACGACGGCGACGACGGCGACGGCGGCGACGACGGCGGCGGCGTCGTCCGGGCCCTTCTTACCCGGCGCCCGGGGTCGCGGTGCGGAGCCGACAAAATGAGGGAACGAGAAAAAGGGCTCACCTTCCATGCACATCAGGGCCCCCTCCAAAGGGCCCCCTGGGGCCCTAAAGGGGGCACGGCGGGTGCACGTTTCTCCCCCCCCCTCCCCGTTCATCGCCCCCCTAGGAATCGAGTAGGAGATCGACTGCTGAATCGAGCAATCTCCGGTCGTTGAAAGTAGGCATTTTTGGATTCCCAGATCCCAATCTACTTCAACCGCCTTCCTACTTCAAGAATCGGCATGCTTTTGCCGTGTTTTGGTATTCGTTGGGGGGGGCCTGGACCCAATCTACCATATCCGCTTTCCTATACTTCATGCTTCAACCTACTTCTGCCGATCGACGTGTACGCGTTTTTCTTCGCAGCTTCGACGAACATGTCGATGTTGGGGGGAATCGGCGCCGCAGTCGATCTCCTGCTCGAGCGAAGCTTAACGCCCGAGGAGCGCCGTGGCAGGCGGCGACGGGGGCCTCCTCCTCGAAGGAGCGCGGCTGCAGCATGCCCACCTTCGAGGGCCTCTCGTTCGCCAGCGCGCCCTCCAGGGCGCGCCCAGGGCGATCGTCGCCCCAGACACGCCCGGGCCGCGAAAACCCTCCGATCCTTGCGCTGCAATTTTTTTGTTCACCACGGGGGCCTTCGCCCAACCTCGGGCCCCGGGGCCCTCACGGATCGATCCTGCTCGAAAAATTACGACGAACGATGCGGTCCGGGGCTCCGGGTGTGATTTTGCATCGTTGTTGAATTTCTTGATTTGCGATGTTGCCATTTTTTTCCAAATTCGGATCTCCGTTAAAGTAACGGCGGGCGGCAGTTTTCGGCTTCCCGGGGCCCTCGCGGGGCCCCGGGACCGTCCGAACACGATGCGGGATGCAGAGCCGGCCTCGGTCGGGACGTCTGGGGACTCCGCAGGGACAACCATCGGGGCCTCGCATGTCCGGGGGCCGGGCCTGCGCCGGGCTTGGGGCGCCAGAGACGGGAGCACAGCACACGGGAGTACGGGGAGCGCCGATGTCCACGTTGGGCCATGCCCCCGTTTGGGGGGCCCCGGGCGCCGCAGACAGGGGGGTACCCAGTATAAGCGGGGGTGTATATGGACGAGCCAGGAGGCCCCCGCTTGGCTCGACCCCCGTTTGGAACAAAGCCCCGGCAGGCGCGCTCGGAGCTTGCCGAGCCGAGCGAGCCCTGGTTCAAGGACGCCCTCAGCGCGGCGGACGACTTCGCCCAGGGCCTGTCCGCGCTCGTGGGGCTGCTCTTCCGGCCCAGCCGTAAGTCGGGCCCGTCCCTCTACAGGGGGAACATAAAAAACCCAAAAATAGTCTGGGGACCTTTTTTTGAGCATTAGGTCTTCGTTTTGAAGAGACGTCGCCCCGCGTTCCTCCTCTCCTCTCCTCCTCCCCCTCCTCCTCCTCTTCTCCTCCTTCCTCCCTGCGTTTCACCCACCCAATACAGCGTTTCGTAGCCCCATAGGGAGCTCCACCGAAGGCCCCAGTGGCAGCGTTCGCATGGCGGCCTCGGGCCATTTCGGCACACCCCTCACGAGGATCGTGGCCCCATAGGGAGCTCCACCGAAGGCCCCAGTGGCAGCGTTCGCATGGCGGCCTCGCGCCATTTCGGCACACCCCTCACGAGGATCGTGGCCCCATAGTTGCGCCGCTTCATCAACCACGCCTGGGCGTCGTACTCCGCCTTGTCGACGTGCAACGCCACCTCCTCCCTCATGGCCCTCAAGGCCCTCTCCTGCTTCTGCTCCTCTGTGAGAGGGACGCCGTCCTTGTCGTCGCCGGCGCCCGCGAAGACGGTCACGAACGTGTCCCTGAGCATGTCGGGCTCCGGCGGGAAGCCGTGGCCACATAGGGAGCGCGGGCGAAGATGGTATTTACAATTGCGGTATTCACAACTGTATATGGTTGGGTCCTTCGCCAGGCTAATTGAATGTTTGTGGGGTATTCTTTATTTTTCGTCGAAAATCCTCCTGCAGGGGGACACACCCGACTTAAGCCCAGCCAGCGGCCCCGGCGCGTCGTGGAGGAGGCCCAGCCCGTGCAGCCGCCGCCGCACTGCCCCAGGTGCCGGGCCCCCTGGCCGCAGCTGTCCTCGGCCAACTTCTGCCCGAGCTGCGGCCTGATCATCGGCTAGGGCCGCCCGGGCGCAGTGCGCTGGCTGGGAGAAAACGAATAATAATAATGATACTACTAATAATATTATTAAAATAACAAGACTAATAATAATAATAGTAATGATATGACTAGTGCTATTATTAATAATAGTACAGCTAATCATAATACTAATACTATTACTACTACTACTACTACTACTACTACTACTACTACTACTACTACTACTACTTCTAGTACTACTACTATTACTACTACTTCTATTATTACTACTACTATTACTATTACTATTACTACTACTACTACTACTACTACTACTACTACTACTACTACTACTACTACTACTACTACTACTACTACTACTACTACTACTACTACTACTACTACTACTGATCATAATATTAATAATAAGAGTAAACATGATTATAGTAATAATACGACGAATAAGAAGAATAATAATAGTAACAATAAGCATAATAATAATAACAATCGTACTAATACTCATAAGAATAACAATAGTAATAATAATAAGAAGAATAAGAAGAACGAGGCGCCATGAAAAGCAAAAAACTTTTGGCGCTCCGCGCGGGTTTCTTGGCTCCGCGCTGCCCCCCCCCCCCCCCGGCGGCGCCCCCGGCGCCGCCCCCCGCGCGCGCCAAGGAGGGGGGGCCAGCGCAGAGCCAAGAGATCCGCGCGGAGCGCCGAAAGTTTAGGTTTACGGCGCTTTTCTTCTTCTAGCTTCTCTCCTCCGTGGCCCTCCCTGAGATCCGACGTTGCAAAACAAATTGCGACATCGCAGAAACTCACGCCCAGAGCCCCAGACCGCATCTTTCTGCGTCATTTTGCGAGCCCGATCGATCTGTGAGGGTCCCGGGGCCCGAACTCGAGAGAGAAGACCCCCGTTGTGAACAAATTGCAGCGCCAGGATCTCAGGGTCCTCCGTGGCCCTGAGTGCCAGCATGCCTCCGCGCCCTCCTCGGCGAGGGGGAGGGGGCCGGGACAGCGACGGCCGGCCTCCGCGAGAGGAGCCCGGCCTCCGCTGCCCCTGGGCGCCGCGGGCGCGGCGAGAAACGGGCCGCCGCGCGGCAAGCAGGGGAGCGGGGGTGCGGGTCCGGTCGGGATGCGGGTGGCATTTTTAAGACTCACACAGCACCCCTGAGATCCTGGCGCTGCTATTTTTTCACAACGGGTTTTTTTAGCTCGATATCGGGCCTCGGGACCCTCACAGATCGATCCGGCTCGAAAAGTGACGCAGAAAGATGCGGCCCAGGGCTCTGGGCGTGAGTTGTTGCGATGTTGCATTTTTTTGCAACGTCGGATCTCAGGGTTCCCAGACTCACACATCACTCGGACGCATGTTGTGTTCCCCCCCACAAACAAACCAGCTCGGGCACGCTTGATCATGGGATCGTCTGGTGTGCTGTCGCTGGTACAAGCGAGAGCTGCTACGACAGGAATGCGTCTGTCCAGCTGGAGGTTGGCTGTTAGCCGAGAGGCGGCCTCGGACGCAAGACATGATGATATGTAAAGGGAACGTGGACGCATGTGGCGTCGTAGAGCGGCGGGCGGTACGGGCTGGCAGCACTGTCTCTGAAGAGAGGTCGACAGGTCAGCGAGCGCGCCTCCACTTCACGCGACTCCTCCGCCCGTGGGGTGCGCCCAATGCCGGTCGAAGTCTTGCACTCGGCGAGCGCCGTGTGGCGAGGCGTGGTTGGGGGTTCCTGCCTCCCTGCTGTGGTATGCGCTCAGCCTCCGTTGCCATCGCGAGGGGGGCCCGCGCCCTGGCCGGGCGCCCCAGTGCTGTACCCCCCCCCCCCGACCGTGTGCCACGGCATGCTCGTGTAGTCCTCTCGGCGTTGCCGCCGAAGCCCTCCCGCCTCCCCACTCCAACTCCTCTGCTAGACCGTCCGCTGCCTCGGGGAGCCTCCGTGCTGCGGGATCTCAGGGCTTCGCAAAGTGCCTTGCCTACTCGCAAACGTCAGAAAACCCGACGTCTGCCTTTGTGTTGTATGTCGAAGATCCCCTGCGGCGGATCCAGGCCGTCTGCGAGTGGCTTCTTTTTGCAAGTAGTGGAACGTGCTCGTCTAGCGATCTCGTGAGCCGTTTTCGTATTATGATTTTGCTGTGCAGCACAGGAGGAACGAGGACAGAACGAGGGAGAACGACAAACGAACACGAGGGAGAACGAGGGGAACGAGGGAGGAACGAAGACAGAACGAGGGAGAAGGACAAACGAACACGAGGGAGGAACGAAGACAGAACGAGGGAGAACGAGGGGCACGAAAACGAACAGCACAGTTTTGGTCGAGCCGTGGGCAAGGGCGGGCACGCCGCCGCCCCTGCGCTCTGCGCGGCACGGGGTGTGCGAACTGGGCCGCCCCGCGCTTCGCCACGCGCCGGTGCGAAGCGCGAGCCTGGATCGCGCTTCGCGCCACGCGGTCTTCGCGCTCCCCTTCTCTCGGGCTGGACGGAAGGGGGGGGATTGGGAAAGGGGGGGTTACGAAATCTGCTGCATGCAGCTGGTTTCGGCCCCACCGAGGGGACCCTTCCTCGATACGTAGCCGCCTCCGGCGCCGGGAGGCGCCGGGAAGATCAGCTCCGTGAGCTGATTCTCAACCCCCCCCTTTGCTATCCCCCCCTTTCGCCCGGCCCGATTCTCTCGCGTCCCAGTCTTCCTCCCCTGGCGGGGTGCCGTCCCCGTGCTCGTTATGAGTGCCCGCCCAGGGCACGCTCGTGATCGTCCCCTCCAACCTGCTGGACCAGTGGTCGCAGGAGATCTCCAAGGAGGGCGAGCTTTTTTTGTCGGATCAGATCTGTGAGTGCGGTGGGTGGGGACGAAATGCGACCAACCGAGAGCGGGAGGCGGAGAAGGACATATGATGAAGTGGAGAAGGACCAGGACAAGGGTTGAGGAGGAGTGGTAGAGGGAGGGAGAGGAAGAAGACGAGGAGGGTGAGCGGGAGGGGCGGAGGTCCATCGGCAGCTTGGCTGGCCGGACTTTTGGGTTCCCCGCGATGGGCACGAACCAGCTTCATTTTGGAGCAGATGCGCTCAACGTGCAGGTGGGGTGGAGAAGGGGCGGCCACGTGTGCTAGAATAGCGCGGCATCGGGTGCGGCCGCTGACGTTGCCACGGAGTTCTTCCCATCGCGGGGTGAATCATGTTCTCGGGCGTGCTGTGCACCTGTGTGGTCGTGTCTTCGTCGCGCGGTTGGGACACAGCCCTCTTGTAAATGGCAGCATATTAGCATACGCTTGTGTGGAAAACAAGTAGTTCAGCGAGCGGTATACGCATGATTTCTCGAACCTCCGCTCGGATTTCCTGGAATGGCGTTTGGGCCCCCCCCCTGGCGGCGCCTCCGCCGCCGCCCCTGGGGCGGTCCGCGCGCCAGGGAGGGGGTTCCACAGCGCCGATCCAGGACATTCACGCGGAGCTCCGAGATTTGATGTCTACGGCCGTTTCCTGTTGCCTGTAGTGCCAGGTGAGCTTCTGCGCGACTTCGACCTCGGCCGCCGCCGGGCTAGTCCGGGGCCCTGGGGCCGGGACTCTCGGGGCTGCGGCGGTGGCCGTGGCCATGGCTCGGGGCCTGGCCCCCAGTCGAGCAGAGGCGAAGCGCCCTGGCGTCCCTGTGAGGCCCACCGAAGGATGTTCTGAGAGTCTTCGGTGGCCTGCACGGCGTGTTCTCAGAGCACGTCTGGCGGATGCCGTCTTGGTTTCACCTCTCGGGCGCATGTGCTGAGGGCATCGCTTTTGCTATCCGAACAGTTCTGGGTTCCGACGAAGGCATCTGTACACCACCACCGTGCCAGGCCAGGGCCATCCTGGGCGCCAGGATGGTGTATAGACCCTCTTGGCCTCGGTCAGGAGGGCGTACACCATCCTGGGGCCCAGGATGGCCCTGGCCTGGCACGGTGGTGGTGTACAGATGCCGTCTGCGAATGGGCTCCAAGGACACTTCGTGGTGAGCCCGTAGGAGTGCCTGGACGACCGGTCCTTGCTCCATCCGGGCGTCCCCGCGCGCGCGCTCGCGGGACAGCCATGGGCAGCCCGCGCGGGCGCGGCGAGGTAGGCGCGCGCACCGCGTCGGGGCCTGGGGCGGAGCGGCAGCCCTGTGCTCTAGGGGGGGGCGGTCGGCGGGGGCGCGCCGCGCGTGTCCCTTGGCTTGGCATCGCTCGGACGTGTGCATTTTTGTTCGGCGAGGACCATCGAGGAGCATCCTTGATCGTCTGGTGAAGAAAACCACGCACGAAACCGACACAGAGCACAGGAAATGGACGTCCGAGCGATGGCCAGCTTGGGGGTTTGGCTGCGGGCGTGCCCGGCGGAGGCCCCCAGGATGAGCCACGGGTCAGCAGGGGAAAAAACACACAGACACAATTAATCCTCGCTTCCCCAGAAAATATGGGAAAATATGGGAAGTGGGGGGGAAGACAGAAACGTAGAAAATATAGGAAAATATGGGGAATATTTCTATTTGTGAGAATTTATTTGTGTGTCCCGGGGCCCCTTCAATGGGGGTTTGGCTGCGGGCGTGCCTGGCGGAGGCCCCCAGGATGAGCCAAGGCAGCTCCTGCGATCCCTCCCAAGAGTCGGGGGGGCAAATCATGGCTCAAGCATGCACTGTTGGAGGTGCGCGCGGACCTCCAAAAGTGCACGTTAATCTCATGACTTGGTCCCCGAGAGAGGTCCTCACGAGGCCAAAGTCATGGATTTCCCATTGAGCTTTCAAGGACTTCCGCGTCCGCGCTTTTGCGGGGCCCCGACGTTCAGGGCGGCCAGAGAGGCCTCAAATATAGCGATCTCTGACACCCGTGGCTGGATGGGCCGAAGGGCTCTTGCGAAGATTTACGACCAGTGCCGCCGACCCTGCAGGGGGACGACGACGAGGACGAGGACGAGGACGAGGACGACGACGACGACGACGACGACGACGACGACGTCGACGATGACGCGAGGAAGAACAACTGGTTTCCGTGGCGGATTGTGCCGCAGGGCTATTGTTGTCTGTGCCGCCTCAAGCGTCTGCCGCATCTTCGGCTCCAAAGCTGTGCTCCAGAGGGAGGAGGAGGAGCGAGGAGGAGGAGGAGGAGAAGGAGGAGGAGGAGGAGGAGGAGGAGGAATAGGAGGAGGAGGAGGAGGAAGGAGGAGGAGGAGGAGGAGGAGGAGGAGGAGGAGGAGGAGGAGGAGGAGGAGGAGGAGGAGGAGGAGGAGAGGAGGAGGAGGAGGAGGAGGGGAGAGGAGGAGGAGGAGAGAGGAGGAGGAGGAGGAGGAGGAGGAGTGAGGAGGAGGAGGAGGAGGAGGAGGAGAAGGAGGAGGAAAAGGAAAAGGAGGAGGAGGAAAAGGAGGAGGAGGAGGAGGAGGAGGAGGTGGCTGCGCTTCCAGCCTGGCGTGGCGCGCCCGCCTCCGCGCCAGGCCACGCGCCGCAGCTCCGAAGGGCTCCGGCGGTGCTCGAAGCCGGTGCACGCTGCGTGCGCTGCCAGGGAGATCCGAGGCCCCGAAGGGATCGGAGCTGCCGGTCCTGGGCCGTTTTCGGCCGCCGGGGGCCATCGAGAACGGGCCCCTGCGCCGGATGTCATGGGCCTCGGGGTGCGTGGTGCTGCCGTCCACGTGCCGGGGCCCCGAAGGGATCGGAGCTGCCGGTCCTGGGCCGTTTTCGGCCGCCGGGGGCCATCGAGAACGGGCGCCTGCGCCGGATGTCATGGGCCTCGGGGTGGTGCTGCTGTCCACGTGCCGGGCGCAGTGGCGGTCAGGAGCGTCTGCGCATTAGCAGGGCGGCGCGCCATCAGCTCTGGTAGTGCCTAGCGTGTCGATCGCAGGGGCCGCCGCCGCGACGCGCCAAGCACAGGGTTTTGAGCGCACGTCTCGCCCAACCTCCTCTGCTCCACTGCCATGCTGGCACGAGCGACACGCGCAGGTGGGTGGTCCTGATCACAGTCGATCGCTGTCTGATCCTCTCCCTCCCTGGGGCCCACCTGACGGATCTGCTCAGCTCCAGTTTGTTTCCAGTTAGATTCAAGCTCGACTCAAGGCCGGCTCACGTTCGCCTCACATCGACGGACGTTCGACTCAGCATTGACGCGTGAGTGTAGCGAGTGGCTCCAAGAAGGCCCCCAGACCCCCGATGCTCTGATTTTTTGAGTGCGGGGTCCCCGGAGCTCTGGACCGCTTCCTGGGGACTGGGCTTTCGCCCCAGATTGGCCCTTGACGGTCTCGAGGCTCGGCGAAGGCCCCAGTCGCCGGACGCGCCGAAGCTCTTGCCTCGCGTCGCCTTGAGGTTTGCCGACACGTGGGAGGTCTGGGCCCCCAGGGCGAGCACCCAACCCCCAGACGTCTGGTTGACCCACAGGGGGGGTCCAGCGAAAGGAGGGCGGTGCAACATATTCGGTGCCATAGATGTGCGGGGTTACGATACATGTGGGGCGTGCAAGACATTCCGGTGCGCAGAGGTATTGCTGGGCTTTCGCGTGCCATAGCTCAGTTGCCATACGCTGCAACACACTTCTCTGGCGCAATACACTTGCAACACGACTGCTCCAAGCCTATTGCACCACCCCCTTCCAGCTGGACACCCTGCCCTTGGGCCGATCCCCTTCCTCCTCGATCCTCGATCCTCAACTCTCGATTCTCGATCCTGGATCCTCCATCCTCGACCCTCCTCCTCCTCCTCCTCCTCCTCCTCCTCCTCCTCCTCCTCCTCCTCCTCCTCCTCCTCCTCCGCCCTCCTCCTCCTCCTCCTCCTTCTCCCCCTCCTCCCTCCTCCTCCTCCTCCTTCCTCCTCCTCCCTCCTCCTCCTCCTCCTCCTCCCTCCTCCTCCCTCCTCCTCCTCCTCCTCCTCCCTCCTCCTCCCTCCTCCTCCTCCTCCTCCTCCTCCTCCTCCTCCTCCTCCTCCTACCTCCTCCTCCTCCTCCTCCCCCTTCTCCTTCCCTCGATCCTCCTCACTCTGGATTCTTCGATCCCTCGCGATCCTCGATCCCGATCCTTTCTCTCTCCTCTCCTCCTCCCCTCCCGCTCCCCCTTCTCTCCCCTCCTCCTCCTCCTCTCTCCTCCTCCTCTCTCCTCCTCCTCCTCCTCCTCTCCTCCTCCTCCTCTCTTTCTCTCCTCCCGCTTCTCCTCCTCCTCCTCCTCCTCCTTCTCTTCCTCCTCCCTCCCTCTCCTCCTCCTCCTCCTCCTCCTCCTCCTCCTCCTCCTCCTCCTCCTCCTCCTCCTCCTCCTCCTCCTCCTCCTCCTCCTCCTCCCCCCCCTCTTCATCCTCTGTCTGATGCTCTGATGTAAGACTGTTCACGTTCGGTTTGGTCGGTTGACAGATGGTTTTCCTGAATTACACGTGCCCCCCCTGGATTCTTATGATTTGTTCAGCCTTTCCCCAGTCAACTTGGTGCTGAGGCTCTGGAGCCTCAGCATGCTCTTAGCCAAAATGATGGTTTTCCTGACTTGTGAGCGTTGTCCCAGAGTCCAGGTGATTTGTTTGCCCCTCTTCCCTCGGTGTCAGTGTCGAGGAGCAGGAGTCGAGGCAGCAGTTTAGCAGCAGGTGCTAGAGAGACGGATGAGACCCTCCTAGGTACGCTCCGCCTCCTCCTCCTCCTTTGCCCCGTTTCCGTTTTTTTCTTTTGTTCTGCCCTGCCGATGACAGGGGTGGCCGGTCACGGCGCCAATGGTTGGCGCCGGCGCCTTTTGAGAATGCTGAGGATTTGCCGGTTTCCAGACGGCGCCGTCGCGAGTCTTCACGCGATCAAGGGGGGGGGGGGGCAGGGCGGGTCATGCGACCCTGCAACAAGAGATGTGGACCACCTGAGCCAGGCGCCGTGTCTGATAAATTCCCACCATCCGAGCGTGAAAGGGACCGTGATATACTCCCTGGCGGTTCCGTCTACGGGGTCCCAACCGCAAGCCCTGTTGCATCGCTGTGATCTTGGACTCTGCAGCAAAGGCACGCCGACCTCCCCAAAACCAGCGCCTCGCTCGAGACGCCCCCACGATCCGAGCGTGCACAGGCCCGTCTCATACCCCTCCCTAGCAGTCTCCCTTGGGGGCGCCCAGCTACCACGTGTGCTGCTCGCGTCGCGAGGAATGTGCGGCCCTCTCAGCGGAGACACGCCACTTCGGCCCCCCAAGCGAGAGCTCCGATTGAGGCATCCCTCCAATCTGTGAGCTCGGGCGGGCCTGTAGCACATGATCCAGGATCCACGGCCCCCACCCCTCCGACGCTTCAGCCAACCCGCAGAAGCAGGACGGGCAACCTCACCGAGAGCACTCCTGCAGCCTTCCCCCCCCTCGGCCCATCCTTGGCGACCTTCGCTGGCCAGCCTCGTTCGAGAAACGTCAGCATGGGCCTCCAAGGCCCCTGCATCCCTGACCGCGCATCCTCATGAGACGGGTTGCCTGTAGTGGGGTTAGCCCCCCCACCCCCCACCCTGCTCCACCGACGTTCCCCCCCCCCGCTGTTGGCGCCGGCTCTGCCCTCGTCGGCCGCTGGCCGGACCTCGCCGCGGTGCTGCGCGTTTGGCCCCGGCGCCAGCAACAAAACGCTGTGGAGTTGTGTGTGTGTGGTGCGGTGCTGCGGTGCCTCCCACCCCTCACCCCCCGTTTCGGCGGCGAGCGAGGGGGGGCAAGCGAGATGGAGGAGGCCTACTCAGAAGGCGGCGGGGCTTCCCAGAAGCCCCCCCGCGCTCGCTGAGAGAAGCTGTTTTGTTGGTCTGCGGGGGGGGGGCTTCTATAGGGAACTCCTCAGAAGGCCGGGGGGGCTTCGAGCCTTCTGAGAAGGCCTTCTCCTTCTCGCTTCCTCCCCCTCACCCCACTTGGTGCGGTGTGGTGCTGCGGTGTTTCGGGAAGCGGGGGGGCCCACTGCCCTCCAGCGCCTGGGGACGCGGCCTCCAGGAGGCGTCCAGCGGTCATCGTCGTCGCCATCGTCGTCGTCGTCCTCGTTCTCGTCGTCGTCGTCGGCGTCGTCGTCGTCGTCGCCGTCGTCTTCGTTGTCGTCGTCGTTGTCGTCGGCGGCGCCCCCAGCCCAGCTGAGGGGGGTGGGTGGCGGGGACACCCTGTGACCCGTCCCACCTTCGGGGGGGGGGGGCTCGCGAGCCCTCGACGGGGGATCACACACCCCCTGCCGACACCCCCTTTGGGGTGCCCAGGCGGCATGCTTGCTGCATCGCGGCTGTCTTGAGGCCGTGAAGGGAGGCGCGTCGACCCCGAGCCGCGTTGTACATCCTCGCTCTCTGGTCGGGAAGGGGCCCGTGGTGTAATCCCCGGCGGCGCCCCCTCTGTGGGCGCGCACGTGCTATGCCTGCTGCGCCGCGATGGGCGCAGGGCTCTGAAGAGCGAGAGACGCGTCTGCCCCTCCCCAGAGCGAGCGAGCGGTTCGAGACGTCCCCACGATCCGGGCGCGACGGGGCCAGTGATCCACATACTCCCTGGCGGCTCCTCTTGGGGTGCCCCAGCGAAGCGCCTGCCACATCGCCGGGACCTTGAGACTCTCTGAAGCGAGACGCGTCCACCCTCCAGAGGCGCGCGAACCGCTGGAGGCATATCCTGGGATTCTGGGTGCGAGCGGGCCCGTGCCCTACCTCCTGGCTGTGCCCCCTTTGGGCCCCTCAACTGTTCTGGCTGCGACGTCCAGATGATCATGGGACTATGGAAAAAAGGAGGTACCAGGGGGAAGAGTCACGCGAATCGCTCGAGAGGTCCCCGCAGTCTTGTCGCGAACGGGCCCGTGATATAGTCCCTGGCGGTTCCCCCTTGGGATTCCCAATTGTTATACTTGCTACTCTACGATGGTCACGGGGAGCGAGTCTGGCTGTGTGTGGCGAGGAGAGTCTGCGTGTGAGTGAATCTGAGTGTGAGTGAGTCTGAGTCTGAGTGCGTCTGTGTGCGAGTGAGTCCGATTGCGGGTGAGCCTGCGTGTACATGAGTATGAGCGTGAGTGGAATTGTGTGTGCGAGACTGAGACAGTCTAAAAGGAGTTCGAGTGGATCTGGATGTGCGTGAATATGTTTGTGAATGAGTTTGATTTTGAAAGAGTCTGAGCGTGACTGAGTCTGCATCCACGGATCCGAGTTTCATGAATATGACAGTGTATGGGTCTGAGCGTAAACGAGTCTGAATGTGAGTGGGTCCTGCACACGTGTGAGCCTGAGTGTTATGAGTATGAGAGGGTCTGAGGTGGGTGAAGGGCGGGCAGGACGGAGGCAGAGGAAGCACATGACTCACAAGACCCCGCACTTCGGATACAGGGAGAGAGCGCTTACGCTAGTGCTACTGCCCCGGGGTGTATCACTAAGGGATGTGGAGTCACCCGTCGGGTTGTGGGACTCAGGAGGCCCCGGGCGCTGAAGACATCCTCGAGCAACGGCCCGAGTCCCAAAACAGGTCGCTGACCCCCACGATAGCCGTTGTTGGGGCTCAGGGAGTGCCACCCCAGCTGGCCCGCCCCCCCTGCTCAAGATGCCTTCCACTCTGCAATGTCAGCTGCTGCCGCGCAGGATGAGCAGACTCCGTTGCTGCGGAAATCGGCGTCCATATGCTTGGCATTGGTAGTGTTGGTTCTGCTTCCAGTCTGGGCAGTTCTGGTGGATTCTGGCCGTCACGTCTCAGCAAGTTTGTGTTCCGCAGGTCTGTGCAACTTACCACGTGTGCGCAACGCAACCATTGATCGGCCCAGGGCCAGTTCAACAAGCTGGAGGAACGCAACTTCTGATCGGCCTGGGGCCAGCACAAGAGATTTGCGCGTTGTGGTCTATATCACGACGGCGGGGTCCGATCAGCACATTGGTTTCTTGAAGTGCCAGGCGAAGCTGTTTAGACAGTTGCCAAGGCTTTCGAAAGCAGACGTAATCATGTACGTGACTCCGTTGGAAAATGTGTCAGAGGAGATGCAGGACAATTATATAGTAGCCTTCGGCCCATACCGCCACCACGCCTAGTTTGTAGGTCAGAGGCCTCCTGGATGCCTGTCGGGATCTCTTGGGGGGCCTCCTGGAAGCCTCTTGAATGCATTTGTGTGTTATGTCGGGGCCTCTTGGAGGCCTCTTGGGCGCCTCCTCGGGGCCTGCTGGCAGCTTGGGAGGCATCTTGGGGCGGGGTGCTCGAACCGTCAGTTCGTGTTCCTCCTCCTTGGGCCCCCCTTGGGGCCCTCCCTCGGAGCTTTTCGGGCCGCCCTCTGGGGACCTCTGGGACCGTCGTGGGGCCATCGTGGGCCGTCTTGAGGCCCTCACGGGGGGGCCGCCTGCGCCGGCCTCGGGGCGCTCCTGGAGTCCTCATCGGGCCGTCCCTGGAGCGTCGGGCGCCCGAAGAGGCGGGCACGCCAAGCCCGCAGGAGCTTGGCCCACTGTGGCCCTCTGGTGCGGCCTCTCGGAGCCCCCTGGTGCGGGCCTCGTGTGGAGCTTCCTGGTGGCCTGTTGGAGGCCCTCCCTCCCTCCCTCGCTCCCTCCCTCCCTCCTCCCTCCCTCCCTCCCTCCCTCCTCCCTCCTCCCTCCTCCCTCCTCCCTCCTCCCTCCCCCCGGCCGTCTCAGGGTGTTCCTGGACCGTCCGACGCCGTCGCCACCGTCTTGGGGGCCTCTCTGAACCGACTTGGGGCCCTCTTCGGGCGCTTCAGGGCCGTCCTGGAGGCCATCTTGGGCGTCTTGGAGGCCGCTGGGCCCTCTTGGGGCCGTCTTGGAGGCTTCGGGGACCGTCAGGAAGTCATCTTGGAGGCCTTTGGGAGCTATCTTGGGGCGATCTTGGGTGCCTCTTGGACCGTCTTGGGCTGTCGGAAGGCCGCAAAGAAGCACATGCCAAATCCTTGAAACCAAAGGAAAGCCAATGATTTTGGCCTCTTCGGGCTTTCCTGGTGGACGTCTTGGACGCCTCTTGGGCAGTCTTAGAGGCCTCTTGGGCGCCTCTTGGGCCCTCTCCGAGCGTCTTGGCGGCGTCTTGGGCGGACTTGGTGGCATCGTGGAGCCTCTTTGGCCGTCATGGAGGCCATCTCGGACCATCTTGGGCGAACTTTGAGGCCATATCTAGGAGCCTGTCGGGTGGCCGGCGGGCCCGGCCGGAGCCCGGCCAATGGAAAAAGGACCAAAACCACAGCCGAAAGGATCCAGCACGCCAGGCACCCCTTGTGATGAGTCAACAGGGGGGGCGGCGGCTCGAGGAGGCCTGCGGCGGATCACCGCCGCCCCCTGCCGATCTAGAATCGCCCACGCGGCCGGCCGCTGTGGCAAGAGCTGCCAAGCTATCGGACCACGTGTTCCCCCAACTGTCGTGGAAACCATTCGGGGAGCACTCGGGGGAGGATGGCGGGGAAAATCAGGAGGAGGAGGTGGATGGGGCAGGAGGAGGAGCGGGCATCTTGGGAGCCTCCGGGGACACGCTTGGGGCCTCCTGGAGGCTTCCCGGGAGCCTCTCGGAGGCATTTTGAGGGCCTCCTCAGGCCTCTTGGGGGCCTTTGGGGGCTTCTCGGGCGCCTCTTTGGCCGACTTGGTGGGCTCCTGGCCCGTCTGACGCCGTCGGAAGCTGTCTTGGCGACTTGGGGCCCTCTTGGGGTGTTCCAGGGCCGTCTTGGAGGCCGTCTTGCGCGTCTTGGAGGCCTGTTGGGCCGTCTTGGGGCCCTCATGGGGCCGTCTTGGGAGGGCTCTTGGGCCGTTCTGGGGCCATCTTGGAGGCCTCTTGGGCGATCTTGTAGCGATCTTTGGGGGCTCTTGGGCCGTCTTGGGCCGTTGGAAGGCCGAAAAGAAGCAACTGCCACAATCCTTGAACAACTGTTTTGGACAATCATTGATTTTAGCCTCTTCGGGCCTTCCTGAAGGCCCTCTTGGAGGCCTCTTAGGCCATCTTGGAGCCATCTTGTGCCGTCTTGGTGGGCTCCTGGCCAGGCTGACGCCGTCGGAAGCTGTCTTGGGGGCCTCTCTGGGCCGACTTGGGGCCCTTTTGGGGTGCTCAAGGGCCGTCTAGGCTGCTTCCTTGGGCGTCTTAGAGACCTCTTGGGCCGTCTTGGGGCCCTCTTAGGGCCGTCTTGGGGGCCTCTTGGGCAGTCCTGTGGCCATCTTGAAGGCCTCTTGGGCGCTCTGGGGGCGATCTTGGGAGCCTCTTGGGCCGTCTTGGGCCGTCGGAAGGCCGGAAAGGAGCAAATACGAAAGTCCTTCAAACACGTACATGGGAAGCTATGATTTTAACCTCTTCTGGCCCTCCTGGAGGATATGTCGGAGGCTTCTGGGGCCGTCTTGGAGGCCTCTTGGGCACCTCTTGGGCCGTCTTGAGTCGTGGAGGCTTCTGGGGCGGACTTGAAAGTATCTTGGGCCTCTTTGGCCGTCTTGGAGGCCATCCTGGAGGAGTCTTGTAGGAATATTGGAGGCTAGCTTGGGCCATCTTGGCGGTCTTGTTGGGCGTCTTGAGCCGTCTTGGGATAATGTCTCCGGGAATTGGGCGCCTTCCGGGTGGCCGGCGGGCTGGGCCGAAGCCCCAGCGGGAGTTCGTTGGGAAAGGAACCAAAACCAATCCCAAACGGATCCAGCACGCCAGGCACCCCTGTGATGAATCAACAGGGTGTGGCGGATCGAATGGTCTTCGGCCCATCCCGCCACTGTGCCTGGGTCTTGGGGGCCTCTAGGGGCGTCTGGGAACGTCGGGAAGCCGCAAAGGCGAGAGCGCCCAAATCCTTCGAGCACCTCAGTAAAATCAGAAATTTGTCTTCTCTCGGGTTGACCCACAAGGGGGGCCAGCGACAAGGGGGCGGTGCAATAGATCTGGTGCAGTAGATTTGTGGGGTTTGCAACACATTTGGGGCGGGCAATACATTCCGGGGCGCAGATGGATTGCTGGACTTTCGCGCGCGTGCAGTACATTTAGTTGCAATACACTGCGATACACATTTCCTGCGCAATGCATCTGCAATGCAATTGCCCCAAATCGAATCCACCACCCGCTTGCAGCTGGATCTCCTCCTGGGTCGCCCAAACTCTCGGAGCCCTCCGATTGGGACGGCTCTTCGAGGCCTCTTGGGACGTCTTGGGCGCTCTTTCGGCCGACGGGAGACCATCTTGGGCGCCTTGGCCTTGTCCTGCGGATTTTGGGGGCCCTCTTGGACTCGGAAGCCAGGCGAAGGCTGGCAAACCCGTGGCTGCTAAAGCGGGGCTCCGGGAAATTATTTTTTCCTGCCGGGAAGCAGCCCGTTTACTATTGAGTGCGATGAGTTTGATTCCGGGAATGTTTTTTTGTTCTCTTATGGTAAAACCGTTTTCGCAGCCACGGATTTGCCAGCCCTCGCCCAGCTTCTGATGGACCGTCTTGGGGCCCTCTTGGGCCAGCTGCCCTACCCCAGGGAATCTCCGGCAGTCTCCGGGAATCCCTTCGGGAATCCCGTGGGATCTCCGAGAGTCCCCGGGAATCCTTGTGAAGCCGGTGGTCTCCCTTTCTCAGGGCATGTGGGTCTTTCTGGGAAGGGGCGCCCACAGGCCGGGGCGCAGTGGACATGGAGACACATCGGGCCTGCAGGGGCAAAGGATATGAATATATCCATGGATATGGATATATCCATGGCGTCCATCCTTACACATCCATGGATATGGATATACATATATATATATGTATATACACATACATATATATACACACATATATGTATGTATAAGGATGGATTTATCCTGGATAAACATATGGATATGGATATATCCATCTCCATGGCGACGCTGGTATCGGAGGAGGGGGGCCCGAGACTCCGATGCGCAGGGGATGGATCGAAGCCTTGCCCGCATCCGAGGGGACGTGGTGGCACGCCAGAGAGCGTGCCTCGGGGCACGGCGGCGGGTACGAGGCTTCTGGAGGCGTGGCCGCAGGAGAGAAAAACCATACATTACGGCGACAATCTCGGGCCGGGCGAGAGGGGGGGATTGGGAAAGGGGGGGTCACGAAATTTGCTGCATGCAGCTGGTTTCGGCCCCACCGAGGGGGCCATTCCTCGATGCATAGCCGCCTCCGGCGCCGGGAGGCGCCGGGAAAATCAGCTACGTGAGCTGATTCTCAAACCCCCCCTTTGCTATCCCCCCCTTTCGCCCGACCCGACAATCTTGGCAAGCAGCGGGGCGCAATGAAGGCGTCGCACGACGGGTTTTCCAGTGGTTGGTTCGATTCGTACGACTGGGTTGTCCGCATGAACCCTGACGTTGTCATACATAGCGAGTCGAAGCTGTTCTCCAAGATGGACAATTCGGCCAACTGGGGTGTGTTTGCCAGCTGCGATTCTAGTACTGCGTGTCGAGACCGTTCAGGGTGCATAGCACACCTACGCGGAAGACAGACGCATACAGATTTCTATGCTGTCCGACCTGGCCGTATTGGGAAGAACGCATTCGCGAACTGGGCAAGTTCGGATAATGCAGAAAGACAAGCAACATCAGCATTCGCGCAGATATTCAATGCTAAGGCGGATGCATACATCGTGGAGCGAAACATGGATGGGTATTGCAGAGTTCGTGGCGGCGGTTTGTGGCACACGAGGGCGATGTGCCCTGACCTCTTGGTGGTCCAACCGTGGATGCCTGGGACTTGCAAGAACAAGTCCAGTGGGCGATGCGAACAGTACCGCAATATCATGTGGGAAGCAGGATGCAAGTGCCCAAAGGCTGGCAGCACAAACGTGAGCACCGCGCCTGCACAGCGGCCTAGAGCCAATTCAACAGACTTGAGCGTTGCGGTCTACATCACGACTGCCGGGTCCGAGCAGCACATTGGTTTCTTGGAGTGCCAGGCGGACCTATTTCGACAGTTGCCCAGGCTTTCGAAAGCGGATGTCATCATGTACGTGACTCCGTTGACAAATGTGTCAGTTGCGATGAAGGAGATGTTCACGAAGCTTTTGGAGGCGTGGCCACAGGAGAGAAAAACAATTTATTACGGCGACAATCTAGGTAAGCAGAAGGGTGCAATGAAGGCTTCGCATGACGGATTTTCTAGTGGTTGGTTCGATTCGTACGATTGGGTTATCCGCATCAATCCTGACGTTGTCATACATAGCGAGTCGAAGCTGTTCTCCAAGATGGACAATTCGGCCAACTGGGGTGTGTTTGCCAGCTGCGATTCTAGTACTGCGTGTCGAGACCGTTCAGGGTGCATAGCACACCTACGCGGAAGACAGACGCATACAGATTTCTATGCTGTCCGACCTGGCCGTATTGGGAAGAACGCATTCGCGAACTGGGCAAGTTCGGATAATGCAGAAAGACAAGCAACATCAGCATTCGCGCAGATATTCAATGCTAAGGCGGATGCATACATCGTGGAGCGAAACATGGATGGGTATTGCAGAGTTCGTGGCGGCGGTTTGTGGCACACGAGGGCGATGTGCCCTGACCTCTTGGCGGTCCAACCGTGGATGCCTGGGACTTGCAAGAACAAGTCCAGTGGGCGATGCGAACAGTACCGCAATATCATGTGGGAAGCAGGATGCAAGTGCCCAAAGGCTGGCAGCACAAACGTGAGCACCGCGCCTGCACAGCGGCCTAGAGCCAATTCAACAGACTTGAGCGTTGCGGTCTACATCACGACTGCCGGGTCCGAGCAGCACATTGGTTTCTTGGAGTGCCAGGCGGACCTATTTCGACAGTTGCCCAGGCTTTCGAAAGCGGATGTCATCATGTACGTGACTCCGTTGACAAATGTGTCAGTTGCGATGAAGGAGATGTTCACGAAGCTTTTGGAGGCGTGGCCACAGGAGAGAAAAACAATTTATTACGGCGACAATCTAGGTAAGCAGAAGGGTGCAATGAAGGCTTCGCATGACGGATTTTCTAGTGGTTGGTTTGATTCGTACGATTGGGTTATCCGCATCAATCCTGACGTTGTCATACATAGCGAGTCGAAGCTGTTCTCTAAGATGGACAATTCGGCCAACTGGGGTGTGTTCGCCAGCTGCGATTCTAGTACTGCGTGTCGAGACCGTTCGGGGTGCATAGCACACCTACGCGGAAGACAGACGCATACAGATTTCTATGCTGTCCGACCTGGCCGTATTGGGAAGAACGCATTCGCGAACTGGGCAAGTTCGGATAATGCAGAAAGACAAGCAACATCAGCATTCGCGCAGATATTCAATGCTAAGGCGGATGCATACATCGTGGAGCGAAACAGGGATGCGTATTGCAGAGTTCGTGGCGGCGGTGTGTGGCACTCGACGGGGTCATGCCCTGACCTCTTGGCGCTTCAGCCATGGACGCCCGGGGTTTGTAAGAACAAGTCCCTGGGAACATGCGGCCAGTACCGCTCGGCGAAGGATGGAAGATGGAAGATCCTGTGGGAAGCCGGGTGCGCGTGCCGGTAGCAGCCTGGTGACGGTGATGCTACTGAGGCGGTCTCCCAGGGCCAGGTGCTGATCCTGGAGTGTCTTGGAGGGTCGGGGCTTCTCGCGGCTTCTGGCCTGTCAGGCTGCGGGGCAGCTGTTTCTTCCTCAGGGACAGGGGGCGTGTTGCTCATAATTCTTACCTTTGTGCGTGTGTGCGTGTGTGTGTGTGTGTGCGTGCGTGCGTGCGTGCGTGCGTGCGTGCGTGCGTGCGTGCGTGCGTGCGTGCGTGCGTGCGTGCGTGCGTGTGTAAGTGTGTGTGTGTGTGTTTGGTGTGTGTGTGTGTGTGTGCGTGTGTGTGATTGTGTGTGCGTTTTCAGTGTGTGTGTGTGTGTGCGGGGGGAGACGATGTCTTTGACGCTGAATGCAGAAGCTCTTCGCTACACGTTCCACATCGGGGCGCCGCGGTGCTTTCTTCTCTTTCCGCCATGAGAAGCGCGCCTTGGCGCGGTGCGGGTGACTCGTTCTGCTGCCGAACAGAGAAAAAAACGGCCCGCTGGCCCGAAGCACATCCGAATGACCGGCCAGTGGGGTCAACGCTCCGTGCGGGGGCCCCCGCACGAGACGGGGAGCTTCGCCCGGTCCATATGGGGCAGTCCCAGGCCACGCGGCCGCGGCGGTGATCCAGCTGCCAGTGGACGCCGTCGATGCACCGACACCGAGCCTGGCCAGGGTCGATCCTGGGATCAGGTTCAGTGTGTGGGCCCTGGCGCGGGCAGGGCAGAAATAGAATCGGGGGGATGATTCTTGGGAGCATCTCGGACCACGTGTGTCTGCTGTGGAACTCTTCGCCCAGCGTCCCCCCTGTACAGTGCCGTTTTTAGTACATGCTTCGCGTGCGGATGTATAAAAAATGCAGGGGTTGATCATTAAAAACAACGAGCGAGCCATGCAGTCAAAGCAGTGGCGAAGCGGCCTGGCTCGCCTCCTATAGGCCCACCAGAGAATGTTCCAAGAACGCTCTTGTGGTCTGCACGGGATGTTCTTAGGACATTTCTGGCTGGGGCTGTCCTGTGTTAACACCTCGGTCTTATGTTATGAGAACATTGTCCTTGCTCTTTGAACATGTGTGGGCTCTCAGAGCATTCCCTGGAAGCCCCACAGGCATGCCGCGACGCTCGGCCCCTGCTCGAGTGCGGTGCCAGAGACCAGCGCCAGCGTCATCGCGACGCGAACCCGCCTCGGGCGCCATCGAAGGGCACCCCTCGGCTCCCCGGATCCTTGCCGCTCGGCGCACGGCCGCATGCCGCGCCAGCCTCGGCGACGGTGTGTAAAAGAGGATGGTGCTGAGGAGGAGGAGGAGAAAGAGGACGGGGAGGACGGGGAGGAGAAGGAGGAGGAGGAGGAGGAGGAGGAGGAGGAGCAACAGGAGCAGTCTGGTTAGCCAGGTCGGACGAGTCAGCGGGCCCCACCCATCCCCCGAGTTTGCACAACCAAGCGGCCCCGAGTTTGTCTGGGACGGCCGGAAGCTGGCGCGTGCCTCAGCCGTGCCGCGCGGGCGCGCAGAGGGGGGGCGTCGGGCGAGGGTGCCTCCCGGCGGCTCCCGGCGGCGAGGCGCCGCGGTGCAGCCTGGTGCTGTGCGGGGGGGGGGCGGGGCTCCTTTCGATCCCTCCGGGTCGGTCCGTTTCGATGTCGATGGCCTCCGATGTCGATGCGATGCGGCTTCTCCCGGCCGGGCTGGTTCGGCCGACCCGATTCGTGTCGATCGCCGGTCCGGCTTGTCGATTCGATTCTGGGCTCTCCTGGGGGGGAGGGCGGGGAAGACGGGACGATGAGTCTATAGGCTCGGGCGAGGGGATCTATATCCGGCCACTGCTCCAGGCCAGGCCCTTCCTGAGCCCAAACAGCGTTGCAGGTGCCTCTCTGGCCAAGAGCCAGAAGAGGCACGGATGCGGGGCCCAGTATTGGGCGTGGCCAGGAGCAGTGGATATGTATGGATCTCGTCGCCCTACATCAAGGGAGGAAAGATCAACCCGACCCGATAATTGGCATTTGCTACACGGCCCTGGGCGTTTACTAAACAGCCCTGTCCGATTCTCTTTTTTGGGGTGCGTTTACTAAACGGCTTTGCGTGCCGGGGTGAGTCTTATGAGAGTGGATGTTCTGCTCTCTACTGTAGTCCTCCCAGACGAGGTCGGAGTAGATGGGGTCGGTTTCTCGCACCGCCTCGCCGCTGCATCGCCAATGCTTCGGCGATGCGGCTCGATGTGGAGCCCGATGCTCTCCACGCCGACGTCGACGGTGCATCGTCGGTGCATCGCCAGCGCATCGGCGCTACATCGGCGCTGCGGTGCAATCCTCCGACCCCATCTTTTCGGACCGCGCCTGGGGTGATAGGCCTGCTTTCCACCACCACCACCATAAGTTGGAAGGGGAAGGAGGTGGAGGAGGAGGAGGAGGAGGAGGAGGAGGAGGAGGAGGAGGAGGACCCCCTCCCACTCCAACTTATGGTGGTCGTGGTGGTGGAAAACAGGCCCATCATGGGGGGCCTCGAGTGAGGAGGAGGAGGATCGGGGGCGCGCCCGGGGAGGGGGAAAGTGAGAGGGAGCAGGCCTTCCGAGAAGGCGGCGGGGCCCTCCTCCTCCTCCTCCTCCTCCTTCTCCTCCTCCCTCCTCCACCCTCCTCCTCCTCTCTCCTCCTCCTCCTCCTCCTCCTCCTCCTCCTCCCTCCTCCTCCCTGTCCTCCTCCTCCTCCTCCTCCTCCTCCTTCTCCCATTCGTCCTTCTCCTGCTCCTCCTCTTCCTCCTCCTCCTCCTCCTCCTCCTCCTCCTCTTCCAAGCGTCGCCGAAGGCCAGGCGCCGTCCGAGCCTTCTGACAAGGCGCTCGCCCCCTGCCATCCGGGAGGACGGTGCCGCGCTGTGCAGGCCACCTCGCCCAGGGTCGGGTGGTTGTCCGTGTGTGCCCACGACGCAGGGTGTCCCCCCCCCCTCCCCATCAGGCAGGCTGACCCAGGCACCCCGTGTTGGGCAACCAGCGCGGCAGCAACCGGGACCGGGCATGCGTCTCGGCGAAGTGCGCAGGGTCCCAGAAGGCATGTGAATGTGCATCCCTAGACACACACGTATGTATTAGCATACATGTAAAGGTTACATCGGCAAATGCATCGGCACTCATATCAACGTGTGCGCACGCGTTGTAGGCCTTCTGAGCCGTCCCTGGGCTTGGGGATCCACTCCCCCCCATCTCCAGCTACCTTCGCCCGAACCCATGCCATCCTCCCTCCTCTTCTGGCCATCCCGCCCTTCTCCCTTCCTCGCCCCCGTTGCCCTCGCCCTCTCCGCGCGCGCGCCTGGGGAGCACTGCCCCCGCGCGTCCTCGGCCCGCCTCCCGCTCGCCCGCCTTCGCGGTGTGCCCCGCCCGCCCGCCTGCCGCCAGAGACTTCCGCGCATGGACGCGGCGGCTTGGGGCCGCGTGCTGGCCGCGTTCGAGGCCGAGGCCGGCGACGCGCCCTCGCAGGACGGCCTCGAGGCCTGGGAGGTGTGCCTGCTGGCGCGAGCGGCCGCGCAGGAGCGCGCGCTCGGGAAGCAGATCCGCACGGCACGTGCTCCTCCTCCTCCTCCTCCTCCTTCTCCCCTCCTCCTCCTCCGCCCCCTCCTCCTCCTCCTCCTCCTCCTCCTCCTCCTCCTCCTCCTCCTCCTCCTCCTCCTCCTCCTCCTCCCCTCAAAGGCTCCCCCTTTCCTTGGCAGGGCCCGCCGCCGCGGCGGCGACCCCAGCGGGGGCGTCGAAGGTTCGCCGCCTGTGGCCCGGCATCGGCCGCTATATCTCGGGCGACCTACGCCGTCGGAGCACCGCGATCGTGCAAGGTCGAACGCTGCACGTGGCGTCAGCAACCAACGCCGCCGGCGTCGTCGCGACGTGGCCCTGCCGTGCCCAGGCATGCTCGTGCGTCGTGCAACAAGAAGCACGCCGGCAGGCGTTTGGCCGTGTTCTGCCTCCCGAGGGGGCCCCCGCTGGGCCCTAGGACAGTCAAACGACTGGATGGAAGACCCGTCCTGGGGAGTGGGAAGGCACCTCTGGGGGCCTCGTATCGACAGACGCAAATCTGGCAGTGCCCACATCACATGTCTGGCAGTGTCCTGGGAGTGGGAAGGGACCTCTGGGGATCGATGCGTCACATGTATGGCAGTGCCCACCACGGCCTCGCCCCGCGCAGAGCGCATCCGTGCGACAGCGTATCCACAGGCATCGCGCCCCGCAGTCCAGGCCGCGGGGGCGTTGTATATGGTTAAGTCGGGCCTGTCACTCTATAGAAGGGAATATTCAAAAAGAGTGAAATTATTCACTGCGTGGAGCTCCCCATCTGCGCATTTATTCGCATGGACCTGTCCGCCGTGAATGACTATGCGCACGAGTTGTTTCCAATATAAACGGGCTTGAGTTGTGACGGTCTGGTCATGAATCTAACTGCGAATGAATTGGAGTGTGAATGAGCCTCAGTAGTACGAGCGCGTCTCTACGCATGAGCCTGGGGCCTCCTTGGGCCTCCTGAAACCTACTGGGGCCTCCAGGAGCCTCTTGGGGCCTCCTGGGGCCTCCTGGTACCTCCTAGGGGGGATTCGTGCCCCAGGAGAGGCCCAATCTATAGAAACAGACGTACATAAAACATCGCGGATTGGAGCCACAGGAGAAGGGCAATCTATAGGAACACACGTAAAACACCAAGGACCTTTGCCCCAGGAGAGGCCCAATAGATAGGAGCATCAGTAAAACATTTAGTATTGTGTACACAGGAGAAGGACCGTGTATAGAAACATACGTATAACATCAAGGACTCGTGCTCCAGGTGAGGCCCAATCTATAGGAGCATACGTAAAACACATGGGATTGGAGCCACTCCTGTTGCCTTCTGAGGCCTCCTGCTCCTGGTGCCTCTCGGGGCCTCCTGTTGCCTTCCGAGGCCTCCAGTTCCTGTGGCCTCCTGGAGCCTCCTGTGGCTTCCTGCGCCCTCCTTGAGCTTCCTGGGGCCTCCTGTAGCCTCTTGGGACACTTTGTGGCCTCTTGAGTCTTTCTGTGGCCTCCTGATGCCTCCTGGGACCTCATGTGGCCTCCTGGAGCCTCCTGGAGCCTGTTGGAGCCCCCTGTGGCATCCTGAGGAGAATCTGTGCCCACGAGTCTGGCCACCAAAACAGGCAAACCGATCGAGACATCCTCAAAATCTGGCCCACCTGGGGGTGACAATGAGCGCCTCGTTCGAGACATCCTCAAAATATGTTCCGAAAACGGAGGATCTTGAGGACCAACACAGGCAAACCGCCTGAGACATCCCCGCCATGTGGGCGCGAACGGAGGTCGTGCAATACCCCTGGCGGCCCCCCCTTCGGAGTGCTAAAACCAGCAAGCCGCTCGAGAAATCCTCATCATCTGCTCATCATCATCATCATCATCATCATCATCATCATCATCATCATCATCATCATCATCATCATCATCATCATCATCATCATCATCATTTTCATCATCATCATCATCATCATCATCATCATCATCATCATCATCATCATCATATTCATCATATTCATCATACTCATCATCACCATCATCATTTTCATCATCATCATCATCATCATTTTCATCATCATCATCATCATCCTCATCCTCATCCTCATCATCATCATCATCATCATCATCATCATCAGCATCAGCATCATCATCATCATCATCATCACCATACTCATCCATCATTCACCATCTCTCACCATACCATGGTCATCATCATGACAATCATCAGCATTGTCTAGTGCAGAGAGGGATGAGGGGAGGGGCAGAGAGGGAGATGGGATGGGTGGTCCGGCGCGGTCGGAGAATAACAAGAACCCCATCCTCTGGATATGGGGAAAATAGTCTGGGGACGATTTCCGACTAATCTTAACTATTTCTATTATTTGCTAAATACTTTTTAATGTATTTTTCGTCCCAAATCCGGCTGTAGGGGGACACGCCCGACTCAAATGTATGGACGCGCCCTCCGCTCGCGAGGAGCTGGGGCTGCAGGGCAAGGAGCGCAAGCGGCTGCAGGGAGCGCTGCTGCGCTCCTGCCAGGGCGCCGCCCTCGCCGACTGCAGAGGCCACCTGCTCGAGCGCTTCCCGGCGCCGGGCGCGGGCGGCGCACCCGCGGCGGCCGCCGCCGGGCGCAGCCGCTCTCGGTCGGGCCGCCGCGGCCGAGGCCCCGACGCCGCCGCGGGGGGCCGCGGGCAGATCGCGGCGCCCGCGTGCCTGGGGCCTCCCGCCTTCTTCCCTGTGGGCAACGCCGCAGGCCGGCATGCGCCGCTGTCGCGCGGGCTGGCGGCCCCCGCGCCGCGCCTGCTGCTCGTGGGCCTGTCGGACCCGCGCCACCTGCTGGCCGCGCTCCGTGAGCTGCCCGCGGCCCAGCTGCCCCGATGCGTCCGTCTGGGGTTAAGTCGGGCCTGTCCCTCTACAGGAGGGATGTTCAAAAATAGTCAAAAAATAGTCAGGGGAGGATTTGTTGAGTATTTTCTGACCATGTTGGGGAATTGTCTGATTATTGTTTATTTTTCGTCTAAAATTCTCCTGTAGGAGGACACGCCCGACCTAAGTCTGGAGCCTCCACGCGCGCCGTGTTCAGAACGGCCGTGCTGGCACGCGGCGCGTCGGCTCGGCACGTGTTGGCCCACGCTTTGGCGAGCGTGCCGCGTTCGCAGTCTGCGTGCGGGGCTCCGTGTCGGCACGCTGCAGTCGGGGCGCTGAAGAAGGAACCCTTTTCGTCGGGGAGGAGCTCGGTGCTCCTCGATTGCCTGACAGTTTGCCTTTGGTTTTCCCGAGGTTTCCCATGGGGAATCGAAGTTTCACTTATGAGAAAAAGGGGCCTCGTTCCTTATTTAGGGTTTCTTAGGTCAACGCCCCGACTGTACGGGTTGCGTGTCGCGTGCCGGGGCGGCCAAGGCCCGAGAGCTCCCGGCCGAGCTTCGTGGCCAACGACCTCAACGCCGAGAGCTGCGCGCGCTCGGCCCTGATCCTGGCGCTGCTGGGCAGCGACGCACCGGAGGCTCGGAGGAGGAGCAGGTGTCGATGCCGCTGCTCGTCCTGGAGAGCCCACGCCACAGCCGGGGGTTCTCCTCGGACTCTTGGTCCGAACGCACCC
The DNA here is from genome assembly GCA_963575745.1 of Prorocentrum cordatum. Taxonomy (NCBI): domain Eukaryota; class Dinophyceae; order Prorocentrales; family Prorocentraceae; genus Prorocentrum; species Prorocentrum cordatum. The sequence continues at coordinate 157,865 of CAUYUJ010015981.1, forward strand.
CGGGGAGAGGTCCGTGGAGTGGCGGCATCGATGCCTTCGGCCCCCTTGCGATCGGGACGATCGAAATGGGTACGGAAAGAATGGGTACAAAGACCGGCAGCAGTCCCTGTTCATTTTAACAGGATTTGTTGTCGGCGTCTCCGCGGACCCTGTCCATTTGAGACTGTTAGCTCGTGACAGCATTTGCTGCTGGGCACTGTGCCCATTTCGGTTCCGCGCCCACCGCGGGCGTCCCAACACGAGGCCACGCGGCTCATGGCCGTCTTCGCCCTGTGGTGGATGCACGAGCTGCCGCGCGAGGCCCTCCCCCTGCTGGCCGCCGAGGCGGACGCCTGCGCCTCCGGGGCCCGCGCCCCCGCCGTCCGCTGCTGCGCCGCCACGCGCGACATGCTGCGGGCCTGGGCCGCCCGCTGGCGGGGCGCGCGGGAGGCCGCGCCGCCGCGCGACCTGCGCGAGGTGCTGGCGCACTGCGCGCTGCCGCCGCCGCTGCGGGAGGCCTGCGCGGGGCTCTTGGCGGGCGGGTGCGTCGACAACTGCACGCTGCAGCACCGCGCGGGGCGGCTGGACGTCCCGAGGAGGCAAGAAGGTACCCACACATGCCGCCGCCCTGCCCTTGGGGTTCCCACCTCGTGGGCCTCCTGGGACACCCTCGTCGCCACCGCTGGATTCGCCTCGAAACTCTGGCCAGAACGCACCCCAGGAGGGGCCCGGGGAGGGAGCGGCATCGGTGCCTGCTGGTTTCCTCAGGACTACGGCCTGTACCGCGAGCGGGCCCCGCCGGAGGGCTGGGTGCGCGCGGGCGAACGTGTCCACGCCCTCGCAGTCTGGAGTCCAGGGCGCGCTCCCGTGGATGCGCGGTCGCACGGGTGCGACTCCGCGCGGGGCATCCGCGCGGAGCCGCCCAGTGTCCATGGGATCGCGGCCCAGGAGCCCGGCCTCGCGAGGCCGATTAGGACATTTGGGCGTGCCTTCCGCCCACGAGGTGCGGGCGGGCGACGGCGTGCTGCTGTGGCCAGAGCCCCCGCCGGAGGAGGAGTTCGAGACGGACCAGGCCCGAAGGGGCGCTGCCCTCCCGTGCTCCTCCTCCTCCTCCTGCTCCTCCTTCTGCTCCTCCTTCTCCTCCGTGCTCCTCCTGAGCGTTGCACGAAGCGGTCATTCGGGTCGAAGGTCGGCCCTTCCCTCCCGTGCTTCTCCTCCTCCTCCTCCTCCTCCTCCTCCTTCCCCTCCTCCTCCTCCTCCTCCTCCCCCTCCTCCTCGTCCTCCTCCTTCTCCTCCTCCTCCTCCTCATCATCATCATCATCACCTCCTCCCCCTCTTCCTATCTCCTCGTCCTCTTCCTCCCTCCTCCTCCTCCTGCTCCTCCTCCTGCTCCTGCTCCTCCTGCTCCTCCTCGTCCCCTCCTGCTCCTCCTCGTCCTCCTCCTGCTCCTCCTCGTCCTCCTCCTCCTCCTCCTCCTCCTCCCCCTCCTCTCTCCTCCCCTCCTCCTCCTCCTCCTCCTCCTCCTCCTCCTCCTCCTCCTCCTCCTCCTCCTCCCCTCCTCCTCCTCCTCCTCCTCCTCCTCCTCCTGGTCCTCGTCCTCCTCCTCCTCCTCCTCCTCCTCCTCCTCCTCGGACCAGGCTGTCGGCGGAGTCATGGGGTCTGGCATAGGCCTTAAACGGTACGGGCCTCCCTGGCCCCCCGTGCTGCTGTCCTGCGCGTTTGTCTGGCCTGCCCACGTGGGGCTCCCTGGCCTGTCGGGGCCTGAGCGGGGTGATGCTCAGGGGCAATGTTCGGGAAGGGATCGTCCCCATGCCGCGTGCACGACGACGAGGAGGAGGACGACGACGACGCCGAGGAGGAGGAGGAGGACGACGACGACAACGACGACGACGAGGACGACGACGACGACGACGCCGACGACGCCGCCGCCGCCGCCGACGACGACGACGACGACGACGGCGGCGGCGGCGGCGGCGACGACGACGACGACGATGACAAGGGGGGCCTGGGCGGGGTGATGCTCAAGGGGGATTGGCGCCGATGGGGGCCTGACAGCCCACGCCGCCCAGGATCCTGCGCATTCTCTACCAGGGACCTATCTCCGATCTACAGCCAAACCGCATATTCAGGATGGGCCTTCCCACCCGTACCCTTGCATCCTTGCCTCTTAGGCCCATCCTCAGCGATTTTCGCTGGCCAACCTCGTTCAAAAAACGATTACATGAGTCTACAAGGCCCTTTCACCCTTACCGCTCATCCTCATGATATGCATCGGCGGTGCATCGCCGCTTCCAGGTCGATGCTCCCCCCCTCCTGGGCCAGTCCCCTCCCCGATCGTTGCCCCTCAATACGGGGAGGGGGGGATGCCACGGGGCGCTCCTTCCTCAGCCAAAGACACGCCAGCATTTGTTGTTCCAGTTGCGCTCAGCATGCAGTTAGAGTCAAAAAGAAAAAACGCTGCACACGCCCTGAGCGCCAAAAGTTGTTGCTTACGCCTTTTTTCTTGTTCTGTAGAGGCAAGCCACATGCACGTTCTTCAAGCCAGAGGCTACGCGACGGTAGCGCAGGGCGAAGTGCTTCGCCATGAGATGCCAGGGCAGTAGTGCTTCGTTGGGGGCGGCCCAGGGCAGGGCGGAGGGGTGGAGGGGGCAGTTGCCGAGGGGCCCAGGGGGGGGGCACCTGAGACACACCAGGCAGGAAGCCGGCCTGGCAGCAGGTGCTTCACGGAAGACATTTCCTAACCCCCGACGGTCAGCAGACCCACACAGGTCCCTTCACCCATGCGTCTACGCTGTGCTATGTCTTTGCCTTTGCCGTGCACAGGCCGCATGCCCCATCGGAGATCAGCCCGCTCTCCTCTTACCTCGCAGCCCCTCGCACGCCAGGGGCAGCCCCCGCGCGTCGAGTACTGCAGGGCCGCCGCCCGGCGCATGTCGGCGTTCAACGAGGCCAGCCCCCCAAAGGCCGACGCCTGCGCCCGGCTGCGAGGACGTACGCCAGGTAAGCGACGCCGAAGCACGGGGCCGTCTTCACCGACAGTGGCGCGTAAGCTTCCCGCGTGAGTTCGCGCGTGGGCGCTCTCGTCTCCAATGCAGCGTGCCGCGCTGGCGGCCCGCGTCGGCCGCGGCGTGGTGCCGTCGTGTCCTCGCGCGCAAGACGCCCCTCTTTTCCGTCGCTCAGGTGGCGGCCACGCCCACCCCTCTTGGCCAGGGCAGCGCAGGCACCCCAGGGGAGTCTGAAGGCGGGCCGGGTCCTGCGTGGGACCCGCCATCCTCAGCTGTACCCTCGATCGCCTTCTGTAGGGGGGGGGTGGCGCTTCCATCGTCTGATCATCGTCCTGAGCCGCTTCCTGAAGCCCGGGGCCATGATGCGGTCAAGATGAGGACGAGCCTGGAGACTCTCGCACCCTGTTCCCAGACCCCTGAGGTCATGATTTTTTCCATGACGTCGACCCCAGAGGTCTCGACCCTTTCCAGGGACCAGTTCTCCATCCTGTGTCGTTTTGTCACGTTCCCGAGGCGCAGTAAGGGAGGCCGAAAATAGCGAAACATCTCTGATGGGCCTGCTTTCCACCACCACCACCATCAGTTGGAGGGGGGAAGGAGGAGGAGGAGGAGGAGGAGGAGGAGGAGGAGGAGGAGGAGGAGGAGGAGGAGCGCCCCCTCCCTCTCCATCTTATGGTGGTGGTGGTGGTGGAAAACAGGCCCAGCAATCTCCCGTCGGGATTTTTTCCCGACTCGAGGGGGTCTGGGTTCGGGGGTGTGCGCTGCCCTCCCCGGTGACGTCATGCGCGTCTTACGGGGTGGTGACCGCACCGTGCGGCGAGTCTGTGGGGCTTCGGGGCCACCGCACGGCTTGGGGACGCGGGCCGTTCTCCGAGGACGTCTCGGGCGACGGGGGCCTCCGGGGCCCCAAGACCGTGCGGTGACGGACCGTGCGGTGGGGCCTTTGGGGCTCTGGAGGTCACCGGGCGGTCCGTCACCGCACCGTTGCGGGCCTCCAACAAAAGTCCACTCCTCTTCCTCGCCTCCCGCAGCGCACCGGGCGGAGCAAAACGAGGCGAGAGCGGAGGTCGCGCTCGCTCGGGAGAGGGCGGCACCTCGGGCCTCGCAGGGCAAGGCGTGCGCACATTGAGAGAGGGGGAGTGCAGTCCAAGGTGGGCCGCTAGGGGCTGCAGTGGAGACCCGTGCCAAGAAGAGCACCCTGCTTGCCTCCAGGGTGCCCTGGGTTTCTTCGGTCTCGATGGTTTTGCCATGGAGAGCGTGACGTACCCACACCAAAAATCAACGGACGCCCTGGGGTCTCAGGATTGGGTTTCTTGTGGAAGTTTTTTGTTGTCGGGCCCCTACTGTAGGGGGTGAGTGAACCGAGCTTGACGCTGACAGTGCCTCCTTGCAGCAGCCGTTCGGAGCGATGTTCCTCTGATCCCACCTGTGCCACTACCCGTCTTTCGCTCGAGGTCGGTGTTCTTTGAATCCCAGGGGTT
>CAUYUJ010015981.1:167329-169829 GCA_963575745.1 Prorocentrum cordatum
GCGCCAGTGGCTGCGTTCGCATGGTGGCCCCGCCCCATTTTGGCGCACCCCTCACGAGGATCGTGGCCCCATAGGGAGCTCCACCGAAGGCCCCAGTGGCAGCGTTCGCATTGTGGCCCCGCCCCATTTTGGCGCACCCCTCACGAGGATCGTGGCCCCATAGGGAGCTCCACCGAAGGCCACAGTGGCAGCGTTCGCATGGCGGCCTCGGGCCATTTCGGCGCACCCCTCACGAGGATCGTGGCCCCATAGGGAGCTCCACCGACGGCGCCAGTGGCAGCGTTCGCATGGCGGCCCCGGGCCATTTCGGGACACCCCTCACGAGGATCGTGGCCCCCAAGGGAGCTCCACCGAAGGCTCCAGTGGCAGCGTTCGCATGGCGGCCCCGGGCCATTTCGGCACACCCCTCACGAGGATCGTGGCCCCATCGGGAGCTCCACCGAAGGCCCCAGTGGCTGCGTTCGCATGGCGGCCCCGCCCCATTTCGGCACACCCCTCACGAGGATCGTGGCCCCATAGGGAGCTCCACCGAAGGCCCCCAGTGGCAGGGTTCGCATGGCGGCCTCGGGCCATTTCGGCGCACACCTCACGAGGATCGTGGCCCCATATGGAGCTCCACCGAAGGCGCCAATGGCAGTCTCCAGCATGGCTCTCAGAACCCTTTCCTCTTTCTGCTCTTCGGTCAGGGGGGCGCCGTCCTCCTGGTCGTCGGCGCCCGCGAAGACGGCCACAAACGTGTCCCTGAGCATGTCGGGCTCCGGCGGGAAGCCGTGGCCACATAGGGAGCGCGGGCGAAGATGGTATTCACAATTGCTGTATCCACAATTGCGTATGGTTGGGTCCTTCGCCAGGCTGATTATTCTTGTTATTTGAAGTTTTATTATTTGTAGTCGTAGAAGTAGCAGTAGTAGAGGTAGTAGTAGTAGTAGTAGTAGTAGTAGTAGTAGTAGTAGTAGTAGTAGTAGTAGTAGTAGTAGTAGTAGTAGTAGTAGTAGTAGTACTAGTAATCGTAGTAGTTAGTAGTAGTAGTAGTCGTAGTAGTAGTAGTAGTAGTAGTAGTAGCAGTAGTAGTAGTAGTAGTAGTTACAGGTGGTGCTACAAGTAGAAGTAGACGTCGTAGTAGTAGTATAGTAGTAGTAGTAATAGTAGTAGTAAGTGAGTAATTAGTATTATTAATCGTAAGTAGCAGTAGTAAGAAGTATTAGAAGTAAGTAGTAGTAGTAGTATAGTAGTAGTAGTAGTAAAGTAGTAAAAGTAGTAGTAATAGTAGTAGTAGTCGTCGTTGTAGTATTACACTAAGTAGCAGTATATAGTAGTAGTAAAGTCGTCTTAGTAGTCGTAGTAGTCGTCGTGTCGGTCGTCGTCGTCGTCGTCGTCGTCCGTAGTAGTAGTAGTAGTAGCAGTTAGTATGTAGTAGTCGTTGTAGTAATAGTAGAGAAGTAGAAGTAGTAGTAGTTAATAGTAGTAGTAGTAGAGGAGGAGGAGGAGGGGAGGAGGAGGAGGAGAGTTGTAGAAAGAGTAGTAGTAGTAGTAGTAGTAAGTAGGTAGTAGTAGTATAGTCGTATCGTAAGTCCGTAGTCGTAGTAGTAGTAGTAGTAGTAGTAGTAGTAGTAGTAGTCGTAGTAGTCGTAGTAGTAGTCGTCATACTGTTTGTACTCGTAGCAGTACCAGTGGTAGTCTCAGCAGTAGTGGTAGTAGTACTGGTAGTAGTAGTGGTACTAGTAGTAGTAGTAGTAGTAGTAGTAGTAGTAGTAGTAGTACAAGTAGTAGTAGTAGTAGTAGTAGTAGTAGTAGTAGCAGTAGTAGTAGTAGTAGTAGTAGTAGTAGTAGTAGAAGTGGTAGTAGTCGTAAGTAGTAGTAGTTGTGATCGTAATAATAATCGTAGTGGTAGTAGTAGTAGTAGTAGTAGTAGTAGTAGTAGTAGTAGTAGTAGTAGCAGCAGTAGTAGTAGTAGTAGTAGTAGTAGTAGCAGTAGTAGTAGTAGTAGTAGTGGTAGTAGTAATAGCAGTCGAAACCAATTGCCTTAGCCAGCTCAACCCGCCAACCCGTCCAACCAGCCAGCCAGCCCACCCAGCCACCCAGCCAACCCGTCAGCCAACCAGCCCAGCCGCCCACCCCGTCACCCCGCCAGCCAGCCGATCCCCTCCTCCTGCTCTCCGTGCACAACCAGCCACCCTGCCAACCCGCCCCCGCCGCCTGCCCGTCACCGCCGAGAGATGGGGGGAAGTGTTTCTTACCAGCGGAAACCAGAAACTAGCTCTCCCGGGGACCGGCGGGACAGCGGGGAGGGGGTAAATCGCACCGTATTGTGCAGGGCCGGGATTCTCGCCGGGGTGTGCCCGGAACGGTTTTGGGCCTCAAGTGTGACAACGTCGTCATGTTTTCAATGTCCACCGCGCCCTCTTTTCTCAACGGGAAGCTCCCATCCTTGAACCCGTCGCCAATTTTGAGGCCCCAGCAGGCTTCAAGAGGCCCCAGAGGAAGCCTCAGCTGGCCCCAC
>CAUYUJ010015981.1:171093-246231 GCA_963575745.1 Prorocentrum cordatum
AGCACCAGGGTGTTCGGGCGCCCTCGGTAGCACAACCAGATGCCGCTCGAGCGGCGCGCCCAGGGGGGGGGGTGGGGGGGTGGGCAGCGCTAGAGGCGGGGGTCGGGGGCGGGGGGGCAGCGCTCGAGGCCCAGATTCTCTCGATGGATCCTCGCCCGATGTGCCCCTCGTCTTATGATGCTCCAACCTACTTTAGCCTTGGTCACCAGGAAGAATTTCGAGCGGCCAACAAAAGCACCGAAACTCAAGGGTTGTCACGTGTCGGGCCCTGGGAGGCACTCGCCCGACACTGCTTCGACACTGCTTCGACACTCTTTTTGACACTCTTCTGGGTGCTCGAAATTATTTCTGGGACGTGGCCCTGAAGTCGGATGGGGACAACATAACCCTCGTCCTGGCTTTGTGCCTTCCCCCTCCTACAGTCGGGACCCTGAAGAAGGAACCCTTTTCGTTGGGGAGGGGCTCCGCGTTCCTTACGTGTTTCACAGCTTGCCTCAGGTTTTTCCTTACGTCTTCGATCGGAAATCGAAGTTTAACTTATGGAAAAAAAGGGGCCTCGTTCCTTATTTGGGGTTCCTTAGGTGAAGGCCCCGACTGTAATCCTCGTCCTGGCGTTGTGCCCTCCCCCCTCCTGTCTTCCCCCCTGCAGCGCACGCCTGCGCGGCCTGCCCTCCTCGCGGAGCTCCTGGGGAGGAGGGCGCGCGGCTCCGCGGGAGCCCACGCCCCGCGGGGCTCGCTGCTCGATCGGGGCGCCGCGCCTGCTCGCCGATGCCTCTCAGGGAGGTCGCTCGTTCGGCAGCAGGTCGTGGGAGCCTTGTGTGAAGTCGGGCTTGTCCCTCGACAGGAGGAATATTCAAACCTAGTCAACAAATAGTCAGGGGACGATGTTTGAGCATGTGTGGGCTATGTTTGAACATGTTTTGAGCTATTATCTGTTATTTGTCATGCAAAACCCTTCTGTAGGAGGACATGCCCGACCTGAGCCTTGTGCACCCTCGCAATTTTGCCTTTAGCGTAGACTGGCGCGGATCAGCGTCTGGAGTCGATGAGGTAGCGCCGATGTGGTGTCGGCTAGCGTCGATCAGGCGCTGATTTAACGTCGCTTCTCGTGAGCGAAGCCGGGTTGATCATGCCCGAACAGAGGTATGGGAGTCACTCGAGAAGACATTCTCAGGCCGGACGAAAGAGGGGGATTGGAAAAGGGGGGCGGTACGAAATCTGCTGCATGCAGCTGGTTTCGGCCCCACCGAGGGGCCCATTCCTCGATGCATAGCCGCCTCTGGCGCTGGGAGGCGCCAGGGAAAGCAGCCACGAGAGCTGATTCTCACCCCCCCCCCTCTGCTATCCCCCCCTTTTCGCCAGGCCCGACACTCGTGAGTAGAGCATGAGTTTGGCTGCTTGATTTCCCATGGCATACCACGCTGTTTCACTTTCTGGCGCCACGGCGCCTTGGCCTACAGCGCCCTCGATGGCGTGCACTCGCAGGTGCTGTCTGTCTGCCTGTCTCGTCGACTTGGCCTCGATCAGCGTCGGTTCGCAGTAGCCGACAAGATGGTATGGGAGGCTCCCATGAGTTGCCACCGAAGGGGTGTGGGGGGGGGGGGCAGACGCAGGGGGCGTCGGGGGTTGGAGATTTCTGGCGCTTTCGTGGGCTCTCCGCGGCTCCCCAAGCATCGGCGGCACACAGCCGTACACCCCCCCCTCCACACACAAACACACACACACACACACGCATGCACGCACGCACGCACGCACGCACGCACAGACACACACACACAAACACAAACACAAACAACACACACAAACACAAACGCAAACACAAACACAAACACAAACACAAACACAAACACAAACACAAACACAAGCACAAACACACACAAACACAAACACAACACAACACAACACAACACAGCACACACAACACACACACACACCACACACAACACACACAACACACAACACACACAACACACGACACCACACACACACACAACACACACAACACACAACACACACACACAACACACACAACACACACGCACACAACACACAACACACAACATACAGCACACAACACACACAACACACAACGCACAACACACATTACACATATTCACACACATTCACACACACACACACACACTCACACACATTCACACACACACACACGCATTCACACACGCACACACTCACAACTCACAAACGCGCACATACACGCACACCACACACAAGACGCACACCACGTCCAAATGCACACACGGGCGCACACACGATACACAAAACACGCACAAGTGCAAACACAGGCGCATACACACACACACACACACACACACACACGTCGCGCCCCACACCGGTGGTCCACCAACGCCTCCAGATGGAGGGTTCGCATGCCGCCTCCGCCCACTGCGGCGCACCCTTCACGCAGATCGTGCCGCGCAGGGAGCTCCACTTGCGTCACCAGTGGGCAAGTCCGTGTGCGTCCCGCCACTCACTTGGGCGCACACCTCGGCGCGCATCGCGCCAGACAGGGGGCTCCACCCTGCGGCATCAGTGGGCGCGTTTGCGTTTGGGGTGGGGATGGCGGGCGGGGAGGCGCCGAATTATTCGGACCGTGGCGCGCAGGAACTTCAGCGAGCCTGTGGGCGTTTGCTCCGCAGCCCCCTGCCCACACGCCCTGCGCTGCACGCGGACGCCACAGGGTTGGGTCCCTCGCCAGGGCAAGTCGTGCCCTCGGTGCCCCGATGCCATGCGAAGCTCCGCGATCCTCCAGGTGCAGGCTGCCCCTGGGAGCCTTGCCACGGCCACTGGCAAGCCGGTGGGTGGAGCGATGAGGGCCCCCTCTGGGCGTGTGCCCTGGCTTTGCGTGGGAGCCGCCAGGGATCGCGGGCCCCCCAGGGGTTGGGCCCCGTGTCGCAAAGGCGGGGGGGAGGGGGGCGGGAGGAGCAGGAAGGAGGAGGAGGAGGAGGAGGAGGAGGAGGAGGAGGAGGAGGAGGAAAAGGGCTGCGGAGGAGGAGGAGAGGAGGGGAGGGAGGGGGAGGGGGAACAAAGAGAAGGAGGAGGATAGGAGGAGGAGGAGGAGAAGGAGAAGGAGAAGGGCAGGGCTGCGGAGGAGGAGAGGAGGAGGGGAGGAGGAGGGGGAAAGGGAAGGAGAAGGAGGAGGAGGAGGAGGAGGAGGAAGAGGAGGCGGGAAGGGCTGCGGGAAGGGGGGGGGTCGCGGGGTTCTCGCGAGGCGGCCGCTCCTTTTCTCCGCCCCAGCCGCCGCCTCAGGAGGGCGCCTGGGGGCCGCTGGTGCGCCCCATCGGCCCCACTGGCCAGTACGAGGGGAGAGAGAGAGAGAGAGAGGGAGAGAACGAAACAAATAGAGATAACCACAACAAAGCACGAGTGAGAGAAGTAAATAACCAGAGAGATATAACGGGGAGCGAGAGGGATAGAGCGGGAGAGAGAGGGGGGATATATACATGAGATGCACGCATGCGTAGACATATGGAGATTGGGCAGGCCAAAAGTACAAGTTTGTGTACGAATCTGCATCTATATACATATATATATATATACATATATATATATATATATACATATGCATATACATACACATATATACACATATCTAGAGATACGTATATGTGAGCAACGGCGAAGGTTATCATTCTACCGTGTCTCCCGAACGATCCTCATGACACACGGTGATTTACATGATAGGTTTCGAGCTCAATTCTGGGTCTGTGCATCGGCATCTGGCAGTTCCTTTTGATCGCGCTCAGGTTCTGTCAGAACGCTTGCCCATGAGCCCGCCTGGGTGGGTTCATAATGCTCACCAATGACCTCGCCCAGACGAGGTCAGAATGCTCGCTCATGACCCGGCCCAGGTGGGGCCAAAATGCTCTTTCATGACCGTTTGTTTCAGTCTGTGTGTGTGTGTGTGTGTGTCAGTATGTGTGCATGTCCGTGTGAGTTAACATGTCTGGTCGTGTGTATGTGCCTGTGTCTGTGTCTGTGTGCCGTGGTTTGCTTGGGCACAGTGCGCATGGTGGGAAATCAGTTCCACTGGGGACTGTGCCCAGCACCCTTACAAGATTGGCGCTCTCCGTTTGAGCTTCGGAGGCAGCCCCCCCGCACACCCCCAGAGCCGCCGCCCACCACATGTGGCCCAGGGTTTCTCTGATGTGTAGCCGAGGGTGCACCGCGCTCAACCGCGCCGACAGGCTTTCTGCCGGCCGCGCGCAAGAGTGACATTTCGCAGGAGCGACCTTTGGTGCGCGGCTTTCGGGCGGCGCGGCGGGCGGAAGGGGGAGGCGGGCAAGCCCGAGCGCGCATCCGACGCCGGGGTTTTATCCGCAGCCGCCGCCCGTGTAACCGATCCTCCTGGACATGTGCACGCGGTGGACACGGGAATGCGCGGGCCCCCTGGGGCCAAGTTGCATCCGCATGCACCGCCCCCTGGGGTGCCAGGACACGGCCCCCTGGGCGTCGGACACGGATCCCTCCCCGCCCCGCAGTCCGGGCCGCCGCTGCCGCATCGCACGCAGCGGCAGGCCGCGCACCTGAGGCCTCCCTGGCCCTGAAGCCGGCCGGGCGCCTCTCACAACACAGGCACGCGGCGCTGGGGCCATCGCCCGAGCTCCAGGCTGGTCGATGCACGGGAGGGGGGCGAAGAGGTGTGCGCCTTCCGGGCACCCATCGGCGCCCTGAAGCGCACCCCCTCGGGCCCAAAAAGGTGCACGAAGAGTGCCCTCACTTTCGCCCCCCCCCCCCCCCCCGTTCCCAAAAGATCCTGGGGCACGTTGTTTCCAGTCCGCGACTCCAGACACCCCGACCCCCTTCCCCCTGGGACGCCGTATCTGCTTCTGCTGGCCGCGGGGTCCGGCATAACGGGCCCCAGGGCCCGACATCGAGGGCACACGCCCGGATGGCAAAAACATATCGTCGGAGGCCTGAGCTTCTCGCCCCCCCCCATGCCCCCACGCCCAATCAAGCGGGGACGCTTCGGATCCCTGTTCGAGCGCGCGCAGGATCACAGCTGCCCCCGCGCCGAGAACACTGTCTGGCCGCTGGCCGACTCGACGCACACTCTGACTTCAAGGGGGCCCCCTTGACGTCGAGCGTGGCAGGCTGGGAGAGGGGACGGCGGACCAGTGAGATCGCAGGGGTCGAGGATCTTCCCACGCATCGTGTGGTGCGTGGGGAGGTCCTCAAATGGCTCGCGTCGTTTGGCTCCCACGTGGGAAGATGCCCCCACGCCTCGAAGATCCACGCGTGCGTCGTGTGGTTCCCACGGGGGGTGGTCTTCCACGCGCAGCCCCAGGCCTGCAAGAGCCTCCGTGCGCCGAGCCGCGCAGCCTCGGGAGCTGCCCGTGCAGCCCCGGTGGCGCTGGATGGCTCGAGGGGGACCCCCCGACGCTGCCGAGAGAGCTCGTGAGGGCACACAGGGCTGCAAGAGGACCCCGAGGCAGTTCCACTCGATCACCACGCCAGAAGAGGGGGGGAGGGGGGGGGGAGGCGGAGGAGGAGGGAGAGGGGAGGAGGAGGAGGAGGAGGAGGAGGATGACGGAGAGGAGGAGGAGGAACCCGAGAGCAGGAGGCACGCAGGGAGGGGCAGGAGGAGGAGGCGGAGGAGGAGGAGGGGGGGAGAGGAGGAGGCGGAGGAGGAGGAGGAGGAGGAGGAGGAGGAGGAGGCAGGAGGAGCAGGGGGAGGAGCGAGGAGGAGGAGGAGGAGGAGGAGGAGGAGGAGAGGAGGAGGAGGAGGAGGAGGAGGACGAAGAGAGGGCGGGGGAGCTTGAGGTGGAGGCGGAGGCGGGGAGGCGGAGGCGTAAGTGGAGGACGAGGAAGGCGGCGGAGGAGGGACTGAGTGGCGAGGAAGAGGAGGAGGAGAAGGAGGAGGAGGAGGTAGGAGAGGAAGAGGAAGAGGAGGAGGAGCGAGGAGGAGGAGGAGGAGGACCTCGCGAGGCCCCCAGGCCTGGGCGCCTCGGATCCTCCGCGCGCGCGCGGGGGATCGCCGCCACACGGGCCCCGGGGCGGCTCCGTCGCGGGCGCGCCAGGCGTGGGCGCTGCGGGCCGACCCGGGCGAGGCCTCGGGGGGGGGGGGGGGCCGGGGGGGGGGGGGGGACGGGAGGGGGCGGGCCAAAGAGGGGGGGGATGACTAGGGGTGGGGCGGATATCTTGTGTTGGTGTTGGTGTCAGGTGTTGGTGCCCGTTCCCAGGCCTCCAAAGATAACACGGCGGCGCGATCACGGGAAGCCCGCGCATGAACAGAGCAGTCTGCGGCACGAGAGGGACCTCTCCGCCGACGGGGCCGCCCCGGGGAGGCGCCCTCGCCGGCGGAGCAGCTCGTCTCATATACCTCGGGGGCGGGAAAGAGGGGGGTGATGACTAGGGGGGGGCGGATATCATGGCGTGGGCCATGATATTTCCCCAGATCTCATGGCGAAACTTATATCTCATTGCGTCCCTGGCCCCCCCGCTGGGCCGCTCACATGCCGCCGGTCATGAGTTGCACCCCTTCCTCTCTTGGACCCCCCCCCTCTTGGCCGCTCCCGAGGGGGGGGGAGGGGCAGCCGCGCGGGTCGGTGATATGGCATGGTGCGGCTATCATGAAGTCGGGCAGGTCCCTCTACAGGAGGAAAATTCCAGAGTGGTTCAAACAAATACGTAGTCTGGCGACGATGTTGATCATGATCGTTGGATGATTTTCGACTTTTTTCTGGCGTTCTTCCGACATCCGTCTGTAGGAGGACATACCCGACCTAGAGCTAGCATGCAGAGGTCCAACGTATGAAACTTTTCGACCCGGAGGTTGTTGTTCTCGCGTGCGTCCACCTCTGGAGACCCTCGCCGGGCCCCTGGAACGTCATCACAGCAATGGAGGCCCGCCCTTGGGTAGGTACGTCCGGGGACCCAGTATGAGCAAAAAGTCATCGGATCCTTGGCAGCAGAAGAACAACACAACTCAGATATCCTCCTGACGCTGATAGGGGTGCTCTGGAAGCCATCTGCGGTCAGCTTGGGCCCCGGACTCCTGGGAGCTCCCGAGATCATCACTCCGCAGACGGTCGCGGACTCTGGATTCGCGGGTCGCTCCGCTGTTGCTGTCCCTCCAGATTTTGTTCGGCGCGACACGCGACTCGACCCCGATTCCCAGGCGTCAGAGCCCCGAAGCCTCGAGCACTCTCTCAGCTCCCCACTTCGCGGAGCGGCGCGAAGATCTCCGACGATGCTTTCGGTCTGGGCGTCTTTCGGCCGCCGGGGGCCTCTGCGGTGGCCCCCCCTCCCCAGGGAGGCCTCGGTCTCTGAGGATGTGCCGCGAAGGCCTGGCGGCGACCCTCAAAAGGGACGACGACGACGACGACGACCATTACGACGGCGACGGCGACGGCGACGGGGATGGCGACGGCGACGGCGACGGCGACAGGGGATGGCGACGACGAGGACGATGACGACGTCGACGACGACGACGACGACGACGACGACGACAACGACGACGACGACACGACGACGACGACGACGACGACGACGACCACGACCCCGACGGTGACGGCGACGACGACGACGCGTATCTGCAAGGACACAACATGTTTTTCAGTCCGAGCGGTTTCCTCAGGTTTCGGCATCTGGGGCCGGTTTCGGGCCCTGGAGCGATCAAAAGTGGGCCCGAGGCTGAAAATTCGCCCCGGGGGAAAGGCCGATACCTTTTGTGGACGCGCCCTGAAGCATCGCAGCACGGGATGTCTGGGGAAGCGGGGAGGACGAGGGGGTATGGGGCAGAGAGCATCTTTGAACACCAGCGCTCGCACTCGGTCGGGCCAGCTGGCCCCCCTCCCTTACGGTGGGGGGCCATGCCAATAAACACCCTGCTCGCCTCCAGGGTGCCCAGGGTGTCCTGAGTCTCGACGTTTTTTTTGCGATGGAGAGCGTGACGTGCCCACACCAAGAATTCCGTGGAGGACGTCCTAGGGTCTCAGGGTTGGGTTTTTTCTTGTGGAAGGTTTCTTGTGGTCGGGCCCCCACTGTAAACGGCATAAGCCTAAACCTTTGGCAGTCCGCCGTGCGGAGCGCCAAAAGTGTATGTTTGTGGCGTTTCTTATTCCTTCATATCGGAGGCACGGCCTCATTGGGGAGGGGATGTGAGAGGAGCCACGCCTCGCAGGTGCAACAGGCCCCCCCTCCCCTAGTGGTGCGTCCCCCCTCCCCTAGGGTTTCCTGTGGAAGGTTTCCCATGGACTGGCATCAGGAGGAGGAGGAGGAGGAGGAGGAGGAGGAGGAGGAGGAGGAGGAGGGGGAGGAGAAGAAGGAGGGTTTCTCGTGGACTGGCCCCTCCTCCCCTAGTGGAGCGGCGCATGAGAGCTCGAGCGGGGCCTGCCGGTCCAACGTTTTCGCGTGCTCGCTGCCCGCGCATAAAAAGTTGCGCGAGGAGCCGCCGCGTGCTTCGGGAGGGGAAGAGAGCATACAAAGACACATCAATCGTCGATCCCCCAGGAAAAGAGGAGGGGGAGGCGGAGGAGGAGGAGGAGTAATAGGAGGAGGAGGAGGAGGAGGAGGAGGAAACGGAGGAGGAAGAGGAGGAGGCGGAGGTTTAACGCAACAGGCTCGCTCCTAGTGTCGGTCGAACGTAAGAAGAGGAGGGGGAGGAGGAGGAGGAGGAGGAGGAGAAGGAGGAGGAGGAGGAGGAGGAGGAGGAGCTGGGATGTGGGGGGGGAAGGGAAAGACGGCAACCCAGAAACCACGGGCACACATGAGGGATCCTGGGATTTGTTTCTATTTATCTGTGTCCCTGGGCGCCTCTAAAGTCCCTTTCGTCGCCCCAGACCTCCCTGGGGGGGGTGGCCGCGCGCCCCGCGCCCCTCTCGGCCTTGGAGCCGCAGACGTGCCCTTTCGTCCAGGGCTCGAGGGCGCGCAGGACGCGCAGGGAGGCCCGCTCGGTGCGCAAACCGCGGGCACTCGACGCGCAAAGGACGAGGAAGAGAAGGACGAGGAGGAGCTAGGAGGAGGAGGAGGAGGAGGAGGAGGAGGAGGAGGAGGAGGAGGAGGAGGGGGGGGATGATGAGGAGGAGGCGGAGGAGGAGGAGGAGGAGGAGGAGGAGGAGAGCGGGAGGGGGAGGGGAGGAGGAGGGAGGAGGAGGGAGGAGGAGGAGGAGGAGAGAGAGGAGGAGGCGGAGAGGAGGGAGGAGGAGGAGGAGGAGGAGGAGGAGAGGAGGAGGAGGAGGAGAGGGAGGAGGAGGAGGAGGAGGAGGAGGCAGGCGGAGGAGGAGGAGGAGAGGAGGAGAAGGAGCAGGAGAGGAGGAGGAGGGGAGGAGGAGGAGGAGGAGGAGGAGGAGGAGGAGGAGGAGCGAGGAGGAGGAGGAGGAGAGGCAGGAGGAGGAGAGGGAGGAGGAGGGAGGAAGGGGAGAGGAGGAGGAGGAGGAGGAAGACAGAAGGAGCAGGAGGAGGAGGAGGACGAGAGGAGGGGATGGAGAGGGGGAGGTGGGAGGAGCAGGAGGAGGAGGAAGGGACGAGGAGGAGGAGGAGGAGGAGGAGGAGGAGGAGGAGGAGGATTTTTTTAACATTCACCGTGCAGCCACTAGACAACTGAGGGGTGGCGAAACCCTCAGAGGCCACTTGGTCAGCGGGGGGCCAGGCCTGGACCTGGCCAGACCTGGACCCCCCGGCCGCGCTGCCGAAGAAGACGCGGAAGGCGTAGTCGACGCACCACGCCGGCGAGCCGAGGAGGGCAAGCTCCACGACCGCGAGCACGAGGAACCACACCAGGGCCTCCTCGAGCGCCAGGAAGAGGGCGGCATGCCGAGGGTCCGCATGGCCCGCACCCGCACGTCCTCCTTCGCAGGCCCCCTGGACTCCCACGGCTCGAACTGCCGCACCTCGATGCCCGCCGCCGCCGCCGCACCAGCGACAGCAGCCCCAGGCCCGCACGGCGCAGCAGGCTCCGTCGAAGACACGGCCTGCCCCACCTCCCAGCCGCGGCGCCGCCCGCTCAGCCCTGCAGCGCCGCCAGCGGCGGCGACGGCAGGACCCCCGCGTAGCAGTCCATCAGCCCAGGAGTCGTCCAACTCGGCGTCGATGTCGGGCGCGTCGGCAGCAGCCCCAGCCACCTGCACGAGCGCGAGGCCCGCGCTGGCCGCCCCAGCGGCCGCCCCAGCGCCCTCTTTCTTCGCCTCGTTTGTCTCGGTGTCCAGCCTGGCAGCCGCGCGCCTCGCCGCTCGGCGCTGGTGGCGGCGGCGCCGCCGCGCAGCGCGCGCAGCAGGGTCAGCTTCAAGACGAACACCTTGAACCAGGTCGGTGCCAGCGGCAACGGCGGGCGGTGGCGATCCCGAAACGGCGAACGCCGCCGCCGAGACCGCCGAGCGAGCCACCGCCGCCACCGTGCGCCGCGGCGCCCCGAGCGCCCCGCGCACGGCCGCCTCGACGAGGCGGGCAGCCGTCGCGGGATCCAGGAGGAGGAGGAGGAGGAGGAGGAGGAGGAGGAGGAGGAGGAGGAGGAGGAGGAGGAGAGGAGGAGGAGGAGGAGGAGGAGGAGGAGAGGAGGAGGGAGGATGAGGAGGAGAGGAGGGGAAGGGAAGGAGGAGGAGGGGGAGGAGGAGGAGGAGGAGGAGGAGGAGGAGGAGGAGGACAGGGGTGGAGGAGGACGGGGAGGAGGAGGAGAGGATGAGGAGAGGAGGAGGCGGAGGAGGAGGAGGAGGAGGAGCAGGGAGGAGGAGGAAGGAGGCGGAGGAGGAGGAGGAGGAAGGAGGAGGAGGAGGGAGGAAGGAGGAGGAGGAGGAGGAGGAGGAGGAGGAGGAGGAGGAGGAGGAGGAGGAGGAGGAGGGGGATGAGTTGGAGGAGGAGGAGGAGGAGGAGGAGGGGAGGAGGAGGAGGAGGAGGCGGAGGAGGAGGAGGAGGAGGAGGGGAGGAGGAGGGGGAGGGGGAGGAGGAGGAGTGGGAGGAGGAGGAGGCGGAGGAGGAGGACGGAGGAGGGAGGAGGAGGAGGAGAGGAGGAGGAGGAGGAGGAGGAAGAGGAGGAGGAAGAGCTGGGCGCCCTGGGCCGCTCGATGCACATCCCCCTACCCCCTTGTGCGCGCCGCCAAGTTTTTCGGGAATCCGAGCCCGAGTTGCCCCGGGCCCGAGTTACCCCGGGGAATTCGAGCGTCCCGAGCCCCAAATCATCAGGGGTAACTCGGGTCAGGGCTAGCTCGGGTTGGTTTTTCTTGGGAGCCCAGACCCGAGTTACCCCGGGCCCGTGTTACCCCGGACAACTCGGGCGCCCAACAGAGTGTGACCTTTCGCCGGAGTGGCCTTTGCAAGACGAGGCAAGGCCGAGGCCAAACCATCGGGCGAAGCAAGGCCGAGGCCAAACCATCGGGCGAGGATAAATCGAAGGCCTCTGAGATCCGGCGGCTCTGGAGAACGCCTCGGGCGTCGGGGCCTCCTCGGAGCTTTCGGGAACGCTCTGAGAGCGTTCCAGGGCGCCCGGGAACGGATTTATCCTCGTCGTAGCCCCGTCCGGCTTAGGTGCGGGCCCATTGGGGCCCCCCGATCGCCGAACGCGATGCGATAGTGGCGCTTGGCGCGCTTGTGTTTGGCCCCCCCGCAGCCCAACAAGAGTCCGTGCACCAATGCAATGGTCACTCTTACCAGGGGTCAATCTGACGCGTAGCCGACACGGATCGATTTGGCTCGGCGAGCGGCGCAGGAAGATGGGGGTCCAGGGCTCCAGTGGTGACTTTGGACGAGGGCGTTTTTTTTTTCGTTCGCTGTGTCGGCTCGGAGGGGCCGACGGGCTGGCCGGTCAGGAGGCAAGTTCTGGGAGGCTCCGTCCAACGCAGGCGCTGGCTCCTCCGTGGTCGACAGCTGGCCTTGCCCGGCACACTCCCGACCACTTTCCTGCCTATCCCGCCTGATCCAGCCGAATCGGGCCCTATCCTCAAGTTGGGCCTGTCCCTCGACAGGAGGAGTACTAACAAATGGTAAAAAATAGTCAGGGGACGATTTTTTGATTATTTGTTTGGCTTTTTGTTGAGGTTGTTTTTTCGGGGGGGGGGGGGGGGGGGGTCTTTTTCATTTTTCTTTCAAAAATCCGCCTGTAGGAGGACACGCCCGACTTAACCCTATCCTGGGTTTCGTAAATTTGGGCTGCTCCGGCTCCATGGCCCCTCAAGTCAGCATTGTCGAACCGCCCCCACTCCCCATCCTCTGGGGCAGCGATGGGGGGGGGATACGCAGGCATGGGGGGGGGATGCATCGACCCCCAATCGCCCATATAGTCGCCGATAGGGACCCAATACCCCATCCCGCCCAGCAAGGTGCGAATTCACTATCGGGGGCCTATCGCCGATCTGTCGATCTGTCCACGATGTATCGCCGATCCCAGGTCCATTCGTCCCCCCCTATGCCTATCCCCCCCTATGGGTCCCCCTCACATCCCATCCCCCTCCATCAGGAGGGGAACAAAAACACACAGACACAATCAATCGACGTCTCCCAGGAAAGTCTGGGAAAATATGGGAAGTGTGTGGGGGGGGGGGGGTGGAAGACGAAAACCCTGAACATACGGCATCCTGGGATTTGTGTGTGTGTGTGTGTAGTGAGGGCTCTTGGGCCCCTTTACTCCAGGCTCCCACCACCTCAGCACCCCCGTTGGGGATCTGCCCCTCGCGAAGCCCGAAGGAGGCAGGCCACGTCCCCATCTTCGGGGGGTCGAATCGGCCAGCCGGGCGCCCAGGCCTCGCCCCTGGGACTTTTTGCCGGGCCGGTGAAGCTTAAGGCGGCCCTGTCCCTCTACAGGAGGAACAGTCAAGAAATAGTCAGCGGACGATTTTGGGATTGTTTCTGACTGTCCTTGACCATTGTTTGAATATTTGTTGTTTTTCGTCTGTAGGGGGACACGCCCGACTTACGGTTCAGCGATGCTCACCGATCGGGCTTCAGCGCCCTTGCCCGTTCCCGCGGGGACCTCTCAAAGGGGCTGCCTCTTGAGCCGAGGAAGAAAAAACTGCATAAATATAAACTTTCGACGTTACGCGCGGCTTCCTTGGATCGGCGCCTGGGCCCCCCTGGCAGCGCCTCCGGCGCCGCCCCTGGCGCGCTCCGCGGGTCTAGGGAGGAGGGTCCGGCGCGGATCCCAAAAGTCCGCACGGAGCGCCAAAGTTGGATAATGTTTATGGCGTTTTCTTCTTCTTCGTCTTCTGTCAAGTTGATCGAAGAAGAAAAAGAAAACGCCATAAAGGCAGCATCGGACTCAAGAAGCAGCCCCTTTGAAATAATAATAGTACTACTAATGATACAAATACTAATGATATAAGAAGAAGAAGGAAACCTACGCCATAAAGGCAGCCTCGGACTCGAGAGGCAGCCCCTGCGACGAAGAGAACCCCATAGAAGGCAGCCTCGGAATCTGGCGGCCCCTCGGGCTCAAGAGGCAGCCCCTTTGAGCGGGCGGTACCTCTTGGGTCCGTGAGACCTTCTCCTTTTTCTTCTTCTTCTTCTTCTTCTTATTTGTCTTATTCTTATTCTTCTTCTTCTTCTTCTCGAGTCTTGTTCTCTCTTTCTTCTTCACCCCCTTCTTCTCCTTCTCTCTGGGGGGCCGCCTCTCGAGCCCGCGGGGCCGCCCGAGGCGGGCCCTCCGCGGGGCGCAGGTGCAGGTCTTCGACGCGCCCGAGCTCCAGCCCCTGCCCGGCGGGGGCTTCCGGGTCTCCGCCGAGCTGCCGCTCGAGGAGCTCGGGCGCGGCGCTCGGCGCCCCGCGGCGGCGGCGGCGGGGCCGGCGGGCGCCCTGCCTCGCCCGCGGCTCTCTGGGCCTCCTGGAGGTCAGGCGGTGGCGGAGCGTCCTGGCAGTGCTCTCAGAACCTGTCGTGGTTTCCACGGCATGTTCTCAGGACATGCCTTGTTGATATGTTCTTGTTTTTTTACACATCGGGTTTCTGTTCTAAGAACATGGTTTTTGTTGTTAGGGCGTTTTGGACACCCGAAATGGGTACGGAAAGAATGGGTACGATGCCCAGCAGCAGCTCCTGTTCATCTTGAACAGGACTCGCTGTCCGCGCCGCCGCGGCCCGTGTCCATTTGAGACAGAGGGCCGCCTGCCCAACAGCGGCCGCTGTTGGTTCGGGACAGCAGTTGTTGTTGGGCATTGTGCCCATTCTTTCCGTACCCATTTCGGGCGTCCAGATTTTGGGCCTCCTGGATGTCAGGCAGTGGCGGAGCGTCCTGGCTCGCCGAGAGCCCTACCAAGCAATGCTCTGAGAACCTGTTGTGGATTCCACGACATGTTCTGAGAACGTGTATTGGTGAGATTGTCTCGTTTAAGCACATCGGGTTTCTGTTCTAAGAACATTGTCTTGCTGATATTGTCTTGTTTAAGCACATCGGGTTTATGTTCTAAGATCATGGTTTTGGTTGTTCGAGCATTCTTAGGTTCTAAGGACATTTCGTTGCAGGACTGGTAGGAATGCCGGGACGGTCGGTCCCTGCTCAAAGATGGGGTCGGAGTAGGTGGGGTCGGGGGATCGCGCCGCATCGCCGATGCATCGCCGATGTGGCTCGATGTGGAGCCCGATTTGCTTCACGTCGACGTCGCCGCTGCATCGCCGACGTCGACGATGCATCGCCGGTGCATCGCCGATGCATCGCCGATGCATCCTGGATGTACCGGCGATGCGGTGCGATCCTCCGACCCCGTCTCCTCCGACCCCATCTAGGAGGCCTCAACAGAACCCCCCGAGGCACGAGAAGAATCACGACGGGAGGTGCTCGCTGCTTTTGCCCCCTTGGGGCCCTTCCCGGGCCTCGGGGCCGTGCAACAACGAGGCGGGATGGAGAGCCGGTCGCGGGGGATGGGTCGAGGCCTCTGGTCTGGACGCCCGAGATGGGCACGGAAAGAATGGGTACGATGCCCAACAGGAGTTCTTGTTCATTCTGAACAGCATTCGCTGTCCACGCCGCCGCGGCCTGTGTCCGTTCAAGACAGGAGGCCGCCTGCCCAACAGCGGCCGCTGTTGGTTTGGGAGAACATTTGTTGTTGGGCATTGTACCCATTCTTTCGGTACCCATTTCGGGCGTCCAGATCTTGGGCCTCCTGGATGTCAAGCAGTGGCGGAGCGTCCTGGCTCGCCTATAGCCCTACCGAGCCATGCTCTAAGAAGCTGTTGTGGCTTCCACGACGTGTTCTGAGAACATGTCTTGTTGAGATTGTCTTGTTTGGACACATCGGGTTCATGTACCCGTTCTTTCGGTACCCATTTCGGGCGTCCAGATCTGGAGTTCGGCGTCATGAGAAAGAGTCTAGACGTCGGGGGTCTGGGCCCGCCGGCCGAGCCTGCAGGCAAGACCACCGTGGGCGGTCGCGTGCGCGGCGGCGCCTCCGGGCCCCACACGCCCGCCCGCCACGGGCCTCCGGAGGGCTGGTGGCTGGGGGGGGGGCGGCCAAGGGTCGGATGTCGCCGCGTGGTCGGGGGCCGCGGCGGAGGACGCGGCCCGGGGCCTCCGCAGGCTTCGCTGTCTCGGCCCTGGCGCTTCTCCTTGCTGCAGGGGCTCCGGAGCGGGGGGGGATGTCATCGACCCCCGAACCCGCCCACTCATCGCCGCGAAGGGGCTTGAGAGGGCCGAGCCCGCCCAGAAAAACTCGCAGGTCCGCCATCGCGGGCTCTGGCCGATCTGTCGGCGACGTATATCGCCGATCCCGGGTCAGCGCTTCCCCCCCCCCCCCCGAGTCTGTCCCCCGCATCCTTGCGCCGCGCCCGGCCAGTCGAGTCGGCCCCACGCAGAGCTCGGGTCCCCCCAAGTCTGTTCCCCCCCATCCTGGCGCCGCGCCCGTTCGCACGAGGCGGCCCCACGCAGAGCTCGGGTGCAAACGGGGCGCCCCCGTCGCATCTGCACGCCGTCGAGCACGCGACGCCGCGGCCGGCCCTTCTTGCGCGTGGCGGCCGGCTGCTGTATCGGCGCCCCGCGAGCGTGGCCCCTCGTGACGTGCCTCTCGGCGAACGCAGCGTGCCGTCCGAGCTGCACGCCGTCGAGCCCACGGCGCCGTGGCCGGCCCCTCTTGCACAAGGCGGCCAGCTGCTGTCCAGCGCCCCGCGAGCGCGGCCCCCCGCGTCGCGTGCCTCTCGGCCCCCAGAAGTGACGGGCCAGTCTGCCACCACCGCTGCCACATAGCTAGCACGGGGGGGAAGGGAGGATGAGGAGGGCCTCCTCCTCCTCCTCCTCCTCCTCCTCCTCCTCCTCCTCCTCCCTCTTCTCTCCCTCCTCCTCCTCCTCCTCCTCCTCGTCCTCCTCCTCCTCCTCCTCCTCCTCCTCCTCCTCCTCCTCCTCCTCCTCCTCCCTCTTCTCTCCCTCCTCCTCCTCCTCCTCCTCCTCCTCCTCCTCCTCCTCCTCCTCCTGCTCCCCTCTTCTCTCCTCCTTTTCCTCTCCTCCCTCCTCCTCCTCCTCCTCCTCCTCCTCCTCCTCCTCCTCCTCTCACCTACGGTAGCGGTGGGGGACGATCGGCCCCTCGGGGAGGGGAGGTGCTCCGAGCCCCCGCGGGGCCCTGGAGCGCACGGCGGGAGAACCCGGGGGGGGGCGAGGAGCTGCCGCAGGCGGGGGAGGGGGACGGGTCGAGGCATGTCTACGGAGGGCCCGCGCCGTGCTTAAGAGAGAGAGAGAGAGGGAGATCGCCTGCACGTGGCGAAATTCCAAGGAGGGCATCCCAGGCATGATCGCGTCGTACAAAACATCAGGGCGGGAGTTTTTGTTGCTATTTTGTCTGCCTCCGCGGGCCCTCGGGGCCTGTGCAGCGCCTTCACGTGGCGCTTTCCAG
The DNA here is from genome assembly GCA_963575745.1 of Prorocentrum cordatum. NCBI lineage: Eukaryota > Dinophyceae > Prorocentrales > Prorocentraceae > Prorocentrum > Prorocentrum cordatum. The sequence continues at coordinate 187,848 of CAUYUJ010015981.1, forward strand.
GAAGGGCACTGTTTTCGAGGATCGAAGGAGTTGCCATCTCTTCCGCGGCGGAAGGCCGCGGAAGGGTGGCGGAAGGTCGGCGCGGAGGTAAAACGAGGCCGCCTCCGCCAGCGGAAGCCGGCGCAAGCTCGGCAGAAGGCGGCGGAAGTAAAACATGCGCCCCGAAGAGATGAACATTTTTTCGGGTTCAGTGTTTCCGAAACCCGCTACGTAAGAGTGACCTCTCGCCGGAGTGGCCTCTTCTAGACGAAGCCCAGACGAGGCCCGAACATCGGGGGAGGATAGATGGAAGGTCTCTCAGATCTGGCGGCTCTGGAGGACGCTACTATCGCATCGCGTTCGGCGATCGGGGGACCCCAATGGGCCCGCACCAAAGTCGGACGGGACTACGACGAGGAGAAATCCGTTCCAGAGCTTCTGGAACGCTCTCAGAGCGTCCCAGAAAGCTCTGAGAAGGCCGCAGCGCCCGAGACGTCCGGCGCGCTTGGGTTTGGTCCCCCTGCGGCCCCCCTAGAAGCCGCGCGCCAAAGGCCACTCTTGCCCCGGGTCGCTCTTGCCTGCAGCCGAAGGCATCGGCTGCACGCAGGAGTGACCTTTCGACAGAGTCACTTCTGGTGCGGTCCCAGGGGGGCCCCCCTGGGCGCTCAATGCGATGGGGTAGCAGCGGCTTCTGCGCCTGGTGGTGCCCCAACGGGCCCCCGCTGCGGCCCGACAGCTGGCGACGGCCTCTCCCCAGTCGCACCGTGCGGTGCCACGGGGGAGGTGCCCGCAGATTGATCGCCCCCCCGGCTAGGGCCGACCAGCCCCTTGTGGAGGGGGGGGCGATGGCCGCGTCTGAACGACACTAGGGTCGAGGGAAAGAGAGGAGGAGGAGGAGGAGGAGGAGGAGGAGGAGGAGGAGGAGGAGGAGAAGGAGGAGGAGGAGGAGGAGCAGGAGAAGGAGGAGAAGGACGTGAGGAGGAGGAGGAGGGAGAGAAGGAGGAGGAGGCGGAGGAAGAGAATGAGAAGAAAGAGGAGGAGGAGGAGGAGGAGGAGGAAGAGGAGGAGGAGGAGGAGGAGGAGGCGGAGGAAGAGGAGGCGGAGGAGGAGGAGAAGGAGGAGGCGGAGGAGAAGAAGGAGGAGGAGGCGGAGGAGGAGGAGGAGGAGGAGGAGGAGGAGACGGCAGGTTGGAGATGGAGGAGACGGGAGGTGGAGGAGAAGGAGGAGGAGGAGGCGGAACAGCAAACTTCCAACGACCCCAGGCCTCGATCCTCGATCCTGCGCGGCCCCGCTCGTGCCACGGGCTCGCGCCGCGGGGGGGGCCGAGGCGCGCGGGCGGCAGCTGGGCCGCGTTCCTGCTCAGCACGGTGGACAACGCCGTGGTCACCGGGCCACATCGCCGGGGGCCGCCCTCGAGGGGCCGCGGCCGATCGGCGGCGGCGCGCGCGGAGGGGCGGTGGCGCGAGGAGGGGTGGCCACGTGCGGGGGGCTCGCAGAGCCCAGACGCCCTTCCTCCTCCTCGCTGTTCTCCCTCCTCCTCCTCCTCCTTCTTCTCCTCCACCTCCGCCTCCTCCTCCTCCTCCTCCTCCTCCTCCTCCTCCTCCTCCTCCTCCTCCTCCTCGGGGGTGGCCATGTGCGGGAGGAGTCGCGAGAAGCTCGCGACGGGAGGTGTCTCTCGCTATTCTCGGCCTCGGGGGGCCCTCTTCCGGGCCCCGGGACCGTGCGCGAACGATTTTTGCGTAGGATGAGAGGCCGGTCCCGGGGCATGGGTCGAGGCTTCTGGGGGTCGACGTCATGAACAGCTCGTGACGTCGGGGATCTGGGTCAGAAGGCAGCGGGGGCCTTCTCAGACGGCGCGGGCTTCGAAGAGCCCCGAGATCCGCCGCGTCGAGTAGTTCAAGGCGGGGCCCCCGGAAGTCCCGACCCTTTCTCTGCGCATGGGGCTGGTCCTTCCTCCCGGCTCGTGTGCTGACGGCCCCGGGCCCGGCGAGGGCCCCCCGAGGCTGCAAACGGCGGCAGTGTGCTCGGAGCTCTTGTCTTCCCAGGGCGGCGCTGCTCTCGAGCCCCTGCCCCCCCGCGCTCTCCGAAGGCCCGCCCCCCTCGCGCCACCCCCGAGTGTGCGCGCCGCCGCGGTCGGCGGTCCGAGGCGGGCCGGCTCCGCGCGCGGCCAGGAGGGTCTCCATGCGTTTGCCCCCCGTGACGCGCGCGGGAGGGGCGGGGCCCCCTCACTCGGGGACAGCTCCAGGGGGGGGGGGCGGCTCAGGGTTGCATCGGGCATGTGCCTCGATCGACAAGGAGGAGTATATATAAAAGAGAGTCCAACACAACTAGTCTGGGGAGGAGTTTTCGATTCTTGGCGAGCGTCGATTCCTTGAGCACTTTTTGGATCTCTTTCGTTTCGGCCCAATTCCGCCTGTCGGGGGACATTCAGGAGAGGAAAAAACACACAGACACAATTAATCCTCGATTCCCCAGAAAATATGGGAAAATATGGGAAGTGGGGGGGAAGGCAGACACCCAGAACATAGGGGAAACTATGGGATTTGTTTTTAACTTGTGTGAATTTGTGTGTGTGTCCTGGGGCCCCTTCAGACATGCCCGACCTAAGTTTCAGGGGTCAGGGCCAAGGCTGGAGGTTTCTGGGCGCTGTCCTCCGTGCTCGGCGGCGTTCCAGCCCTCGGGGGTGCTCGCCCGCGGCTGGCGCCGCGTCGGAGGGCGCGCCCCGGGGCGCCCCAGATCGTCCCAGAAAGGCCGCCGGCGGGCCGAAATTGTGACCCGAAGACCGAGGGCAGAGGCAAGAGGGGGCATGCCGAGCATGTTCTTTGGGTGGCGGGCAAGGGGTGAACTCTGAAAAATGCCGCTTCGAGGAGTGCTCGAGGCTCGAGGCTTGCATCTGCAGGGGGTGTGTCGCAGGACGGACTGGTTCTCGAGGCGAGAGGGCCCACGTGGATTTCACCCTGAGCCCTCCACCCTCCTCCTCCTCCTCAGGCTCCTCCTCCTCCTCCTCCTCCTCCTCCTCCTCCTCCTCCTCCTCCTCCATCTCCTCCTCATTATCCTCCTCCTCCTCCTCCTCCTCCTCCTCCTCCTCCTCCTCCTCCTCCTCCTCCAATGCTCGGGCTTGGGCCCAGGGGAGATGCATCGACCCCCCCCCCCAGTCGTCCACGCGTCGCCGACAAGGGGCCCGGTGGCTCGCCCTGCTCGGGCACGTGCGGGTGCATTCGCCGCCGGGGGGCCAGTCGCCGCTCCACGTCTCGGCGAGGTGTCGCCAAGGACGGGTCGATGTCCGCCCCCCGAGGCAGTCCCCCCCCACCTGACGTGGCCCTTCACCCGCGTCGTGGGCAGCAAGAAGCAACACGCAGAGACTGGCCATGTTCGGCCTCGGGGGTGCCTTGCCGGGACCCCGGGGCCGTCAGAGAGCGGCGCAGGAAGAAGAAGCCGGGGAAGTGGTCGAAGTCTCTGGGGGTCCTGAGTTGCGAGTCAATCACGACGTCGGGGGACTGTCAGGCAGGACCGAGGGCTTGGCATCGCTCGGACGTGTGCGTTTTTTTTTGTCGGCGAGGACCATTGAGGAGCATCCTGGATCATCGAGCAACACAAATCACGCACGCAACCGGAAAATGCACGGGGAATAGATGTCCGAGCGACGGCAAAATGGCTGTCACCTCCAACTAAAAGATGGCGTCACCTCTTTCGGGACACGGACCCCCTGGGAACCTTCAGAGTCCCCAAAAGCACAACAACAACGTCGACGCAGTGCTCGGCGTGGCAAAAGCGGGGGCCTTGTTGAGGCCAGCTAGGACTATTGGCGGGCCTGTTAAGGCCAGCTTACGCTACCTCGGGGGGCTGTGTCCGTGCGCAGCCCGAAGCCTTACCAACTTCGGGGGCGAGGGCTCGATGGGACAGCCACGGCGCCACGGACTGAACCAGGTCCCGGGGGCACTCGAGCCAGTAATACGCGGTGATTCCTGGGCCCTGGAATCCAACGCTGCGAACATGTTGCAACGTCGTCGCACAACCCACGGCCGAAACCCCAGACCCCATCGTTGTGCGGCATGTTTTGGCCCGGATCGATCTGTGAGGGGCAGGGGGCCCGAAGGTATGCGAACATGCCGCGACGCCTGGATCTCAGCGCATGCCCCCAGAGCCTGGACTCGGGTGAGGGCCTCGGGCAGGTCATCAACGCTGCCTCGCTGTCTCCCAGGCTTTGCTCTTGCGATCGTTGATCATCGCTGGCCGCCGCCTGGAAGAGGAGCGAAATCACGCCGGAGAAAGACCCCAGTCAGTGCAGTGGATGGCTTGATCGATGAGCTAGGAGACCGACCGGGAACCCGGGAGTCCGGAACCCACCGAAAGCGGCGCCGAACCAACAACTGGGAACCCGGGAACCTAGGATCCCAGCCGGCCACCACGATTGGCGGGAACTGTGCGCCAAAATTCTCAACTTCCGCCAGGACCCCTTCGGTGCAAGCACTGGTTGGGGAGGAGAGCGTCTGGCGCTGACGGGGGGGAGTTTTCGGAGGGGCGCCTGGCGCGCGCGGAGACGGAGCCACGGGCCCGCTCCCCGGGCGGCGCCCGGAGCCATCGGGCGGAGGACTTCGAGTGCTGAAGCGCCGCGGCGCGCGCAGGAGGAGCCGTTCGCCGCGAGCGCAGCGGCGCGGCGCCGCGGCGCGCGGCGCCGCGGCGCGCGCAGGCGGGCGGCGCGCGCAGGAGAGCTGACGCGCGGCGGCGCGGAGCCGCTCGCCGCGAGGAGAGTCGCGTGCGAGCTTTCTGCCCCGATCCCCGAGCTGCGGAGGAGGCAGGGGGGACATGGCCCATGCCGCTGCCCTTTGTCGCCCGCGCTTCCCGTTTCTGGGCCACCCGGGAGGGGCGCGTCGCCACCGCCGGATTCGCTTCGGACTTCCGGTCAGAACGCGTAGCGGTATCGGAATCTTCCGGCTTCCCCAGGGCTCCGCCCGAAAAGTTTGGCCGTTCAGAAGCGGGGGGGGGGATTCTGGGATACACCCCCAGGGGCCTATATGCGGACGCATTTGTGTATCCCAGGGTTGCGCCCCCACTTCTTAGTCAAGTCGAACGCCCGCCTAAGTAGGGGATTGGGGTCGCCCTTGCCTCCGGATAGAGCAGCGTCCGCGCGCGCTGCACCCTTGCGCTCAGAGATCTTCGGAGGGGGATCTAGACTTGAGCCCATGACAGGGACTTTGCCTCAGCGTGTCCCTCTTCTGGTTCTGGCTCACCACGATTCGGCGCGGCACGCGACACAAGTTTTCATGTTCAAGCGTCGACGTCCCGAGGTGTTCCCAGCCTCGCTCCCGCGGAGCGGAGCGACACGCCGTCAGCTCGCAGGGCACAGCGTGTCGTCGGTGCCGCCGCCGCGACACGCCAAGGGAACGTTCCTGACCCTACCCGTCGCCCGATAAAGGGCACCGATGTGCCAGGATCGTGGGGGGAATTATCCTGGCGAAGGGCCCAACCAGATGCAGTTATGAGTACCGCGTTGTGGGTGCCAACCGCTGTCGGTGGAGCCTCTCTGGGGGGGCACGGAGCGTGTGAGGGGCGTGCCGAAACGGGTGCGGTGACGCCATGCGGGCGTTGTCACTGGGGCCTTCGGTGTAGCTCTCTATGTGGTCACGAAGCGTGTGAGGGTTGTTGAAACGGATGCGGTGGTGCCATGCGGTCGTTGCCACTGGGGCCTTCGGTGGAGCTCCCCATGGGGCTACGAAGCGTGTGAGCGGTGTGCCAAAACGGATGCGGTGGTGCCCTGCGGACGCTGCCATTGCGGACTTAGGTGGGGCTCCCTGTCGGGCCACGCAACAGGTCAGGAGGGAGAACGAAACAGGTGCGGTGGTGCCATGCGGACGCTGCATCTGGGGCCTTCGGTGGAGCTCCCTAATGGGCCACGAAGCGTGTAAGGGGTGTGCAGAAGCAGAGACATGCGGAGGGCGCAGGCGATCTGGCAGGAGGGAGGAGGGGAGGAGAAGGAGGAGGAGGATAATGAGGAGGAGATGGAGACGGAGACGGAGATGGAGGAGGAGGAGGAGGAGGAGGAGGAGGAGAAGGAGGAGGAGGAGGCGGAGGAGGAGGAGGAGGTGGAGGAGGCGGAGGAGGAGGAGGTGGAGGAGGTGGAGGAGGAGGAGGAGGAGGAGGAGAGGAGAGGAGAGGAGAGGACGCGGGGCGCCGTCGATTTGAAAACCTGAACCCCACATCAGAGAATAGTTGGGAAAAAAACATATCTGTATCCGCGGCCTCGCGGGCCAGGCCCCTGTGCCGCGACCCCGCGGATACGGGGCGCTTTTTGCGGATGCCCCGCGCGTCACGTCTCCGTGCGACCGCGTATCTGCGGGGTCGCGCCCCGAGGTCCAGACCGAGAGGGCGCGGATACGGATATGTTCGCCACCCGCAACGGAACCTCAGGAGGCCACGGGTGTGGACGCTGTCGGGCCCCTCTGGCCCTGCGGCTCCCCAAATCTATCCACGTCCACTGCCTCCTGCGGTCCTTCGGGACCTCGGGTTCCCCAGGCGGTCGCTCTGTGTGGTCCCGGGTGCTGGGCTCGTGGGCGACCTCCCCTCCCCCTCCTCCCCAATGTTGATGATCCCCAGGACGTGTGTTTTACCCCCTTTCGGCCCGTGTCGGCCATCGTCGGTGGGGGTCCGGGGTGACCGCCCAGACATGCTCGCGTCGCGGCAACGTCATGACGGGCGGTTTCCGGCGGTCTCTGGCCACCTCTGGGGCCTTCGCCGAGCCCCGGGGCCGTCCAAGAACGGCGCGGGGTGAGAGGCCGGCGTCAGGGGGGAAGTTCTGGCGCTTGCGAGGGCTCCGTGCTGAACAAATCAGAATATCGCACGTCTGGGTGGAGCTTGTTTTTCAGTCCTTTGGCGCGTGACGGTCGACACTTTCCCCTCGGGTAAGGGTAGCGATTGTTTGAGGGGGGGGGGCCTAGACCCGAAATGGAACGAATTACAACCAACTAGTCCCAATTCCAACCGTTCGGAGCGAATTGCAACCAGAAATGAGACCAATTCCAACCAGAAATGAGACCAATTACAACCATGGATGGGATCTTCGGAATTCCTCAGGATTCCTTCGGATTCTTCGGAAACGGTACTGGGCGCAGGGGAAAACAGGATATTCAGCGCGTTTGCATGCATCCCCGGCAGCAGAGGGGGCTAGTATCCCACCGCAGGCTTGCCCTCATCTGTTCTGTGGATGCCTTGCAGCTGCCTGCGGGGACAGCCGCTCGCCGCCGTGGCGAAACAAACCCGCTCTCGGATTGCATTTGTGCGCGCCGCCACCGCCAGCCGTACTCAGAGATGCCTCTCGGCACGCTCCGCCCCCTCGCGGCTGGTTGGCAGTTGGTTGGTGGCCTGGTTGGCTGGCTGGCTGGTTCTTTGGCTGGTTGGCTGCTTGGTTGGCTCGCTGGCTGGTTGGCTGGTTGGTTGCCTGCCGTGCTGGTTTGTTGGTTTGTTGGTTGGCTTGCAGGCCTACGCCATCTCGCATGCCGAGGGGCCCGCCCGCTCGCGGATTGCATGAATCCGTATCATCACTACCACTACAACTGCGACCACGACCACGATTACGACTACGACTGCAACTACAGTTACTACTACTACTACTACTACTACTACTACTACTACTACTACTACTACTACTACTACTACTACTTACGACTTACTACTTACTACTTACTACTACTACTACTACTACTTACTACTTACTACTACTACTACTACTACTACTACTACTACTAGACCACGACTAGAATACTACTAACTACTACTACTACTACGACTTACACGAATACTACGACTACCACCACTGGCTACTACTACTACTAACTCTATACTACTACGATTACTACCACCACCACACCTATGCTTACTACTACCACCACCACACTACTTCTTCTTCCTACTAATACTACTTTACGACTACTCCGACAACAAGCGACTTACTACTCGACTAACTACGATGAATACTCGACCACTCACATAATACTACTACTACTACTACCTACTACTATACTACTACTACTACTATTACTACTACTACTACTACTGCTACTACTACTACTACTACTACTACCGCAATTACTACTACTACTACTACTACTACTACTGCTACTATTACTACTACTACTACTACTACGACTACGAATATTAAGAATACTTCTACTACTACTACTACTACTACTACTAAGTCTACCACTCTTACTACTACTTCTACTACTACTACTACTACTACTACCACTACTACTACTACTACTACTCCTACTACTACTACTACTACTACTACTACTACTCCTACTACTCCTAACACTACTACTACTACTACTACTACCACCACCACCTACTCTTACGACGACCACCACCACCACTACTTCTACTACTACTTCTACGACTACTACTACTTTTTTTTTCTACGACTACGACTACTCCTACTATTAGTACTACTACTACTACTACTAACATTACTACTACTACTACCACTACTTCTACTACTACTACGACTTCGAATACTAAGCATACTACTACTACTACTACTACTACTACTACTACTACTACTACTACTACTGCTTCTACTACTACTACTACTACTACTACTACTACTACGACAACGACTACGACTACTATCACTACCACTACTACTATTGCTGCGACTACTACTACTACTTCTACTACTACTTCTACTACTACTTCTACTACTACTACTACTACTACTACTACCACTACCATTATTTCGATTACTACAACTACGACTACGACTACGACTACGTCTACTACGACTACTACTACCACCACTACTATTACTACTACTACTACTACTACTACTTCTTCTACTACTACTACTACCACTACTACTACCACCACTACTACTACTACTACTACTACTACTACTACTGCTACGAGTATTGCTACTACTACTGCTACTACGCTCACTACTACTACAACGATTACCACTACTACTACTACTACCATAACGTTTACTACTACTACCACTACTACTACTACCACTACTACTACTATTACTACTACTACTACTACTACTACCACTACTACTATTGTGACTACTACGACTACTACGACTACGACTAAGACTGCGACTACGACTACTACTACTACTACTACTACTACTACTACCACTACTACTATTGTGACTACTACGACTACTACGACTACGACTAATACTACGACCTACTACTACTACTACTACTACTACTACTACTACTGCTACGACGGCGACGACGACGACGACTACTCCTACTATTAATACTACTACTACTACTACTACTACTACTACTACTACTATTACTACTACTACTACTACTACTACGACTACTATTTACTATTACTACTACTACTACTACTACTACTACTACTACTACTACTACTACTACTACGCTTACTACTACTACTACTACTACTACTACTACTACTACTTTGACTACTACTACTACTACTACTACTACTACTACTGCTGCTACTACTACTACTACTACTTTTACTACTACTACTACTACTACTACTACTACTACTACGACTATTACCACTACGAATCGGAGGATCCATTTTGCATCGTTTAACATCGATGCAATTCGGTGCGGTTTTGTTTACGCTTCGGTGCCCTTTTGTTCATCTTAACATAGTGCTCGTGCCCCTGGGCCACCCCCCCTTGGGACCCGCCTCCGTCCAGGTTTCCCAGGGCAGCCCTTTGTGCAAGAGCCAGGGCACGCGTGCCACTTGCTACCCCGGTCAGTTCGGGCGCCCAGCCTTTCCCGAATCGTCGAGGTTGGGGGCGGTCGGGAGTAACTCCTGGCTCGCGCGTCGGGGGTTTCAGCCGGGGTTTGCCCCGGAACCGGAGTCGTCCCCGATATTTCGGGCGTCCAGTGCTGGCGCTCGGCGATCGCAGCGCGGCCCCGCCCCGACGTGCCCCACCCCGCTCCCGAGACCCGGTGCCCCAACCTCCCAGCAACGGCCGTTCCTTACCAGCCTGGAACCTATCCTTTTCCCTACGTTGGGCATCGCCTCATCACGATGGCGATCTTAGGGATTCCCTCAGTTTCTGAGGGTGCATCCCTGAGATTGTCATCGCCCTTCGGCGTGTCAATCTTAGGGATAGGGATGAGTTCGAGGCTGGTTAGTTCCAACCTCCCAGCAACGGCCGTTCCAGAAACATGGGAGCAACGAGTCTCGCCTGGGTTTGGGACGCAGGCTGTCCTCCGAGGACGTCTCGGGCGCCTATAGAGCTTCCGGGGTCCCAACGACGCCCTTCGGCGGCGCACCGTGCCGTGGCCCGGGCACCCGACGATCTGGGCTGTCAGTCCGTGGCCCCCAGGCTCGCCCCGACCCCTTCCCTGGGGTCAGCTTTCGCCGCGGGTCCGTGTTCGACGGTCGAGAGCCCCAAATGCCGAAGTCGAGGAAAAGTGCAAGGAGGAGGAGGAGGAGGAGGAGGAGGAGGAGGAGACGGAGGAGGAGGAGGAGGAGGAGGAGGAGGAGGAGGAGGAGGAGGAGGAGGAGGAGGAGGGGGAGGAGGGGGAGGAGGAGGAGGATGAGGTGGAGGAGGGGGAGGAGGCGGCGGAGGAGGAGGAGGAGGAGGGATCCCGAGGTCCCCGCACGGCCCGTCGCCTGCTGATTTCCGGGGCCGCCCGCCTCTCCCCGCTGGCGCCGGCAGCCACCGTCCCGAGGTGTCGATGAACACGGGCTGGAAGGCGGGGCGCTCGGCGGAGGGCTGCCCGCTGAAGGCGCCCCCCCGCCCCCACCTCTGCGGCCCAGCGGCCCGCTCCCATTGGGGGGGGGCGGCGTTCCGTAGGGCGAACTGGGGCGAGGCGTCCTGTCTGGCCCACAGGCCAGCCAACGAGTTGTCTAAGATGTTTTCCCCCGGAGAGGGGGGACGTTCCGTGGGTCGAGCAGAGGCGAGGCGTCCTGAGGCCAACCAACGAACTGTCTAAGAATCTGTTTGTGGTCTGCACGGGATGTTCTTATAGAGCATGTTTGGTCGAGGCTGTCCTGCTGTCTCACTCCATCACGTCCAGCTTCTGTGCTACGAGCATCGCCATTCCTCGCAGCATGTCTTGGGCTCTCCAAGAACATGTCGAGGTAGGCCTGTGGGAAAGCCGGGACGGTCGGTCCCTGTTAACGTAAGCAGACGCTTCCCTCGCCATTTCGTTTTTTTTGCTTCGCCCTCTGGAGGGTCGAGCCCCCTATCGCAACTGCCAGAAGCTGGTGCTCGCCGGGAGCTCCAGAACGGCGCACGACTTTCTCGAGCTTGGCCTTCGGCGGGCTGCCTCGCGTTCAGGCTCGGGGGCCGATTCGACAAAGTCCTAGCGGATACGAGCCATCACGGGAACCTTCCCCAGGAATTCGTGAACACATTCGGGCCGCACCATGGGCCATCTGGACCATCACGCGCTGGCGCCCCGCGTCGAAAAAGTCTCGTCTTCGTGTGCCTGGGGGGGGGGCCAATTGGCGGGGGTGATCCCAAGGAAGGGGTCGAGACCTTTGGTGTCGCGCGTCGAGAAGGTCACATCCTCGGATGCCCAGGGGAACTAGCTGGCGAGGGAGGGGGGGCCCAGGGAGGGGGTCGAGATCTCTCAGGCCCGCGCGTCGAAAGCGTCGTCACGTCTTCGGATGTCCGGGGGGGCCAGCTGCCCGGGGGGGTGGGTGGAGGCCGAGGTCTATGAGTCCTCGGCGTCCGCCAGGGCGCGAGGGCCCTGGAGTCCGAGGACGGGCCCCAGAGGTCGAGGTCGAGGAGAGCACAGAGGCGCCCTCGGAATTGCAGCACCGGATCGTCTGAGGTACAGGCCTCGGAACAACTTAGCGAACAGTCATGCCATATTCATCTGTCAACTGCTCCCCCTCCCCCCAATGTTCAAAGTTGGCGGTGGGTCTGATGGGATGCACTTCGACCGCAGTCTCCCCCGCGCGTGCCAACAGTGAGGTTGGGGGGGGAGGGGGAGTGTTCAGTAATTGTTTCCCTCTACCGTATGTAGTCACCCGCTGTTGCGGATCAGAGTGAGGGGGCGGGTGGGGTCGTCGGCAGCCTGCGAGGCTCGCAAGAAGGCCGCCGCCAGGCGCCGACTTTTTGAAACAGGTTATGCGACGAGCTTGCCGCAGGCGCCGATGTCTTCGTCCAAGCAAGCGGGGGGATCGCGGGTGGGTCGCGGGTGGGTCGCGAGTGGGTCGCGGGTGGTTCGCGGGTGAGTCGCGGGAGGGTCGCGGGGTGGGTCGCGGGCGGATCGCGGGTGGGTCACAGGTGGGTCGCGGGTGGGTCTCGGGCCGTGTCGCGGGTGGGACGACGACGGCATTCAACGAACAATAAGCACAACACCACCACCACAACCACCACCAACAACAATTACGACACCATCAAGCACAACAACAATAACACCACCACCACCACCAACAACAGCAACACCAACCACCACCACCACCACCACAACAACAACAATACTCGTTTGAAGACTGTTCGCTCTTATCTACGTGCGTATCATCCAATACGTATACCCGAAGCACTCGATACCCGGCCTCTTCGTCTTCGACCGTGCCCCCTCGGGGGTATATCATTCTTACCTGCAGCGTGTAATTCATGCAGCCCCTACGGCAGGAGAAGAGAAGACGAATGAAAGCAATGGACAAGAGGAAGGGAGGAGGATGGAGCACGAGAGAGAGAGAGAGAGAGTAGCAGGAGGGGGCTAGGAGCAGAAATCATGTGGCAGAACCAGACGGGCAAATAGGGCGGGTAGACGCTAACATGCGGGTCGGGGAGGCGGGCCCAGGCGGCCAGGTCGACCAGGCGGGTTGCTAAAGCGTGCGTCGTGCATGAATCGCCTGTCTCGAGCGATAGCGCAATCCCCAAGAGTAAGCCGTGAGATAGGCCAACGTGAGAGCGTGATTCCTGAGTGTCCAGGGCGCGGCGCCTGAATAAATTGCGAGGACGTCCCAGAGAGCACGATTGCTGCACAACCTGTTTGGCAGTCAGCGCGATTTGGGAATAACTTGTGAGGAAGTATCAGGCGGGAGCCGTTGTTGTGGTAACTCGGTGGCCAGGGGGCCCATTCTGAGACCAAAGTTTTCCTTTTATGAAAAGCAGAGAGCGAGCCCCGGGAGGGGCATTTCAATTGAAAGATACAATGTGCCCCGGAAGGGGAAGGTCAAAATACTTATTCTTCAAAAGTGAGAGTCTAACACTCACCACTCACACCAACATCAACACCACCACCAACACCACCACCGCCACCAATTCTCTGTGTCCCTCAATAGTTCTGGGGGTACCTGTAGTCCGGGGGGGTACCTATAGTCCGGGGGGGGTACTTGTAGTTCGGGGGGGGTACCTGTAGTCCGGGGGGGGTACTTGTAGTCTGGGGGGGAGGTGCCTGTAGTCCGGGGGGGGGGGTACCTGTAGTCCGGGGTGGGCGCGCATGGGGGTACTTGTAGTCCGGGGGGGGGGTTGGGCATATGGTCAAGCCTCAAAGCACGCGTGGTTCCACGCACGCGGGTGTTTAGTATTTACGCGCGCGGGACCTCACGCGCATCGTTGCACACGACACGCCCGCGCGCACGCGCGCATGCACGCACAGACTCACACGCGCGCGCGCACGCGCGCACGCAACCGCACGGAACCGCCCACACGCACACGCAAGCATACACGCACGCACACGCGCGCACGCACAGACACTCTGTATCATGACAATGACAACTTTCCAGATATTGCATGGTTGCGCTGTCTGCTTAGGTCACAGCCAAGCAAGCGCACAATGTGTGCGAAACCTGAGCGCCGACTCAGCTGGCTTCTAGGTGCCTCGTCACGATGCTCACTATCTCGCCGTCCCCCCGCCATCGTTTTCCGTACTTATGCTCCTTCCTTTTCTCTCCCCGTCATTCCGACAATCATTATGTGTCTGTTGCGTTTCTCTTCCTCTTTCTCTCTCTCTCTCTCTTTGTTCGTCCGTTCCCCTGCTTATTGTTCTGCTTCTTTGTAGATATATCGTTCCGTTCCTCGTTACCTTCTCGTTTCCGTGCCCACTCGTCCGTCGAGAGTGCTCAGCCCCGACCGCTGGCCCAACGATGGCGAATTTCTTAGCACGCCTAAGTGAAAATGTGCGGACGCATCTTGGCGGGGCGCTTTGGCTTCCAGAGAATACGTAGCGAACGCGGGGGGGCTTGTAGTTCCGGGGGCTAGGGGGGTACCAGTAGTCCGGGGGGGGGGTGCTTGTAGTCCGGGGGGGGTACTTGTAGTCTGGGGGGGGGTACCTGTAGTCCGGGGGGGAGGTACCTGTAGTCCGGGGGGGGGGTACCTGTAGTCCGGGGGAGGGGTACTTGTAGTCCGGGGGGTACCTGTAGTCAGGGGCCCCAAAACTATTGAGGGATACAGAGTAACAACAACATCAGTCATTTCGAAACTGTTCGCTCTTATCTGCTCGTGTGCCGAACAGCACATATGACCCAAATCTTCAATACCCGCCCTCTTCGTCTTCGATCGCACCCCCTTTGGGGCATATTTTTGTTTGTAGCGCGATTCCTAAATATATCGCGAGGACAACTATTTCGAGAGCGTGATTCCTGAGTGCCGAGGGCGCTGCGTCTGAATCAATTGTAACGAAGTCCCACGCGAGAGTGCGATTCCTGTACAATTTGAACCCGTATAAATGGACCGGACGGCCAGCGCGAGACCGCAATTTTGGAAATACATTGTGAGGAGGTATCAGGCGGGAGCCGCTGCTGCTATAAACCGGGGCCCAACAACACCGTTTGGTGACACCTCACTTTCCCTTGTAATTTATCGTGGCGCGAGCCCTGGGAGAAGCACTTGACCACATTAGGTGCAATGGTTATACCAGGGGGGAGGATCTCCAAATAATTGTTTTTGCGAGTTGAGAGTCCGACACCTATGCGCTCCGCGAAATTCCACCTGCAGCCACGCTCCCAGGGACAGCAAATGACCGTCTGGCCCCCTCGCTCTGAGGATGACGCCATCTCTGCGGAGGCGACCCCTCTGCGGGCGTTATCGAGTTCGAGCGCCGCCCAGATGGCCCAGGCGCGGCCAACGTGGGTCGATCTGGCGATCGAGGGGCCGAACAGTGAAGGCTGAAGGGTCACCCCTTTTTTTTGGTGGCTCCCGACACGAGCAGCACGAGGGTGCTTCGCCAAGGTCGGCCTCGTGGCGCCTCTGCTGGCAGGGCCAGCGTGCGCCGACGCTTTTTCCCACGGACCCGGCCTCTCTATCGAGAGCCGACGAAGACCAAGCCCTCAATAGATAGATAGCACGGGGAAGGCGTGGCCGCACTGCGACGAGAGCCCGCCGGTCGCGGAGGGCTGCAGGATCCACGCGGTGCCCGGCGCCGGCGCCAGGGCCTTCGCGGCACGGGCCTGCCGCTGTTCTGCGGGCAGGCGCTCGGCAGCAGCACCGTGTGCCCCGCCCCCCCCCTGGCTGCTGCGGTAGCAGATATCGTGGGAGCCTGGTATGCCTTGTTTACCAGCCTCGGACGTATCCCTATCCTTAAGATTGACACGCCAAAAGGCGATGACAATCTTAGGGATTCGCCCTCAAAAAATAAGGGAATCCCTAAGATTGACATCGTGTTGAGGAGGTGCCCAGCATAGGGACAGGGATTATGCTCCAGGCTGGTAACTCGTTGCTTCCGCACTGGGCGTCGGCTATTGACGGTCTGGCGCCTGGGAGTCGATGAGGTGTAGCGCCGGTCCAGTGCGGGTCAGCGTCGACCTGGCGTCGGTCGGCGTCGATGCCGGCGGCGACCAGCGTCGGTCCGCAAGCGCCGAGCAGACGGTGCGCGAGGGGCCCCACGAGCTGCCGCCGAAGGCCGCGGACCTCCGGGGCCGCCAGCGGCGGCGGGCGGAGGCTCGCGCCTCTCGCCGGTCGCGGGCTGGGCCCGAGCGACTGCCCGCCTGAGAGGGGGGAGGCGCGAGGCGGGCAGACCTTGGGGGCCGCCTGCGGAGGTTCCCTCGAGTCAGGAGGAAATCACAGCGGGAAGTGTTTCGCCATTTTCCGCCTCGGGGGGCCCTTCTCGGGCCTCGGGACCGTGACAAAACGGCTCAGGATGGAAAACCGGTCCCTGGGAATGGGTCGAGGCCTCTGGGGGTCGACGTCGTGAAGAAATCATGCCGTCGGGGGCCTGGGCCTAGAAGTTGACACCAGCACCGATATCCGCGGTGTGCCTCCACCGAGGGAAGCAGATCCCGATCTCGGAGATGGTGGTAATCTTCTTGCTTCCGAGGTGGCCGAAGTACTACCACCAGCACCGGAATCTGGGATCATCTTCCCCCTGTGGAGGCAGATCCCCGTGTTGGTGTTGGTGCCCATGTACAGGCCTCCAATGGGGTGCTCGATCACGGGTCCCTTGTTGCCCGCATCCATCCGGCTTTCCCGCACGGAACCGCCGAAGACCGTCAGAAGACCGCCGAAGAGCGCTGAGAGCCGTCCGAAGACCGCCGAGGACGGCCCAGGCGCGATGGACAACAAGGAGTTCGTGGTCGAACGCGTAAGTTCCCCCTTTGAGGGGGCCGGGGCTGGTGCCAGGCCGCCGCCTAGGATGGCGACGAGGACTGCGAGTACGACGACGGCGTCGCGGACTTTGGCCGTCACCGCGACGACAGTCGCGACGAGAATGACGGCGACGACGACGACGACGAGAACGACGGCGCCGGCCGCGGCGGCGGCGGTGACGACGGCGGCCCCGCCTGGGAGGTGCTCGCGATCAGCACCGTGTCCCCCCTGCGGCTGCTGACCGCGGGGGAGATGGCGGAGGCGGCGTGGGGGGTCCGCGCTCGGTGATGGGCCCCATGTTCCACCACCGCTACCATGGGTAGGGTAGGGAGGAGGAGGAGGAGGAGGAGGAGGAGGAGGATGATGGAGGAGGAGGAGGAGGAGGAGGAGGAGGAGGAGGAGGAGGAGGAGGAGGAGGAGGAGGAGGAGGAGGAGGATGAGGAGGAGGAGGAGGAGGAGGAGGAGGAGGAGGAGGAGGAGGAGGGAGGAGGAGGAGGGAGGAGGAGGAGGAGGGGAGGAGGAGGAGGAGGAGGAGGAGGAGAGGAGGAGGAGGGAGGAGGAGGAGGAGAGGAGGAGGAGGAGGAGGAGGAGGAGGAGGAGGAGGAGGAGGAGGAGGAGGAGGAGGAGGAGGAGGAGGAGGAGGGAGGAAGGAGGAGGAGGAGGAGGGAGGAGAGGAGGAGGAGGAGGAGGAGCGAGGAGGAGGAGGCGGAGGAGGAGGAGGAGGAGGAGGAGGAGGAGGAGCGAGGAGGAGAGGAGGAGTGAGGGATGGAGGAGGAGGAGGAGGAGGAGGAGGAGGAGAGGAGGAGGAGGAGGAGGAGGAGGAGGAGGAGGAGGAGGAGGAGTGAGGAGGGAGGAGGAGGAGGAGGAGGAGGAGGGAGGAGGAGGAGGAGGAGGAGGAGGAGGAGGGGAGGATGGGAGGAGGAGGAGTAGGAGGAGGAGGAGGATGAGGAGGAGGAGGAGGAGGAGGAGTAGGAGGAGGAGGAGGAGGAGGGAGGAGGAGGAGGAGGAGGAGGTAGGAGGAGGAGGGAGAGGAGGAGGGGGGAGGAGGAGGAGTGAGGAGGGGGAGGAGAGAGGGGAGAGGAGGAAGGAGGAGAAAAAGAGCAGGAGGAGTGGACAGGAGGCTGGGGAGGAGGAGGAGGAGGAGGAGGAGGCGGAGGAGCAGGAGGGGAGGAGGAGGAGGTGGAGAGGAGAGCAGGGGACGAGGAGGGGGAGGCGAGGAGGAGGCGGAGGAGAGGAGGAGGGGGACCTCCTCATCCTCCCCTCCCCCCCGCCCTACGTGTGGTCCCGGTGGCAGAAAAATGGCCCCGTCACTCGGGCCGTGGAGGAGGAGGAGGGGGACCTCCTCATCCTCCCCTCCCCCCCGCCCTACGTGTGGTCCCGGTGGCAGAAAAATGGCCCCGTCACTCGGGCCGTGCCCGACATGGATCCTGGGACGGGGGCCGCCCTCCTGAGACTTCGGCCTGCGCCGGCGCGGCGTCGCCGCCTGCCCGGACTCCCTCGCGCCGTGGGCAGGTCACGACGCCTGTTCTTGAGGCTACAGTCGGGGCCCTGAAGAAGGAACCCTTTTCGTTGGGGAGAGGCTCCGCGTTCCTTAAGTGTTTCGCAGCTTGCCTCAGGTTTTCCTTATGGCTTCGATCGGACATCGAAGTTTAACTTATGGAAAAAAACCTCGTTCCTTATTTTGGGTTCCTTAGGTCAAGGCCCCGACTGTACTTTCGGGCTGTTCTGCATAGGGGCCCTCGCCCAGCCGCGGGGCCGTCGATCCAACGACTCTGCAGTGTAAGAAGCCAGTCCCGGGGGACTAGGCCGAGACCTCCGGGGGTCGACGCCATGGACAGAAGATCGGGGGCGGCAAAGAGGGGGTGATGACTAGGGGGGGGCGGATATCATGGCGGGGGCCATGATAATTCCCCTGATTTCATGGTGCTTCTTCTCATTTCATTAAGTCCCTGGTCCCCCCGCTGGGCCGCGCACGTGCCGCTGGTCATGATTCGCCCCCCCCCCTCTCTTGGACACATCCCTCTTGGCCGCTCCCGAAAATACCACCGGCAGGGCTTCGGCTTGCGGCCCCCCAAAAGGTAGTCCCAGCTGGCCTCAACGGGCTCCCCGGGTAGTCCCACCCGGCCTCAACAGGCCCCCCGAGTATAGGCCGGGACAGTCTCAACCCGCTCTGGCGCCGCCTCCGGTGGCGCCCCTGGGGCTCTCCGCGCCCTAGGGTTGGGGTGTCGAGGCCGCCGCTCTTGATATCGGCAGCCTCAGACGGAGGGTCAGAACTTGGCACAGCTGGCCCGAGGTGTGCAGTCGGGCCGCTGAAGAAGGAACTCGTTTCGTTGGTGAGGGGCTCAGTGTTCCTGGGTTAATCGTTTTTGCCGTTTACCTCAGGTTTTCCTCAGGTTCTCTGAGGGAAATCGATGTTCAATATATGGAGAAGGGGCCTCGTTCCTTCTGTAGGGTTCCTGATGACAGCGTTTCGATTGTAAGAACAACTGTATGTTCCTCGTGTTTGGGCTCTCCACCTTCGAAATGCCCCTCGTACCGACTGTGCGAACAAGTGGGTCGACCGAGGTGCAGCACTGCCGCACATGCCAGGCGGTCACGTCCTGAAGAGGTGGGTACGTGTATTGCCTCGGCTTTCCCCGCATCCACCGAGCCTGCTTGCCTTTGCGACCGCCTGCCTCGTCTTGCCCTCCTCTGCGCTTCCCTGCCTTGCTGCCTGTCCCTCCGCATGTCGTGCCCTGCCCTGCCTCGTATGAAGTCGGGCCTGCCCCTCTACAGGAGGATTTTTTAAGTAAGCAATAGTCTGGGGACGATGTCGGGAATCTGTTTGTGATCATTTTTGCGTTTCTTCTTATTATTATTAGTATGATTATTGCTGTTATTATTATTATCATTATTATAATTATTATTATCATTTTTTATTATTATTATTAATATTATTATTATTAATTTTCTTTTTTATTATTATATTATTATTATTATTTTATAATTACCATTAGTATTATTCTTCTTCTTAGTATTATGAGTATGATTCGTATGATTAGTATTAGTCTTGGTATCATTATTATGTTTATATGTGTAATATATATATATATATATAGATATAGAGAGATATTTAAAAAGAGCGTATCGCCAACATCTGCATGTATGGGGGACATGCCCGACCTAATAAGCCTCGCACCGCCCTGCCGCAGCACGGTGGGGCTCGTCTTGTGGAGGCGGTTGCTGCGGGCAGGCGGCGACTGCAGGGAGGGCTCGACGGCTGGTACGGTGGGGGCCCATGCCAAGCAGCACCCTGCTCCGGAGTGCCTGGAGATGGCGGCCACGAGGCGGACCTGACTATGGCCGTCGGGCTTCCAACCAGTGACGTGCATATGTTTCTGGTAGGCTCTCTTCTGGAGCCAGCTGTTAGTCTTCAAGCCAATGGGGCAGTGATCGGGCAGCGCACCGCCCAGGAGTAGAGGTTCCGCATTGTGTAAGAGAGGTAAAGTATCCAAGGTCTTATTATATTATACAAGATGTAATCGAGCGTCCTCCAGGCGCCCGTGCTATATGACCAGAAGGTGTGTGGTTTCTGACCGGAAGCGCCTTGCCTTCGCGGAAGGCGCTTCGGGAAGCGCCCTGGGTGCGGGGATGGGCTGGGTGCTCAGCTCCTGGCCCCGCGGAAGGCGGCAGAAGGTCGCCGGAAGGCGGCGGAAGCAAGACAGGAACGGATCCGCCGGCGGAGTGCCGGCGGGGGCCGGCAGATGCAGCACCAAGAAGTGTCGACCTTTTTGGACTCGGGGCTCCTGGTGTTAAGTCGGGCCTGTCTTTGACAGGGGGAATATTGAAAAAAACAAAAATAGTATGGGGACTATGTTTTGAATATGTTTTGGCAATGTTGGTGCGTTTTTTGAGTGTCTTGTTATGTTCGTCGAACATCCCCCTGTGGGGGGACACGCCCGACTTAATCCTGGTGGCGCTCCACTGGCAACAAAGCCCTGCGCGCGGTGTGGGCTGGCAGCCGACCCATGTCCCCGGATGACGTCGATCCCCACAGAGGCCTCGGCGCACGCCCGAGAACCGGCTTCTCATCCCGCGACGTTTTTTCGCAGCCCCGAGGCCCGGTATAGAGGGCCCTCAGCGGCTGAAAATAAAGAGGAACTTTCCGTCGTGATTTGACCATGCCATCATGCCTCGAGCCCGGACCCCCGACGTCGTGACTTTGTTCGCTACGTCGACCCCTGGAGGTCTCGCCCCATATCCCAGGGACCGGTTTTTCATCCCGAGTCGTTTTCTGACGCTCCCGGGGGCCAGGAAGCGCCCCCGGAGGCCAAACATATAATACAACCAAACATTTTTTTTTTTTTTTTTTTTAACATCCAAAGCTCCCGCCATGTGATTTTCTCATGGCCCGAGGGGGTCTGGGAGGGGGTCTGGGGACCAGGTGGACGTCGTGCTCTGCTCCTACCGCCTGCTCTTCTCCAAGATCTACCAGGAGCGGCGCGAGGACTTCTCCGGCGGCAGCACCCTGGCGGCCCTGGTGGAGGCCCTGCGTGCTCGGGCGGCGGGGAGGGGGAGATGGTCAGGAGGGGAAAGAAACACACAGACACAATGAATCGTCGACTCCCCAGGGAAATATGGGAAAATATGGTGGGAAGTGGGGGGGAAGACAGACACCCAGGAACTATGAGAAGATATGAGGAATCCTTTTTATTTGTGTGTTTTTATTTGTGCGTCCCAGGGCCCCTTCAGATGGGGGGTGGGCCCGCCGATCCCCCCCGGCGCACGGCGAGCGACGAGAGCCCCTCCTCCTGCTCCTGCTCCTCCTCCTCCTCCTCGGATCGCCTACGGCCCCAGGGGAAACCGTGCAACCGGGTATCGAACAAAATCAAGATGTCGGATCTCCAGGTTGGGCGTTGCAATTTGTTCACCAGGGCGTTCCGCTCGGTTTTAGGCCCTGGGGCCATCACAGATCGATCCGGCTCAGTGAATTGCCGCAGATTGCCCGGGCCTGGGGCCCCGGGCGTGGTTTCCGCGATGTTGCAATGCTTCGCAACGTCGGACTCCAGGGACCGACGGCGGCGTCCGCAGCGGCGGCGACGACGATCACGACGACGACGATGACGGCCCGCCGCACGTCCCCGTGGGAGGGCGGCGCAGCCCGCAGATCGGGGCGTCCCGAATGCATCGTGCCGGTTTGATGTGACCGCTGTCGGTAAGATCTTCCTCCTCCTCCTCCTCCTACTTCTCCTTTCCATCTCCTCCTCTCCTCATCCTCCTCCTCCCTCCTCCTCCTCCTCCTCCTCCTCCTCCTCCTCCTCTTCCTTTCCTCCTCCTCCCTCCTCCTCCTACCTCCTCCCCACCTCCTCGCTCCTCTCCTCCTCCTCCTCCTCCTCCTCCTCCTCCTCCTCCTCCTCCTCATCCTCCTCTCTCCTCCTCCTCCTCCTCCTCCTCCTCCTCCTCCTCCTCCTCATCCTCCTCCTCCTCGCTTCCGCCCCAGAGGTTGTGAAGGCAGGACCCGATTTCCCCATCCTCCCTCCCTCGGGGGGAGGGGGGAGCAGCCCTCCAGGCGGCGAGAGATGAATTGTCCATCCCCCCTCGACGCTGTGACCCCCTGCGGGCGCCGCGGTTTCTGGGACCTGCTGTGATGCGCGTGATGCCATTGGGTCCGCGGCGCTGGCGACCCTGGGCTTATGATGTTCCAACCTACTTTAGCCTTGATCGCCAGAGTGAATTTCGAGCACCAGGAAAGCACCCCAAAAATCTAGGGTTTTCACATGTCGGGTCCTGGGAGACACTCTTTCGGCACTGTGTCGACACTCTTTCGTTACTCCTTCGACACTTGTCTGGGTGCTCGAAATTATTTCTGGGATGCGGTCCTGAAGTAGGATGGGAGCAACATAACCCTGGGCCGCTCAATCATGCATTACTTTTGCCCCCCAATGTTTTTTCAACAACAAATGCCAGGACCCACATTGCAGCGGAATCGATCGCCCAAGCCCCCAGCAGCCAGAGGCAACGTTAAGCCGAAGAGGGCACCTTTCATCTTCAAGCGCCTGAGCTTCAGCTGAATGCGCTTTTGCGTGCTTTTGTTGGGTTGCTTGGCGCCCTGCTGCACGCCACACGACGAAGAACGTGATGTACGTATGTGTGAGCGCCGGCGCCGCGCTCTCAAGGAAGGGGTGAGCAGCAGGAGAAGAGGGAGGAGTCGGAGGGGCGGCTGCATGGCAACGGGGGTGGAGGAGGCCGCACCCGGCCACGAGCTGTCCTGTCCCGCACGCGCATATTGTCCAGCGGAGCGAGGCCCACTGCGGGCCGAGGACGGCGCCGCCGTCGCACGGGCACGGGCGGAGGCGAAGGGAGGCGGCGGAGGGCGGCCCGCCCGCCGCGCCCCGCTCCCGCGGCGCAGGCGACGCGCCGGGTGATCGAGGGGACGTACAACACGGAAGTCCGCGGCAAGAAGGAGGCGCGGCTCCGCGCCGGCCTCCCTCCTCTGGGCTCGGGATCGGCGCTGGTTCTCGTTCTGGGGCCGTGCCCCAGGCCTAGGTTGGGGAGACCTACCCGTCGTCGAGGCTCGCCGTGGGCAGAGCGTCCCCTCCGTCTCCCGTGCCGCTCTCCTCGCTGCATCTAGCACTACGGCTGTGCCTCCCCATCGCCCGCCCGTGCTGCGGAAGCTCTGCTGGCGATGTGTCTGCTTCGCTCCAGCCCGAACCCTGTCTGACTCCTTCCCTCCACCGAACCCGAGCCACGCGTGCTCATTTTGTCCCGGGCGGACTTGGCAATCATGGTGCCCGCTCTCTTTCGTCCCCCCCTCGTGCCCTGTTAGTTTCCTCTCCCCCCCCATCCCTGGAGTGCCTGGGTCCCGGGCTGATTTTCCGGTATTGCTTTCCGCTTGCCGTTGCGCTCTCACTGGCCTCGAAGATGTCATGTGGGGGGCGCTTGTGTGAGAGGGGAGCCTACTCAAGTGAGCGCGGACATTATGCCCAGCACAAGCTCTCGAGACGCGCTGCGGCACATTCCGCGCTCCAGAGCGGGGCTGAGGCCAGGTGGAGGGGCGGAGGGCAGGAGGGCCCTCCCAGAGCAGGCCTCTGTCCCCTTAGTCTCCCGACGCCCTGCCGACCCTGGCACCTGGGCGACGCAGAGACACGGGATCGTCAGCGCCGGCATTGGCGCGCAAGTGGCCCGCGTGTGGGTGCGCGTGAGCGCCCTGGCTTCCAGTGTGGCGTGCCGCGGTGGCGGCTCGCGTCAGACGCGGCGCCCGGCCGCTGTGCCATCTTGCGCAAGACCCCTGTCAGTTCGACGCTCACGTTGGCACATGCAGGCGCTCGCTGGCCGGGCCGCCAGGAGGAGGAGGAGGAGGAGGAGGAGGAGGAGGTGGTGAAGGAGGAGGAGGAGGAGGAGGAGGAGGAGTGTTGGTGGTGGTGGTGGTGGTGGTGGTGGTGGTGGCTGGCCTGAACGGCGAGTAGGAGGAGGAGGTGGTGTAGGAGGTGGTGTCGGAGGAGGAGGAGGAGGAGGAGGTTGAGGGGGAGGAGAGGGGTGATGAAGAGGAGGGGAGGAGGAGAGGTGGAGGTGGATGAGGAGGAGGGGGGAGGAGGAGGAGGAGGAGGAGGGAGGAGGAGGGGGAGGAGGAGGAGGAGGAGGAGGAAGGGGGAGAGGAGAGGAGGAGGAGGAGGAGGAGGAGGAGGAGGAGGAGGAGGAGGAGGAGGAGGAGGAGGAGGAGGAGGAGCCTGTGTCGGCGCCGTCTTTGGTTGAGCCGTTCCCCGTGTGCGTTCCTCGCCCTCCCCGGCTGCGCGGCTGGCGTTTCGGGTGCTGGCCTGCCCCCCCCCCCCCCGTTCGGCGGCCGGCCACACCCGACTTCCGCGGAGGGTTTCAGCCCTGTCCGCGCTCCCGCAGATTGGTGTCAGCCTCCTTGAAGCGTAGCCCGGCCTGGTCTGGAGCCCGACGACAGCATCCATCAGAGCGTCGGAACAGAGAGTGTGTTTGTGCGCGTTCTTCCCGCGTCTGTCGTCCAGGCCGTTTTCTCTGCTCGCGCAAGCGTTAGGCGGCTGCCTCCTGTGGACAAGGCTCCGTGGCAGTAGTCTCCAGCTTGCCCCGCTACCCGTGTCGCTGAGTTTGACCGGCCAGCTTTGAGTAGAAGTGTTCCTCCCATGCGCTGTTCAACCTCATCTGTAACCGTCAACCCCTGACTTCCGACGTCACGCTCTGGCCCACAGCTTGCGGTGCGGAGGTCTCGTTCTGTTCCCCAGGATTGGCTTCTCGCCCCGGATCGTCTTGTGACGGCCCCGAGCTCAGTGCAGCGCCGCTCCTAGTAGCCAAAGCGAGCGCCGCTCCTAGTAGCCAAAGCGTTGGAGCGGCATCTCCACGACATGAGCTACGACTGGCGGGCCCAGCCAGTCCACGACTAGATCCCTGGCGGGTGCAGAGCCCGCGGCCGCCCTCTAACAGGCTGGTCTGAACCATTTCCGCTGCGCCCTTGAGGGCCCGTAGCCGCGAGCGCGCGCGGCCCGTACTCGGCGTTCGTTCGTTCGCTGGGTCCTGGCCCAGTAATAAGGGCCCCCAGTTTCCGGGAATGGCAGCAATCCCGCCCGATCGATTCTGTTCTCGGCGCGAGGGGGTCTGGGGCCGTCTGTGAGCTTCCTCCCCCCCGCCTCCTCGGCGCCTTCCCGATCCTCCTCCCGAGGCGCCCGACAGCAAGAGCCTGGTGTTCCCCCTGCTCGAGATGTTCCACTGGCGGCGCGTCGTCTTCGACGAGTTTCACGAGCTGGAGCGCGCGGCCCGCGCCCGCGGCGCTCACTGCACCGCCGCCGCTCTATCGCCTGGCCAGGTGCACGAGAAGCTACGCTTCTGGAGATTGGGGACCCAACGTCTAGGTTTCTTCCTCCTCCTCTTCCTCCTCTTTTCCTCCTCCTCCTTCTCCTCCTCCCCCTCCTCCCCTTCCCCCTCCCCCTCCTCCTCCTCCTCCTTCCTCTCCTCCTTCTCCCCCTTCCCCTCCTCCTCCTCCTCTCCTCCTCCTCCTCCACCTCCTCCTCCTCCTCTCCTCCTCCTCCTCCTCCTCTCCTCTCCTCCTTCTCATCCTCCCCTCCTCTCCTCCTCCTCCTCCTCCTCCTCTCCTCCTCCTCCTCCTCCTCCCCTCCTCCTTCTCATCTCCCTCCTCCCCCTCCCTCCCCCTCTCCTCCCCCTCCTCCTCCCCCTCCTCCTCCTTCCTCCTCCTCCTCCTCTCCTCCCCTCCTCCTCCTCCTCCATCCTCCCCCTCCTCTCCCTCCCCCTCCTCCTCCCCTCCTCCTCCTCCTCCCCTCCTCCTCCCTCCTCCTCCTCCTCCTCCTCCTCCTCCTCCTCCTCCACCCCCTGCTCCTCCCCCTCCTCCTCCTCTGCTGCCTCGCGCAGAGAGTCGCGCCTCGCGCGTCGTGGCCCTCAGCCCGAGCGGCCGCCCCCCTCTCTCGGGGTGGGGGGGCGGGAGGAGGGCGCGACGCGCGACGTCAGGTAACCCAGCGCACGGCTCCTCGGAGGCACGGCGGAGGCCCAGGGACTCGTAGCCTTAGGTCGGGCAATGTCCCCCTGCAGGTTGTTTTTGGAGGAGAAGTACAACATGTTCAAAACATCTTCAAGAGTGCTCCAACAAAATTCAAACATCGTCCCCAGAGGAATCTTTTAGAAATGCACTGTTGAGCATTCCTCCTGGAGAGGGACCTGCCCGACTTCACCGTAGCCCAGCCTCGAAGGCCCGCCCCCTGCCCGGGGCTCTGGCTCGTCGGACGTCTCGCAAGCGGGCTCGCGGCTTGGCTGGTTGCCAGTCGCTTCCTTGGCACAGGGCGCCGCCAGGATCCTCAGGGAGGCCCCCCCACGGCCTCCCTAGCACCCCTTACAAGGCCTGGAGGGCCCCAGGGGCTCCAGAAAGGAGCGAAAATAGCCGGGAGCACCCTGGGCCAGCAGGGCCGACCTGCGTGGGAGCACCATCGGCACCGAGATCGATGCCCTCGCTCCCCGCCCCCCTGGCCCCGCCTCCCCCTCTCTCGGCTGCAACTCCTGGGTGGTGTCCTTTGGCATCGGCGCCGGTATAGACCCCGTCGATGAGAACCATGCTACTCCGGTCTCATCCCGCTCCGTCTGGCCTGCTCCGCTCAAAATCCGGCCTGATCCTGGGCTCCCCAGTTTGAAGCATATCCCTATCCCTGCGATCTGATACTCCCCAGACCTCTCCTGGGGTGCGTTCTGACCATGATTTCGAGGCGAATCCAGCGGATACGACGAGGGCCTCATAGGAGGCCGAAAAAGGGGGAAAACGAGCGACGGGTAGAGGTATAGGTATCTTTTCCTCCATCCACAGGCCCCCCGAGTAGTCCAGGCTGTCCTGACAAGGCCAGCCGGGTAGTCCCAACACCCTGGCGCCAGCTCGCGGCGGCGCCCCTGGGCTGGGGTGTTGAGACCGCCTCTTTGGACGCCCGAAATGGGTACGAAGCTGACCATCAACAATACCCATTCATTCCGTACCCATTTCGATCGCACCGAGCCTCGGACTCTGCTCGGGGGGCCTGATGCCTGCTGAGGTCAGCCGGGAAATACCTGGAGGGGGGCTGTCTGTCTGCGCGCAGCCCGAAGTCCAGAGCCTCCCCGGACGCCGTGCGAGCTTGGGCCACCATTCGATCGAGCCCTCAACCAGCCTCGAAATCAGTCATCCCTGTCCCTAAGATGGGCGAGCAAAAAACGAGGACAATCTCAGGGATGCGCCCTCAGAAACGAAGGGAATCCTTCGGTATCGGTACCTTTTGGTTTCCCCAGTGCCGCTACTCCTCGGACCTCTCCCTGGGTGCATTCTGACTTGAATTTCGGAGCGAATCCAGCCGTGGCGACGAGAACCTCCCAGGAGGCCCAAAAAGGCGAAAACGAGGGAAGGACACTTAGCGGTACTGGTACCTTTTCCACCTCCGAGTTGAGGCCAGCCAGGACTATTTTGGGGGGACTGCTTGTGCGCAACCCAAAACCTTACCAACCGCATCGGCGCACGACCCATACCCCCGACGTGCTGAGTCTGTCGAATCTCGACCCGCAGAGGTCTCCACCCATTCCCCGGGACAGGTTGTTCGTCCCGAGTGGTTCTTTGACGGTCCCGAGGCCTGGTCAGGGCCCCCCCCAGCGGCTGAAAATTCGTGCTTTTGTCCATGACTCGAGGGCTGCGGACCCTTACCAACCGCATCACCGCACGAGTCAGCGACCCGTCGGCTGCGCTCAGAGTGCGCAGCAGCGGGTTCCAGATCGCGCCCGCGCCGCCGGTGCACCAGCGGCGCGAGGCGATCCCGAGCAGGGGGGGAGGGGCCTGCGCCCCCCTGGCCGCCCAGATCTGGGCGTCGCGGAAAGGTCAGGGCCCCGAGGTCCGGGCGTTGCCAGGAACTCAGGGTCCCCTCTGGGTGCCCTTTTTTGCACACCTTGGGCGACCTTGGGCCCTGTTTTTACACCTTACACTTTGAGCGTCGTGGCTGCATGTGGCGCTCGTGTGAAAGAAAGGGCGACTGCCAGCTCAGGCCACGGTGCCGAATAACTTACGCCCGGCGTCGCAATCTGTTCGCACTGGGCGGAGTTGCCTTGCTTTTGGCCCCGTGGCCCTCTCAGATCGATCCGGCCCGAAAGATGCAGCAGAAAGGGTGTGGTCTAGGGTTATGTCGGGCACGTCCCTCTACAGGAGGAATACTCAAACATAAAAGATTGCATGGCGACGATTTTAGTAGAATAGCATGGCGACGACTATAGTATCGCGACGATTATTATTATTATTATTAGTATTATTATTAGTATTTGTATTTAGTAGTATTATTATTATTAGAATTATTATTATTACTTTTACTATTATTATTATTGATTCCATTATTATTATTATTATTATTATGATCATTATTATTATTATTAGCATTATTATTATTATCATCATCGTTATTATTATTATTATTATTATTATTATTATTAATAATAATCGCTTCGCTCATTCCGCCGGCACTGGAGCCCTCTTTAGGGCCTCTTGGGGGCCTTTTGGGGACCTCTTGGGAGTCTCTTGGGGCTCCTTGGCGGCGTCTTGGGGGCCCCCAGGGCCTCTTGGGGGGCTCTTTGGTCGGGAGGGGGGGTAGTCAATTGCGGCTCCCCCCTCGGAGGTCACGATCCTCGTGAGGGGTGTCGAAAATTGCCCCGAGAACCATCTCTGACCCGAGTCTGCCGGGACCCTGTCGGGGTACTTTTCGCCCGGAGACCCCCAGGGGGCCGCCCCGCGCGCGCGAAGTAGAATATTGTTAACCAGTTACCGGAGATCTTAGCACGCTTCTGGCCGAACATGACATTTTCTCCTTTCGTGCCCCTTTGGGGCCCCAGGGAGCCCTTTTGGGGCCCCTGAGGTGCACAAAAGGAGTACTGCTTTCACCCCCCCCGTGTATCGCTCCTGCTGCTGTCCTCCTGCATGTCCTCATCGTCATCTTCATCATGTTCATCATCATCATCATCATCATCATCATCATCATCATCATCATCCGTAGCCATTTTGGCTCAAGTTGGAACCATTGCTCCGTGGCTCCAGCTTGGGAGCAGCCGAGGAGCAGCTCGAGGGTCTCGGCAGACAGGCTGCCAGCGCTCTCGCCCACCAACCCACTGAGTGCATACCCTCTCTGCCCCTCCTCACATCTGACCGCCATGGCGGTCGATATGGTTGCGACCCAAGCTATGTTTCAGGCCATGTTTGACACCCAGTTTGCCAAGATCGAGAAATCGATCGATGAGAAGGTCGCGGGTCTTGCTGCCACTGTTGGAGAACAAGGCCAGATGATGAAAGAGATCTCCGACCGCCTCGAGAAGTCAGAGAATCGTCTCAATGCCTTGGAACAGACGGCTCAGGTGAATGCCCGTTTGCCCTCTCTTGTTAACAGTCAAGGAGGTAAGCGCCGTGCAGTTGACAGCTCGATCGGTGAGGGGTTCACCACAGGAGTGAGTGCTGGAGGAGGATCGTCTCTGGAGGATGCCCACCGTCTGCTCATCCTTGGGTTCCAGGATCGGTTGATGGCCACTTCTCTCGAAAGGGTTGCCAAAGACATCATCTCTAAGTGTGCGACAGAGCAGGCAGCCAGTCTCATTCGGATCCGTGCTTATGACCTCCAGAAGAAAGTTACCCTGGACTTCCCTACCCCCGCCATGGCTTCGGACTTCCAGATGAATTTCAGGAAGCTGAGTGACAGTTACAGTATGGTTAACCCACGGAACCAGCAGGATGTTTGGCCCCTTCGTGTTCGTCGTAACCTGTATCCTCAGCATCGGCTTCTCTTCTTCAAGATGGGGAAGGTACGGGGTGCGGTCCAGGAGAAGCTTTCCAAGGTTGGGTTGCAGGCCAACTCTAATGGAATCGGCGGGGATGTTTTCGGCCTTCGCTCGCGTGAAGATCCAGTTCCTCTCTTCCGCCTCACCTGCTGCCCCAAGAACTCGGATGTGATCCACGTTCGCCCAGATGAAGCAGGTCTTAGTGCTCTTGGACTGAACGCTCCTGAGATCCGTGCGAAATTCGAGTCTGCGTTCGCTACTGAGCTCACGCGTCCTGGGGGCCAATTTTTTCTGTGCCCCCCAGGGACCTCCAGGAACTTTGCGGCGGGTGCCCGTCGCGCCCGTGAAGGCGGGATCGAGTTTAATCGTTCCTCCAGTTTTGATGCCAGTAGCTCGAGCAGTTCCGATTCCGACTCGAGCTCCTCTTCGCCCAGTGGGGGTCTGCCCGCTGAATCGTTGCTCCCCTTTTCCCAGCCTCCCTCTTGCTCTCTGTCCTTGCTCGCATGGAACTCTAGGGGGCTCTTCGCTTCCATTCGCCACTCCACTCTGCGGGCCTCGTCGTCGGTACAAGCAGCTTCTGGGGTTGTCTCGGCGTTCCAGTATTTTGCGCGTGCAGGAGACCCATGGCACAGCTGGTGATGCAGCAGCACTCCAGGCAGATCTGCAAGGATGGTCGATTGGATTCCCAGGGCATACCTCTGACATTGCTGGTGGTGTGATGACGCTGATCTCTCCTGCTCTCTGCGCTCTCTTCACGGACATTCGACATTTCAGTATTGATGAAGGCCGTATCCTGGTCTCTAAATGCAACGGTCGACGGGGTGCTCTCTGGGTCCTTAATGTGCACCTGCCTACCTCGGGGGAGCCTATGTGGGCATTTCGGAGGTCTCTGAGGCTTATTCGGAACGCTCTGGGGGCTCCTGACGCTCTGGTTATGATTGGTGGGGACTTCAATGTCGCCCTCGAGGAGGATGGCCGCCAATGCGGGGATGGATCGGGGTGGAGGCCTGGAGATCGATAAAGGCATGCTGTGTTCCACTCTTTCTTCCCTCGTTGGGCTGAGGTCCACCAGCCAGATCCCACCCGTCGTGAGATTGTCAGTGGGGAAATCTGCCACGTGAGCCGACTTGACCGTCTGTATCTTGCCTCTCCTACTGCTGTTCCCTCAAATCTCTCCATCGCGTTTTCGGTTATTGGCAAAGCCACGACTACGCAGAATGTCTCTGACCACATCCCTGTACTGGCCACGTTTCGGAAATACCAGCCTTCTGAGAATCCCTCTTTCCCTCCGCGGATTGGGAAGCACCCGCGGTTTCATGTCGAGCTTGAAGCCCTCCTGCGTGGAATGGATCGGACTGCACACATTAATGATCAGGTTGGCGTGGTCAGGAGGTGTATGTTTGAGGCCTGCAAGCGGACGCGTTACTTCCTCTCCCATCAAGTCGCTCGGACTGCAGATGAGAAGATTAATTTTTCATTGGCTGCGTTGAGGGGTCTTCGTGCACGGCATGCACAGCGAGTCTCCTCTGCTATTTCTTGCTACTCTCACCTGTCCCGCTTCTTCGCCATCGACCCTCTCACCTGTCGGAATCTTCCTGCGCTTTGTGTTCACATCCAGTCGCTCCAGATCCTTCGGCTGACTGAGTTAGAGCAGGAAGCTGGCAAAGAGACTGATTTGGATATTAAGGCTCGGCTGCGTTCCAGGCTGCAAAGGCGCCGTGAGCCCTGGAGGCCTCTTCAGAAACGGATTTCTCTTGGGACTATCCTGGGCTCTGGTGGTACCCCGCGCAGCGCCATTGAGGAGGCGGGGGGGGGGAGCTGGCTCGGCACTGGGCAACGGTCTCTGGTGAGTTCGATTGCGACACTTCTCTCTGGCCTGAGCTTGAAGCTCACATCTCTCATGTCCGCCCCTTTCCTGGCGCTCAGTGGCGGCTTGACTTTGAGGGCTTTGAGAAATCGGTCAGGGGGCGACGCGATTCGATGCCAGGGCCTGATGGGATTGTTTATTATTGCTGGAAGTCCCCTGTCCCGATTACCATCCTGCATGATCTCTACTGCCATCTCTTTGACCATCGTGCTTGCGACATGTCGCCTTCCATGCGTGAAATGATTCGTGTCTTCCTAGCCGAGGGGGGGAATCCGACGGATCTTACTGCCTGCCCCTCTCGGTCTCCTGATGCATGTCGTCCTCTTGTCATGGCCAACGCTGACTGTAAGATAATGTCTGTGGCGTTCTCTTCCCAACTGGAGAAGGAGGCGCGCGAGTGCGCACGCAAGGTTCAGGCTTGCATTCGAGGGAGGTCCATGACAGACCAGATTCTTGAGGCGGAGTGTTGGGGGGTTCTGCAGTGTATGACAGGGAGGGGCCTGGCTTGCATGTTCCTGACCGGCTTTGCTGCTGCGTTTCCGAGCATTGCGATTTCCTGGCTCCTTCGGGCGTTGGTCCTGATGGCTGTTTCTCCTGGAGTTTTTTTTTTTAGTCGCTGTACTCCGATAACCTGGGGGCCGTCTGCTTTGGCGGGAAGCGTCACAAAGCGATTCGCCTGTTACGGGGTGTTCGCCGAGGGGGCCCGTCCAGCATGCTGCTCTTCGCTCTCGCTCTCGACCCGTGCATCCGCTGGCTTTGTTGTCGTCTCCCTCGGCAAATCTTGGCATATGCTGACGGTTTGTGGTTCGGGCTTCGGGATGTGAATGCTGATCTACCGATCCTTCCCCCGCGACTTCAGCGTCTGCATTCTGGGATTGGGCTTGCTCTGAACATGAAGAAGTGTGTACTGATCCACTGTGGTCTGAGCCTTTCTCCGCGTTCGCCTCGACTGTTTCGCAGGTTACTCGCTAGTCTTGGGAATGGGGCTGATGCCATTGGGTTGGTTCGGCTTGCTCGATATCTTGGGACCCAGATTGGTCCAGAAGGTTGGAAGCACGCGTGGGGCACCGCTCTGCAGAAATTGCATCAGCGTTGTATTGAGATTCGGAGACTTCGGATTGGGCTGGCTATGACTATTAGAACGTACGTGATATTTGCCGTCTCGGTTCTCAGGTTTGTGATGCAGTTCTATCCTCCGTCGTCGGCGGTTCTGAAGTGTGAAGGTGACATCCAACAGAAACTCATGGCGGGTCCTCGGTTTGCCTTCAACAGACTGATGTGTACCAGGATGTGTGACCTCGGCTTATCGTTGGAGTTCCCTGATCTGGCCCAGATCGGTATTGCTACTCAGGTTCGTCTTGCCCACAACAGTGCTGTATCCCCCGAATCCGTGGTCAGATTCTTGGTTTTTCCCAGGAGGACGATTTCCACCCTGCTCGGATGCGGCATCCTTGGTGGCAGCACACGTTCTGTCGGTCTCTTATTGGCATGTGGAGTGGGCACATCCACCTGCGCGCTGGCTTTCTTCAGGCCTCGGGGTTTCAAAAGAAGCCCACGCGAATCCTTCGTGCCCGTGCTCCTCCGATCTCTCCTATCCGCTGCCTTCACGCCCGGGTGGTCCGATGGGTCCCTGGGGTCTCAGTCGCCCAGATCTCTGCTGCCGTTCAGGTTGTCCGCAAGGTTTGCAAGGCAAGTTCTCTCTATCTGGGGCTCGCGGTCTTACGTGTCCTGGCGAGGGGTGTCTGTGCCAGTGCTAGATTTCATCATGGGCCTATCGGATGCTGCTGGAATTGTGGTGCCCCTGGGGCCAGCGACTCTATGGAGCACTATGCGGTATGTCCTGAATTTCGACGGCTGAGTTTAGCTCTCGCCCCTTGCCTCCATCCTTTTTTTAGCGAAGAGTCCTGGTTCCGATGTTTAACCTTTATTGCCCCTCCCCTGTTTTTTGAGCAGCGATTAATATGTGCGAGCCTCTTGGATGGATTCCTCTTTGTCCAAGCTAGCTTCCGTGATGGGGTCCAGGCTGTCGCCGATGGATCTCCTCAAAGGCCGCGTCCGCTTGCGCACTCGGCGACGCCCCAAGGTTGCTCGTGCCTGGATACCTTTGCCCCCCTGGGGCGTGTGGATCACTGTCCCTTCTGGGACCTGCGGAGTCGCACGCTGTCCCCGTCGGTTGATTTCTGTCGCGGTCTGGGGGCCGAAGCGCGGCGCAGCGGGCTGCCGGCCGACGCGGCTGGGCCGCGCCAAGGTCCCCGAGAGACCCATCGGGTCTGAGGGCCGAGGTTTTTGCAGCGCACGTGGCCGCGCCGTGGCCCCCGAGAGACCCATCGGGTCTGGGGGCTGACGCTTTTGCAGCGCACGTGGCCGCGCCAAGGCCCCCGAGAGACCCATCGGGTCTGGGGGCCGACGCGTTTACAGCGCACATCGCCGCGCCGAGGTCCCCGAGAGACCCCTCGGGTCTGGGGGCCGAGATGCGTTCAGCGGCTGCATCTGTTTTTCTTTGGGGCTCAGAACTCAGGTGATAATGGTGCTTGAGATTTCGCCCAGTCGCCCCCGACTGGGCTGAGCGTTTAACGCGCGGCTACCTTATAGGTCCTCGCACCGCGAGGCGTGGACCTGGCCGCTTCACGTTTCCGCTTCACGTTTGGGATTGGTTAAACAAATCCTCATCGTCATCATCATCATCAGCATCGTCAGCATCATCAGCATCATCAGCATCAGCATCATCATCACCATCATCATACCATCATCATCATCGTCATCGTGCTCGCCATCGTCATCATCATCATACTCGTTATCACCATCACCACCATGGTCATCATCATCACAGTCATTCTCAGCATCATCATAAGCACCATCATCAGCATCATCATCACCCGCATCACCACCATCATCATCATCACCATCACCAGCATCACCAGTACCATCATCACCAGCACCGCCATCATCATCATCGTCACCATCATAATCATCAGCATCAGCATCATCAGTTCCATCTGCACCATCATTATCATCATCACCACCACCACCATCATCATCATCATCATCATCATCATCACTACCAGCCACGTTTCGACACGCTCCTCACACGTTTCGTGGCCCCAGAGGGAGCTCCTCCGAGGGCTCCAGTGGCGTTCCCGCATGGGTGACGCGCCCATCTCGACATACCCCCCACGCTTTGCCTGGCCCAGAAGGGGGCTCCACCGAAGGCCTCAGTGGCCCGGCCCGCGTGCGCGATCGCGCCCATGTCGGCACGCAGCCACACACGCTTCGTGGCCCCATGGGGAGCTCCGCCGAAGGCCCCATTCGCGGGGCCCGCGTGCGCGATCTCACGCATGTCGGCACACCGCTCACACGCTTCGTGGCCCCATGGGGAGTTCCGCCGAAGGCCCCAGTGGCTGCGCTCACACGGCGCACCCGCCCCCGATTTGGCAAACCCCTCGCACGCGCTTCGTGGCCCAGTGGGAAGCTCCACCGTGGGCGGCACCCGCCGCTGCATTTGGTTGGGTCCTCGGGCAGGCTAATCCTTCGTCGCGGGCCGTCTGCTTCTGATGACCCGCGGGGACGCCGTGCAAAGGCCCAGAACTTGGACACAAGTGCAGCCAGGACGCTGACAGAAGGGGAACTCTGAGATCTGGAAAGTATGTTTTTGGGGGGGGGCCGACCCTCGGATCTGCGTCGGGGAGCCTCTCCGTGACCGAGGCCAGCCGGGTCTAGACGAGCCCATTCGTTCCTGACGCAGTGGCCCTCCTGGCAGCACGACCGAGGCCTCCCGCCAGGTCTCTTCTTCCCTGTTGGCGCCGGCCCCTCCTGGGCCCTTCGACTGCTTCCCTTCTGGACGCCTGAAATGGGTACGGAATGAATGGGTACAATGCTCTGCAGCAGTTCCTGTTCATTGAACAGGACTCGCTGTCCGCGCCGCCGCGGCCTGCGTCCACTTGAGACAGAAGGCCGCCTGCACAACAGCGGCCGCTGTTGGTTTGGGACAACATTGTTGCTGGGCATTGTGCCCATCCTTTCGGTACCCATTTCGGGTGTCCAAATCCTCCTGGCAGCACGACCGAGGCCTCTCGCCATGTCCCTCTCTCCTTGTTCGCGCTGGCCCCTCCTGGGCCCTTCGACTGGCCCCTCCTGGGCCCTCCTGGGCCCTGCTGGGCCCTCCTGGGCCCTCCTGGGCCCAGGAGGCGCTCCTTCGACTGGCCCCTCCTGGGCCCTCCTGGGCCCTCCTCGTTGGCGCTGGCCCCTCCTGGGCTCTTCGACTGCCTCCCTCGGGCCCGCGGCGCCTCCCGAGCCGTGTTTAGACGAGCCCATGCGCTCCTGACGCAGTGGTCCTTTCTGGCAGCACGACCGAGGCCTCCCGCCAGGTCTCTCCTTCCTCGTTGGCGCTGGCCCCTCCTGGGCCCTTCGACTGCTTCCCGAGCAGGAGGCGGAGGGGGAGGAGGAGGGGGAGGGGGAGGAGGAGGAGGAGGAGGAGGAGGAGGAGGAGGAGGAGGAGGAGGAGGAGGAGGAGGAGGAGGAGGAGGAGGAGGAGAAGGAGGAGCCAGCGCTAACGAGGGCCCGCTGCGCATCCCGAGCCGTTTTTTCCCTCCCACCGCCCCGGACTCTCGGAGCCGCCGCCCCGCCTGGCCTCCTCCTCGAGGCCCGGGGCCCGCCTTGCGCGCGCGTCTCCCCGCCCGGGTCGGCGAGGGCGCGGGGCGCCCTTCCCCGGGCCCCCCCAGGGCTGAGTCGGGCCTGTCCCTCTACAGGGGGACTGTTCAAACATAGTCAGAAAATAGTCTGGGACTATTTTTATGGAATATTGTTTGCCCATTTTGGAGAATTTTGGGGCACTTTTTTTTTTTCATTTCGTCCAGAATCCCCCTGTAGGAGGACAGGCCCGACTGGTCTCCAGGGCTGC
The DNA here is from genome assembly GCA_963575745.1 of Prorocentrum cordatum. Lineage (NCBI taxonomy): Eukaryota > Dinophyceae > Prorocentrales > Prorocentraceae > Prorocentrum > Prorocentrum cordatum. Next base: position 224,346 of record CAUYUJ010015981.1, read on the forward strand.
GTCCCGGCCAGCGCTTCCGATGCGGCGGCGAGGGCAGCCCTCGCGCGCGTCTCCTCGCCCGGTCGGCGAGGGCGCGGGACATCCTTCCCCGGCCCCTCCAGGGCGGCGTCCTGGCCAGAGCTTCCAGGGCGCCCATCGAGGGCGCGAAGTTCTTCGCGCTTCGCGCTTTTCGCGGTTCGGCTCCGAACCCTCCTCGTCCTCCTCCTCTCCCCTGGGAGGCGGCGCGAGAGCGCGCAGTTGTTCGTGCGTCGCGCTTCTGCGCAGCGCGAAGCGCGACGTGGGGAGCCCTGGGAGCTGTCGGATGCGGCGGCAAGGGCGCGGCGGGCGTCGGGCGGGCCCAGGGCCGGGGCCCGTCGCTTTCCCAGGGCGTCCAGCGACGCTCTCAGAGCGTCCGGGAGCGCTCGGGCATGGCCACGGTGTCCGCTGCATCCTCCAGGGCGGCCGGATCTCAGAGCACGAGCACGAGCACGGGCGCGGGCGCGGGCACGGGGGCGCGTATACGCCGTCTGGCGCGTAGGCGCGAGGAGTTTGAATTCAAGCGTTCGCATCCAGTGCGCCTGCGAATCAGGGCAACAGGATGAGGAGGAGGAGGAGGAGGAGGAGGAGGAGGACGAGGACGAGGACGAGGACGAGGACGAGAACGAGGAGGAGGAGGAGGAGGAGGAGGAGGAGGAGGAGGAGGAGGAGGAGGAGGAGGACCAGTGTACGGTGTACGCCCAAGGCTCATCAACGATGTTGCAGTACACCCTCACTCCAAGTTATCTCTGCTTTTCCGCCACAAGAATTGGTTCTCATTGCGGGGAGTGCCCCATTGGAAGGCATCCGTCTGAGAATCTTGAATCTTGCCAGAGGGCCGTTCCTGGGACTCCAGAGCCGCGGATCAACTTTGATTGGGGCGCCCTAACAGTCCGAAGTCGTGCCAGAACGCCATTCTTGGGAATCCAACGCAGCGATGCATCGTGACTGTTGTGCCGTGAGCATCCTTACTCGTGCCAGAACACCCTTCCTGGGACTTCGACAATATGAACCCTGGCAACTGCTCAAGCTATCAAGACGAACATGCGCGGCGCTCAGGCGAGAGGCACATCGTGAATAGGAGCCGCCATTCATGTTTGAAACTGCCGCTATACTGTAAATGACGAATGTGCGCAGCACTGAGGCGGGAGCCACATTCTGAAAACAATCCGCCCTCCATCCTTGAAGCTGTTGCAAACTTCTGCGACGAATGCACGCGGCGCTAAGGCGAGAGCCACAGCTTGAACACCGGCCGCCCTCCATCCGGGTAACTCTTTCACAATTTTGAGACGAATGTGCGAAGCGCTCAGGCGAGAACTACATGCGCAAAACGACCCACCTTCCGTCCTGGAAGCTGCTGCAGAGAAATGGTGAGGAAGTCCGAAGCGACACGTCCAGCCCGCCCGACCGAAACGTCTGGGAGTTCTACAGGGGGAAATATATATACATAAAAGGAAAAGGGATTGAAGAGGAGGGGGAAGACTAGGGAGAGATCCTCGATGTGTCCCGGTCCGATGCTGTCCTGGCCCCAGCCTCGTCTTCCACAGGGCCCAGAGGACAGCACAGCGCCGACGTATGGGCGCCCGAGCTCCCGAAGACCTCGAACTGTAGCCTCAGCAGGGCTCGTTCCGATTCCTCCGCCTCGACTCGATTCGATCTCGCTCGATTGCGATTCCGAATGTATTCGACTTCGGATTCCGACGTGGATGCGGATTCCTCTATAGAGGCCTTCAGGGCTTGCCACTTTCCGTCGACTCGAGCTCTCCTCCCGACTTGGCTGTCGACTGCCGCCGATGTGCCTCCGATGGCCGATCCGAAGCACGGTCAGAAACTTCGGGATAGAGGGCCGCCCCGTCGGTCCTGACCCACCATGCTCGGGAGCCCGCAAAGGGAGGGTCAGAGGGCCCAGGGTTTGTGTGTGTGCGCGTGTGTGTGTGTGTGTGTGTGTTGCCCTGGCCCGTGTCCCAGACCCCCTCTCGGCGACTGCTTCACGCGTCTGCCCGCGACCCAAAAAAAAGTGTGTGTTTGTGTGTGTGTGTGTGTGTGTTGCCTTTCCGCCGGAGCAGTCGCCCTCTGCCCAGCCGCCGACGCCCAAAGTGTATGTGTTCGATGGGTGTGAGCACCGAGCCGCTCAGAGCAGACGCCCCCCAGCCGCCGGCAGCTCCCGACCGTTGCCCGTGGGTGGGGCATGCGGTTTGGGCACCTGCTCGCGGCAGTGCGGTGCAACCAGCGGGTCGAGCCCCTGCCCCGCCTCCCGGGTCTGCCCCCCATTTGCGGACGTGGCGCGTGAGCTCACTTGCCAGAGGCCAGGCTTTCGCTCGGTGGCCTTGCGCTGCCATGCTTTGTATAGGGCGGACGTAGACGTAGAAGCCTGACGGACAGGTTCCGCAGGCGCGGGACTTGGGTCCTTCTCCCTCCTCCTCCTCCTCCTCCTCCTCCTCCTCCTCCTCCTCCTCCTCTTCCTCCTCCTCCTCCTCCTCCTCCTCCTCCTCCTCCTCCTCCTCCTCCTCCTCCTCCTCCTCCCTCCTGCCTCCTGCCTCCTGCCTCCTCCCTCCTCCTCCCTTCTCCCTCCTTCTCCTACTCCCCGCCTCCCTCCCTCCTCCCTCCTCTTCTTCCTCCTCCTCCTCCTTCTCCTCCTCCTCTTCCTCCTCCTCCTCCTCCCTGCTTCGGCGCGACGCGCTATATCCACTTCTCAGTCCCCAGCCCTCCACGTCCCGGGGCCTTCCCCCGAGCCTCCCGCCCCGCGGAGCGGAGTGGCACGATCGCCGCTGGCAGGGAGAAAGTAGCGTTAAGTCGGGCGTGTCCCTCTGCAGGAGAAATCTTCAAAAGTTGTAAAAAATAGTCAGGGGACGGTTTGTTGATTGTTGTTTGACATCCTTGGTACTGTTTGACCATTTTGAAATTTTCGTCCAGAATCCCCCTGTAGGAGGACATGCCCGACCTAACATGTGCGTGTCGCCAGGGCTGCCAGGGCGACTTACGCGATCCAACAGTGTCCAACCATATCGACTCGATGCAGGACTCTCCTGCCTTTCGGCGGCGAGCGAGGGGGGGAAGTGAGAAGGGGTGGGCCTCCTCGGAAGGCTCGGTGGTCCCCTGGCCTTCTGAGGAGTTCTCTGGGCCTTCCCCGCAGACGCAGAGCACCTCTCAGAAGGCCGGAGGCCTCCTGAGAGGTCCCGCCGCCTCCCGAGACGGCCTTCTCCTCTTCCCTTCCCCCCCGTGCTCGCCCTCGAGCCTTGGCCGTCGAGCCAGGGCTCGACTCGGGGCTCTCCTGCCTTGGCCCTCGGAGGCCTCGTCGGAGGAGCGCCCCCCCGTGCCGCCCGCGCGGCCCCCGGGGGTTGGCCGGGCGCGGCCGCCCCTCGAGTGGCGGCGGGGGCCGCGCCCCAGACGAGGTGCGGCGCCCCGAGCCCCTCGAGGCGCGGGCCCCCCCCCCCCGTGCGGTCTGGCAAGTCCCGGGGGTGGACAGGCCTCCTACCCTGACGCGCGGAGTCGCGCACGGGCCGTGTTCGGTTCGCGAGGGGGCGCCGCGGCCGTCACTTCTTCGGGTCCGGGTCCGCCGGTTTCGGTCCTGCAGGCCGCTTGCACCAAAGGGTGGTTTGCTGAAGGGAGGGTTGTCCATCGCCGGAAGTCATGGAAGCACCTCGCGTGCCCTGGCACTGTGCGGAGCTCCTCCACGCCCGAGCGCTTCTCCCCCCCCCCCTGCTCCCCTCGCGCGGCCGCCCTCGTCTGCGTTCCCTCCTCGGGCACGCCGGACAGTTCGCCTGTCGGTGGCCCCGGTTCGCCCCACGCTGGTGCGGACTGCCTCTGCCTCGCCGCCGACGGAACAAGTGTGCCCTGGCAGTTCCGTTTTCGGAGTGCATGAGCGTGCGTCAGTGTCTGGCAGTCGATGGGAAAGCGCCGATTCGGCGTCGGCCAGCGCCGATGCAGCGCCGATGGGCGTCGGCTCCGCACCGCTGAGCGTCGAGCAGCGTCGCTGAGTGTGCTCGGCGCCCAGCCGCAAGAGCCAGCAAGACGACACTGGCGGCTCCGATGGTTTGCCACAGAGCGGGCCGTGGGCCTCTCCGGCCGCTGCCCCACGGCCAGCCGTTCCTCCCGAGGCGCTCTCCGGGCGGCCCCGAGGCCCATAGGGAGGGCCCCGAGGGGCCGCAGAGCGATGCGAAGGACCTCCGCCTCGACTCCTGCCCGAGGGGCTGGAGGTGCCTGGGCCTCGCGGGGCGCGGGGCGCGAGAGCCGCGCCCAGCGGGTCGAGCAGCGGCGCGGCGCCCCGGCTTGCCGCGAGGCCCACCGAAGAGTGTTCCAAGAAGCTTGTGTGGCCTGCACGGAACGTTCTTAGAACACTGCTGGCTGAGACTGTCCTATTGTCGCACACTGGGCTTATGTTCTCAGAACCTTGCTCCTGTTCTTTGAACATTTCCGGGTCCTCAGCACATGTCGTGGTATGCCTATAGGAACGCCGGGACGGTCGGTCCCTGCCCAGACCCCTGGCGTCATGATTTGTTCACGACGTCGACCCCCAGAGGTCTTGACCCATCCCCTGGGACTGGCTTTTCATCCTGAGCGGTTTTTTCACGGCCCCGGGGCCCGGCAAGGGCCCCCCGAGGCGGACCCTAGCGAACAAAAATCCCGCTGTGATTTTTGTCAGGACTCGAGGGGGACTGTGTGCCCAACCGAGGAGAGCTTCCAGAGCGCCCAGCAGAGCGTCCTGCAACACCTCCGGGCGCACAGCCGCCGGGGCCTCGGCGCGGCCCGCTCGCGCCCCGATCGAGCTTCGCCGCCCCGCGGCGGCCCCTCCCAGCGGGCGCGCGCTGGCCGGCCCGCTCGCACGCCCATCGAGCCCCGGCGCCTCCGGACGCTCGACTGGTGGGCCTGTTGTCAACCACCACCACCAAAAGTTGGAGGGGGAGAGTGTCCTCCTTCTCCTCCTCCTCCTCCTCCTCCTCCTCCTCCTCCTCCTCCTCCTCCTCCTCCTCCGCCTCCCCTCCTCCTCCGTCTCCTCCTCCTCCTCCTCCTCCTCCTCCCTCCTCCCTCCTCCTTCTCGTCCGCCACGAAGGGTCCTTCCCCTCCTCCTCCTCCTCTCTCCTTCTCGTAGAGATCCCCCTCCTCCCTCCTCCCCCTCCTCCTCCTTCCCTCCTCCCCCTCCCCTCCTCCTCCTCCCCCTCCTCCTCCTCCTCCTCCTTCTCCTCCTCCTCCTCCGTCTCGTCCGCCACGAAGGATCTTTCCCCCCTCCAACTGGAGACCCGGGCTGCGACCCTCTGGAGGCACGGTCTCCGAGGTCGGCGGTTTCCCTTCCTGGGACGGGTTCCCCATCGGTCACTCCTGGTCACTCCTTCATCGTCCTCCTCCTCCTCCTCCTCCTCGTCCTCCTCCTCCTCGTCCTCCTTCCCCTCCTCCTCCTCCTCGTCCTCCTCCTCGTCCTCCTCCTCGTCCGCCACCTCCTTCCCCCCTCCAACTGATGGTGGTGGTGGTGGTGGTGGTGGTGGAAAGCAGGCCCATGCCCGACGGGGCCTGGCGCCTCCTCGAGATGCCCTCCGAGGCTCGGGGCCTCTCGCTCGAGCCTCGGTCTCTCCTGGAGGCTCTCGAGAGCCTCGCGCTGCTCGAGGGAGCCTCTCGCGATGCTCCTCGGGCCTCGCTCGTTGGTGCTGCTCGACGCTCGCGTGATCGCGCTCTCTCTCTCTCTCTGTCTCTCTCTGTCTCTCTCCCTCTCTCGGGTCCCCCGCGGCCAGAGGCCCCCGTGGGGCCCGCTGTGCGCCGTGTGTTTGTGCGCGGCCCCCCGAGTGCTCCACCAATATGCCCATCGAGGATCACGGAGCCCCTAACCCCAATGACGCGATGAAGACGCAGCCTCGCAGAGGTCCCCCCAACCCACCCCAAGGGGGAGGGCCCCCGCTGCCGACGGGGGCGCGGTCCCCGAACCCCCCCCCCGCCGCCCTCTGCCTTCTACGGCCAGTCCCCGGCTCTGTTTTTATCCCGCCGATACAGGCGGCAGTTGTCCACTTTGGGTTCCCGTCTTTGCATTGTAGTTATAATATATATATATATATATATGTGTGTGGGCGGCTTGGTTCGACACGCCTGCAGAGCAGACCTCCTATCCCTGATGATTCTGGCCCTCCTGACTTAGGTCTTCTCCCAGACGGTTAGGGATCCTCTACTTCCTAATCACAAACCCCTGGCGGCGAAATCCGAGCCCTACCCCCCTCGCCGATCAGTGGTTCTGACAAGTAAGCGGGCGGCAGGGGAAGGTGCGGAATTCGTGGAGCACGTGGCGAGATCCGATCCCTACCCCCGCCTCCCATCGATTCAGGAGGATCCATGGTGGGTGGGGGTCGGATCCGGACGTCGCCACGTATTCCGCGGGACCGCCGTGTTCATCCTGACTCGTCGCTGACAGCCCCGATGCCCTGCAAGGGCTCCCAGAGACTGAACACTGGCATGGTCCGCAACCGCCAGGCAAGCCATCCGCCTCGCAGCGACGGTGGAGTACACGCGCCCCGCCCCAGCATATAGAGATCGCTGGTCACCTCTGCAAGCAGGCTGTGGAGCAGGCTGTGCTACAAGGGTACCGCCAGAAACTCGAGCAATTGAAACAACACGCGGATGTACCGCTCCTCTGCACGAGTGGAGGCCTGGAGTGAGGAGCCGACCTTCCACCACGGCTACCAGAGGTAGGAGGAGAAGGAGGAGGAGGAGGAGGAGCAGGAGGATGATGATGATGATGAGGAGGAGGAGGAGGAGAAAAAGGCAGAGGAGGAGGAGGAGGAGGAGGAGGAAGAGGAGGACCTCCCCATCCTCCATCTTCCCCCGTCCCACCTATATGGAGCAGCGGCGGTGGAACGTCGGACCCTACCATGGAGGGGGGCAGCGCGAAAGAGTGTGGCGTGGCCCTTCCCATGGCGGCGGCCTGCCGGGGGGCGGCTCGCCCAGAGGGCCTGGCCTCCACGAGCTCTTCGCCACAGGGGCGGGCCCGGAGGTCGCGCTGCGGTCGCCGATATTAGGGGGCCCTCGCAGGGCCGCCCTGCGCGGACGTCCCAGGCAGGGCTCGTTTCGATTTTCCTCCGGCTCGATCCAAGTCGATCTCGACGTCTTCTCGGCTCGATTCGATTTGGGCTTCCGATTGCGGCTCCGATTTCTCAAGCGGTGACGAAGCGTCCTGGCGTGCCTCTAGGCCTACCACGAAATGCTCTTCGAGCCTAGGAATGCTCTAAGAACAAAGCAATGTGTTTAGAACATGAGCCCGATGTGTTGAAACAGAACAACATCGGCCAGAAATTATCATTTCTGGCCGATGTTGTTTTGTTTCAACACTTTGGGCTTATGTTCTAAACACATTGTTTTCGTTCTTAGAACATTTCTAGGCTCTGAGAGCATCTCGTGGTAGGCCTATAGGAATGCCGGGACGGCTGGTCCCTGCTGAATTAATGGAGGCGTATTCTCCTGCCGATTTTCGCCGATTCGACTTTTCCCGGCTCGGCGTCCGACTTCCGCCGACCCGATTCCTTTCGATAGCTGATCCGACTCATCCATCGATTCGATCCTGGGCCCTCCTGGGGGCCTCTCGCAGGGCCGCCCTGCGCGGACGCCCCAGCCACAGGGGCGACGCGAAGGGGGGGAGGAAGAGGCTCCCGCGGGGAGGGGGGGGGCTATAGGGGGCCACGTGCGAACCCTACCCCTACGAACGATTTCTGAGGGGGAGGGGGTGGTTCACTCCGCTCGGGAGCTCCCGAACGAAGTGAACCCCACCCTCCCCCTCAGAAATCGTGGGGGGCAGGGGTCGGGTTCGCATGTGGCCCCCTATACTTATAAGGGGGGGCGAAGCTCCGAGGCTCGAGGGCTTCCCGGCGGTCCCGCCGCTGCTCGGCGCCGCTCCGGCCCCATAGGGGAGCCTCTCCGGCGGCTGCGCGCCTCGCCGAGGGGGCGCTCCGGAGATGCCCGCGGGCCGCCCCGAAGGGCCGCCGGAGAGAGCCGACTCTTGTGGCTCGGAAAGGTGCTCGCGGGGCAGAGACAGAGGGGACAGAGGGGGAGGAGGAGGAGGAGGAGGAGGAGGAGGAGGAGGAGGAGGAGGAGGAGGAGGAGGAGGAGGAGGAGGAGGAGGAGGAGGAGGAGGAGGAGAAGGAGGAGGGGGATTGGCTCAGGGGGCCATGCATCAACCCCCGGCCGGAAGAAAGGCCATGAGAGAATAGCTCTGTGGTGCTCCGCCCCGAATTCTTGGATCCGCGCTGGGCCCCCCCCGGCGGCGCCGAGGGGCGCCCCACGCGCCAGAGGAGGGGTGTCCAGCGCAGATCCAAGAAGTGCGCGCGGAGCGCCAAAAAGTTTACGTTTATGGTGCTTCGTCCGTAGACGCGCTAACGGCGATGTAGGTAACGGCGATGTGTGTTGTGGCATTATGGGAGCGCGTGGCTCGTGCCTATCTGCAGGTCGCTGCGTCGGTCTCGTGCGATACATGCGCACACGGGAGATGTGGGACAGTGTGGCTCGTGATCTCCGACAGTTCGGTTCCCGACACCACCGTGAAGCAACCTCGCCGTTCGCGTGGCCTAGGTGCTTCTTTTTCTGTCGTCGCCGATAAGCCGTCTGACCCCGCCCAGGAACAGGCAGATTTGCCGTCGGGGGCCCAGCGCCGATCTGTCGGGGCGATGCGTCGCCGATGCCAGGTCGATGTTCCCCTCCTTCTTGAGCCAGCGCCCCCCTGCCGCTGCCCCGCGCGGGCGCGCACGCGCCGTGCACAAGTCCTGACGTCCGGCAGCAACTCGTGGGAGACGCGCGTGTCCTCTTGATTCGGGCTTCGGCGTGCACTGGCGTGCGCCAGCGCCTGGCACTCGACGAGGCAGCTCCAGGCTAGCGTCGATAGCTGGCGTCGAGGAAGGATCGACTCGCGGCGATCGGCGTCCGTCCGCGTCGACGACCCAGAGCCCAAGATGCCAGGGAAGGGCCCCCACGAGTTGCCACAGAAGACCTGCCGCCGTGCAGAAGTCATCACAAGGAAGGTCTTGGGGGCCGCTTTCGGCCTCGCGGGGGGGCCCCGCTGGGTTCCCGGGGATTATCAATCAACAAACGACTCGGGAAGAAAGACCCGCCCTGGAGGCAGGGACCATTTTTCGCCATACCTTGGCGACAAGGGTGATCGGCATGTTTTCCACCACCACCACCATTAAGTTGGAGGGGGAGGGGGTGCCTCCTTCTCCTCCTCCTCCTCCTCCTCCTCCTTCTCCTTCTCATCCTCCACCTCCTTTCCCCCCTCCAACTTCTGGTGGTGGTGGTGGAAAACAGGCCCATCAAAGGGGCGGGACCCCAGGGGGGGGAAGGCAAGGCGGCGAGGGAGCCGGTCACGCCACGACTCGCCGTGTGGGGACGCCTGCGAGTGGCGCCGGCGCGAATCGTCAGGTGACTTTCGGGGCGCCCAGATCCCAGGCTACTCCAGATTTCGTAATAAAGGGAGGGGGGTCTCATTTCGGGGGGGGTCTGGAGGGCCTAGGGGGGTCTGGGGACGATATTTTGGAGGGTTCTCCCACGGGGGAGGTCTGAAATGGCTTGTCTTAGAGGGTCCAGACCCCCTCCCTTTTATTCCAAAATCTGGAGTACCTTGACCGCGTTCCTACTGCAAGAGTCGAGGGGTCTTCCCTCTTCCCTCCTCTTCCCGGGGCGGGCGGAGGCACAAGCTACCTCCAACGCCTTCCTGCTGCATGGTTCTGCCCACTTCTTGCGGCCGACGGGCAGGGGGAGGGGAACGGGACGGGGCCAGTCCTGGGCATCATCGCGCTCCCAGGACCCCCAAATGGAACAACTCAGGACATCGCACGTCTGGACCCGGTGCGCTGTGTGATCCCCCTCCGGCCAGCCTAGTTACTCCAGGCCAGGCCTCGGCGTCACCTCAACACACGCATACTGTGTGTGCGTCGCCCCCCCCCCCAGGGGCGGCGCGCACATCGAGAATCCCTACGTAAAGTATGATCTCCGTGTCGGGCGCTTCGTGGCCATATATTGTTCGGGCAACGATCTATACTACAAGATGGTGGTGCTACATGTTCGGGTCGGACGTGCGCCTCCACTGTGGGAGCCTCCACGAGTATGTCCTTGTGCGTCCCACTGTCCTCCCTGGGGGGGACTTCCACACCGTCCCCCTCCGGAGCCTGGCGCTGCGGCGGGCAACAGACGGGCTCCGCGGGCGCGCCGTCGAGCCGCGCCCCCAGAGAGCTGCGCAGGGGGGGCGCATAGCCCTGGCCAGAGGCTCTCTTCTCTCGTCGTCGGAGCAACGGTGCCAGGGGCATCGTCCCACCTTCAATTCACGTCTGCGCTTCGCGAACCCACCATCCCGCTCCGTTCCATTCCGTTCCATTCCCTCTCAGCGCCGAGGCTGGGGCCTGACGGGCACCCCGCCCATCGACAACATCGCAGGCCGGCGGCGGCGAGAGGATGGTCGGGGCAGGGCCAGGAGCTTCGGGGGGGCGGCGGCCGGCCCCGCGAACGGGGAGGGGCCGGGAGAGGCCCGGGGCGGCCGGAGGGCCAGGGGCGGCCCGAGCAGGCGGGGGCGTGACGGGGGAAGAGGCGCGGGCAGAGGATCAGGAGGGCGTGGAAGAGGAGAGGGGGGGGGAGGGGGGGGGAGGGGGAGGAGGGGGAAGGGGAGGGGGCGGAGGAGGAGGAGGAGGAGGCGGAGGCGGAGGAGGAGGATGAGGGGGAGGAGGAGGGAATGAGGGATGACGCTGGTGATGATGCTGATGCTGATGAGGATGGTGATGATGATGATGCGGATGATGCTGATGATGATGATGATGATGATGATGATGATGCTGATGATGATGATGATGATGATGATGATGATGATGATGATGATGCGGATGATGATGATGATGATGATGATGTTTTCTGGTGATGATGAGGATGATGCTGATTATTGTTTTGATGATGGTGATGATGATGATGATGATGATGATGATGATGATGATGATGATGATGATGATGATGATGATGCTGATAGTGATGATGATGAGGAGGAGGATGAGGAGGAGGATACTGCTTCTGCTGCTGATGATGCTGGCGACGAGGATGATGATGCTGATGCGGTGACGGTGGTGATGATGATGCTGATGATGTTGACGATGATGATGATCAAGATGATGGGAATGCTGATGAGGAGGATGCTTATGAAGATGATTCGGAGGATGCTGCTGAGGATGATGATGATGCTGTTGTTGATGATGATGATGATGTCGAATATGAGTACATGATGTTGATGGTGAGAACTATTATTTCTATTGTAATTATTATGGTGATGGTGGTGTTGGTGGTGATGATGATGATGATGATGATGATCTTGCCCGTCGCAGCCGCTGGAGGCTGGAGGGAGGGGTTTAACGGTTCGACGTGATATCGAGGCCATCCAGATGGCGTTTGAGCGGATCGGCTCGGAAGATCGCGCCGCATCGCCGATGCATTTGCGATCCGGCTTGGTGATGTAGAGTCCGATTCTCCCCACGCCGACGGCGCCGATGCATCGCCGACGATGCCGATGTGCAATCCTTCGGCCCCATCTCCTCGGACCCCATCTAGAATCTAGGAAGCCTCGAATGTGGCAGCAGACACACCCGCGCACGCCGTCGTGGTTGGGGTACCCGCCGTGCCTCAGCAGGGGCGTGATCGATTCCTGGAGCGGCGCCAGGAGGTGGGCGCCCCTCCTCGCCCGCCGCAGCAGCTGGGGTCGTTGAGGAGGGAAGGGTGGGAGGCGGCCGCGGCGGCGGAGACTATATATATATATATATATATATATATATAGGTAGATAGATCGACATATAGAGGTTCCTGTACACATGCATACATATGTCAACATATATAAATATGTGTAGAGAGAAAGAGAGAGAGAGAGAGAGAGAGAGAGAGAGCGCCATCCTGCGTCATATATATGACAGATGTTCATAGAGAGAGAGAGAGAGAGGAGTTGTGGAACTATGGTCGCGCGCCGCAGCAGCGCCGTCCGAAGCCCACCCAGGACGCCGGAGCCCAGATGGCCGGCGCGAGGTGGGAAGGGGAACGGGGCGAGCTGCCCAGGGCGGAGCACCCGGCGCAGGAGGGGCCACGGCCGGGAGCCGTGGCTGGGCGCGTCGCGCCGCTGGCTTGGCACCCACCGCGCGCCGCCGCGACGCGCCGTCCGCCTCCCCGTCCTGCAGGGTGACGGCCCCGAGCGCTCCCCCGGCCTCCTCCGCGGAGCGGAGCGGCACGCGGGCCTCGATCGTCGGAAGCTGGGCGAGGGCTGCTCAAACCGTGGCTGCTAAAACGGCCCTCCCGGAAGGCAAAAACAGCTTCCCGGAATGAGGCGCGGCACGCGAAACAGTTAACGGGCTTCTTCCCGGAAGGACGAAGACGACTTCCCCGAGGTCGAGTTTAGCAGCCACGGATTTAGCAGCCCCTGCCCGGCTTCCCAGATAGGTCACGGGACCCCCCCAAATAGTTGGACCAGCTGCTCTCTTCGGCGCGACCGTGTTGGCGCACCGGGGCGCCGTGGAGACTGGAAAAGAATGACGTCTCCGCGGCACCCGCCGTGCAGCAACGACGATTACGAGTGCCGCTACGGCTACGGATGCGACCGCGACTACGGGTAGCAGGTTATGAGCAAGGCCTTCGACAAATAACTTGTCTCTATGTTACAAACATCTTAACATCGCGCTCACAAATTCTCTGTCGTGAATGCCCAAAACTCATGATTCGCCGTGAGAAAGGACCCCCCAACAATATCCATCGCGGCGACAATTAGTGGGAAAGTGATCTCCGCTGCCACCGCGACGACGACGACGACGACAACGACGATAGGGGCGAGCTTGTTCCCCGCCAAGAGGAACAGGCGGGTGGGGGGGCTTTCAAACGAGAGACCTCCTGAGGTTGTCCGCTCACAAGGCATAGCGCGTCACCAGGGCGGCCGCCGCGACACGCTAAGCGACAGTTCCCGACCCGAAGCCCGGAGCGGGGTACCCAGATTGGTGGAGGCCATTCAGCCCACGAGCCCCTGCGCAAACAAGAGCCCATTGACGCGTGCACTCCCGTGCTAGGCAAACACGTGTCGGTGCAAGAGGTCCTCATGGTTGCGGTTGCCGCTGCTACAAGGAGGAAAATGGGATGAGAGGCGTACGTCTGGAGTCTGGGCGCGCCTTCAGCGGAAGGATGCCGATGGATCCCGCAGGCAAAGGTCGTTTCAACATACGCCTCTCCCTCGTCGCGAGGACTGCGAGCACTTCACTCGACATCTGTTCGCCGCGAACGCCCCATTTTCTATGAACCCATGTCTTCCTGTAAGGTTGACCTCTGCCGTCTCTCGAAGCTTGCCCCACCCCTCTCTCTTCTTCCCCCCCTGTTGGACGAGATCCTCAGCCCGAGCGCAGTCCAAGTAGCGACGACGCCTCCTCTGCCCTCTCCTCTCCCCCCCCTCTGCTTCTCTCGCACTTCCCCTCCTCCCCCCCTCCGCCGCGCCCCTGCCCTCCCTCTCTGTCCCCCCCCCCTGTCGTCTCTGTCTCCCTCTCTCTCTCCATGCTCTTCCCGGGCGCTCCCGCGCTCAGCTCCTCGCGCCCGCGTGGGTCCCTCCCCCCCCCCCTTCCGCCGCGCCGCCTGCCACCGGAGGCGTGATCTTCCTCTCCTCCCTCTTCCGCTGCGACCTGCCCGGCCACCTGCCGATCGAGAAGGTCGAGGTGAAGGGCTCCCGCCAGAAGCAGGAGGCGCCGCGCCGCCACCGCCCGCCCAGTATGGTCGGACGGCCCCAAAGCGAGCCTGTCTGGAGCTCTGCGGGGGACCACACGTCGCATCACTCCAGCGATCGGTGAGCTAGACTTGCACTCGAGCGCAGCAGTTCTCACCTGTTTGATGGAATCATGCTTCCTTTTATCTGTTTGGCGGATTCTGTGGATTCCCAGATCCGGGAGCTGTCCATCGGTATAGGAACATTACAGGGCTAGGGACATCTCCTCCTCGGCAAGATCCCGAGCCCCGTTGAGGCTCACGAGCCCGTCCCGTCTTCGTGCGAGAAGCCGGAGACGTCCCGCGGCCCGTTTCTTCTCCGGTCCGGTGCGTCCTGGCTCGTTTTGGCTCCGGCCCGGCTCGTTTTGGCTCGAGGAGGAGGAGGAGGAGGAGGAGGAGGAGGAGGAGGAGGAGGAGGAGGAGGAGGAGGAGGAGGGGGAGGGGAGGGGAGGAGGAGGAGGAGGAGGAGGAGGAGGGGAGGAGGAGGAGGAGGAGGAGGAAGGAGGCGATGAGGAGCAGGAGGAGGCGGAGGAGGGAGGCGGAGGAAGAGGAGGAGGAGGAGGAATAGGAGGAGGCGGAGGAGGAGGAGGCGGAGGAGGAGGCGGAGGAGGAGGAGGCGCCCTCTGAGGGATCCCTTCCATCCCCTCCTCGCGCCCTTCGTGAGCCACGCAGGTGCCGCACATGCAGTTCTACGAGGAGGACGGCGCTGCCCCAGGGCACACCCGCGCCTGATCAGCGGCCGCTCCAGCCCTTCTTCGCTCAGCCCCCTCTGCGAGAGAGCGCGGAGTCGGCTCGGGGGGCCTGGGGGTGGCCCATCACCGGTTGTGGCCAGCAGGGAGCCCAGACCCCCTCAAGTCACGAAATATTCACGAAGCTTTTTGTTACTTTTGGCCTCTGGGGGGCCCTTACCGGTCCTCGGGACCGTGAAAAAACGACTCAGGATGAAAAGCGGCTCATGGGGAATGGGTTGAGACCTCTGGGGGTCGACGACGTGAAAAAACCATGACGTCGGGGGTTTGGGGAGGGAGGAGAGGGAAACGGCGCCCGAGGTCTTTCTCCGTTTTGCGGGCTCCCGGGGCCCTCCACGTGCCCCGGGAGGCCGTCAGAGAGCGACTCGGGAGGGCAAGCTCGCCCTGGCAGAGGGCCCCCCAGGTCCTGCACTGGTGTCCCTCACGACCAGCTCCCCCTCATGCTCATCCCCTCGGCCTGCACCTTCCGCACCCCTTCACCTTCCGCGCGGCAGATGCCGCGCCGCCGTCGAGGCCGCAGCGGCGGCCGCCGCGGCCGCATCGCGGCGGCATCTGCTGCGCGGAAGGTGCGGAAGGTGCAGGTCGAGTGTTCGAGCTTCGAGGTTGGGGAAGGTGTTGCTGCCACTTTCTGTTTCGTCTTGCGGGCACGGCTTTCAGACCCGGGGCCGTCAAAAGCGGAACCGCGCTGCCGTCGGGAGACTTGGATACAGACAAATGCGGGCTTTGGGGGGGGGAACGGGGCATGACGTGGTCAGATCCATCGCCCGCCGAGGCTCCCGGAAGATCGAGCCTCCGGCGGCTGTTACGAGTAGATCCTCACCTCGCATCTCCACTAGACTGCAGCTCACCGGGGGGGCCGAGCTCGGCAAGGTAGCACTGGGCGCAGTCCGTCTAATGTTGGGGCGACATCTGAGTATGTGAGGCTTTCTTGGTCACACCCTTTTCCCTCCTCCCTCCTCCTCCCCGTCCTCCTCCTCCTCCTCCTCCTCCTAGCCGCTTCGGGCTCGCGAGGTTTCTCGCGCGCCTTGCAGGTGCCATTCTTCGGAGCGGCAGCGCGCCTGCGAGCCTTTTCTTTCGCTCCCATCCACCCCCGCACAGGTGGATGGCCAGTCCCGCTCATGATGTGCTGCCAGGACCGACCCGCCCCTTCTGGGGCTGCCCGTCCTGCGGCGCGTCCGCCAACTATGCATCGCGCATTCGGTGCCGATGCGGCCGCCCTGCCCCGCAGTCTGTCGCAGACAAGGCGCGCAAGGCGGCCAAGCAGATGGAAGCCGGTGGGCCGTCTCATGCTCCTGGGGCTGCAGGTGGTCGCCGCCGTGCTGGGAGTGCGTGGGCGGCAGGACCGCCAGGCAGTGTGGATGGTGGCATCGCCCGTGAGCTCGCCGAGCTCAAGCGCAAGTACGCCGCCCTCCAGAAGTCCCAGGCCGTGCCCACTCCCGTGCCTGCGCCTCCGCCCGATCCGCTCGATCTTGAGGTACAGCGCTGGGAAGGTATCGTTGCCCAGTTCGCCAAGTCTGGCTTGGGCGCTGACGTCCCCAGCCGTGTCAGTGCCGAGCAGTCTCTGGCCGCGGCGCGCAAGGCTCGGAATGATGCCAAGCCACAACTTGCACGCCACACCACCCTCGGGCACAAGCTGCAGGATGCGATCAAGCGCCATCAGAAGCTCGAGTCCGACGTCAGTGCGCAGGTCAAGGTCGTCGAGGCCGCCGAGGAGCACCTCCGTGAGCTCAGGGCCAAGGTGCTGGCCGCCAAGGACCTGGTGGCTACCCTCCAGGAGGAGCTGCGCGAGTCTTGCCCTAAGGACCTGCGCCCTGAAGGGAGTGATGCTACCTCCTTCGTGCTGCCCGACCTCCCGACCACCGTGCTGGAGGCCGACGCCGACCTCAAGGCCATGGTGGAGTCGCCTGTCTTTGACAAGTTCAAGGAGGCTGTGCGTGCGGCTGCTGCCGCCCAGGCAGCCGCCGCTGGCCCAA
This sequence comes from Prorocentrum cordatum, assembly GCA_963575745.1. Classification (NCBI taxonomy): domain Eukaryota; class Dinophyceae; order Prorocentrales; family Prorocentraceae; genus Prorocentrum; species Prorocentrum cordatum. Next base: position 240,796 of record CAUYUJ010015981.1, read on the forward strand.
CCGTCGGGGATGAGGGCACCGACTGTGGTGAATCGGTTCCCGTCCCTGAGGATGATGATGTGTACCTTGACGTCGACGAGGAAGGCATCTCCCAGGTCATCTCCACTACCAAGTTTGCTGGTGACAAACGGGAGCTCCAGGAGTTGTTCAAGTCCCTCGGCCTCGTCACCAAGAAGCAGCGGCGGGGGTGATCCTCACCATGGTGCAGTACACCCGCGGGTCTGTGGCCTGCCGTTGTCGTGTATGAGGCTACCAATACCCCCGATTTGCAGGAAGAAGTTGCCGCCGACATCGACGGCGACACAGTTCATCGAGACTTTCAATGGCTCTGGGTGGTCCACGCTACGTGAGCGGCTCACCACGACTACCAGTGTCATCGTGTGCGCCCAGGAGCTTGGCTTGTCCGAGCTCACAGCGCCCCAGTCCCTGGCCGCGGTGCGCGCCCTGGGCTGGCGATTCCTCATCAGTGAGTCGTCCTTCAACCCCGCGACGCAGAGGTGCTCGGCTGGGGTTGGAGTTTTTGTTCGTGATGGGTTTGGCTTGCGATGGACTGACCCAGCGTGCAAGGCTATTGTGCCACATCGTGCCATACAGGTTACCATTGACCTCCCTGGTTTCTCGTTCAACATCGTGTGTGCCTATTTCCACGTCAATGACGGCATGCGTGAGAAGAATCTGTCCATGCTCAGCGCGATCGGCGCCAAGATCATCCAGCCTCCGCTCACGGTCATTGCGGCAGATTGGAACAACTCACCTGCCGCCGTCGAGGCCACGGGCTTTGTGCAGAAGGTCAAGGCCGTCATCATGGCGCCTGCTGCAATCACCTGCCGTACCAGTTCGTCTACGTCCACGATTGATTTCTTCGTTGTAGGGCATGCTCTGTCTACGCTGGCTGCCAGCATCTTTGTGGACAGCACGTGGCATGTTAGACCGCACCGTCCTGTTTTGCTTGAGCTGCGCGCTAATGCACTTCAGGTCCGTCAGTTGGTCTTTCGGCGTCACAGTCGAATCCCCACCCACCTCCCGATCGGCTGTCCTCGTCCCCCTCCCCCGTGGGCGTTGTCAGAGCGCCTCCTGCCCAAGCTGCAGTTTTTGTCTGAGCATGGCTCCTCTCAGGAGGCCTGGGCTCTCATGAATGAAGTGTGGTCTCTCTTTGCCAATGCTGCCGAGCAGGAGCTACTTGACGTTTGCGATCTCCCCACCACCCGTGCGGGGTGGCGAGGAGCTCGCGTGCAGTCAGTCTGGGAGCCTATCGTCCATCGCCGACAGGAGCCCGATGATGGCACGCTGGTGGCTAACTGTTGGCAATGGATGTGCGGTATGCTCAGTGAGTTTTTGTCTCTCACGCGTCGTGATGATGTTGATTGGGTCTCGGGTGAAGGCGCTCACCATCTCCTGGCGGTGCGAGTTTCGCACGCGGGGGAGGGCTTGTGCGCCCGCCTGGACCGCTCGCTGGCGTCAGTACGCCTCCTGCTCACTCAATGGTCTCCGCATTTGCCTGGGGACAGCGAGTGGTGGGATACTGCTGATGCGCTCGCGGAGGAGCTCGCCACGGAATGTGATGAAGTCCAGGCGGAGCACTCCAAAGCCAGAGACCGCTCCTGGAAGGAGTGGCACATCTTGGCGCTCAGCGGCTCGGCCAGGCGCATGCATCGCCTGACCCGCATCAAGAAGCTGTGGGAGCCCACGGTCTCCTCCTCGGTCCCTGGGTCGTTTACGTCTGAGCCGTGTCAGTTAGTACAGGAGGAGACCGTGAAGCTCGGAGGTTTTTGGCATGCGGAGGTGGAGCCTCCTGAGGCGTGGATTCCCGATCGCGAGGCTCTGGACGCTCTCACGTGTGTGCAGTTGCGTGCGGCGGCTCGGACTTTCTCGGAATCCACGGCCCAAAGCCTAGACGGTTTTCACCCACGGCATGTCGAGATGCTCAGCGACACAGCGCTCGTGCAGCTCAGTATTATTTTCACGTGCTCGGAGCGCCTCGGCTTGTTTCCTGCCCAGCTCCTCTGGCTCCTCTTTCCACTGCTTGAGAAGCCGCAAGGCGGCTACCGCCCAATTTTGCTCGTCGCGTCCTTTGTGCGAGTGTGGGAAAAGGCACGCCGCCCTCTTGTGGAGCCCTTCCTGGAAGCGTCCTCCCGCAAGTACTGGTCCTTTGGAAAAGGCAGGGGAGCTGAGGAGGCAGTGTGGCTTGCGGCGGTCCGCGCTGAACGTGGCCAGGCTATCGACCAAGAGACGGCGGGGTTTCTGTGGGATGGCCTCAAGTTCTATGAGTCGTTTAACTTGGAGCTCCTGCGTGATCGTGCGCTGGCGTGCGGGCTCCCGCGGCCCCTAGTCAAGGTCCTGTTCAACTTCTGGAGGGGGCCCCGCCTGGTTCGACTGGGAGCCCATCACTGTCCTCTTGTGCAGTTTGCCCGCTCTGGGTTGCCAGCTGGCGACGTGTTCAATGACGCCTTCGTGCAGATCTACCTCCTCGGGGCCCTAGATGGTTTCGTGGCGCGGCACCCCCGCTTGGACCTCGGCGTGTACGTTGATGACGACTGCGTTTCCATGACGGGCCCCCGACAAGACCTCGTACCAGCCCTCGTGGAGGCCGCCCAGGACCTCGTCACCGTTTATAGGGAGGAGCTCCAGGTTGGCCTCGCCCACGACAAGGCGGTGGTCTTTGGGTCTTCCCATGATGTCGTTCGTGACCTCGATCGACGGCTTGCTCGTATCGGTGCTCGCTCAGCGGCTGCTACGACCTCTGCCACTGCGCTCGGTGCTGACTTTGCTCCTGCTCGTCCTCGTGCTGCGCCTGGCGCTACGTGTCGGATGAAGAAACGGTTTCGAGCTATGAAGAGACGTGTTGGCTTCCTGCGTTCGCTACGACGACGGCTCTCTGTTGGCAAGGCCAGACTTCACAAGATATATATATCTGGAGTGCGCCCTGCGACTACGTACGGCTCCCTCGTCACTGGCATGACGGAGAGAGAGTTGTTGGTTTTACGACGTGCCCTCGTCCCGTTCCGAGGAGGCTCGCTACCCGCTCGTATGCTCCTGTATGATGACCCAGCGTGGAAGGTAGCAGTGGCGCCCGTCATTCAATATTCCAAGGCAGTATGGAACTCAATTGTGCATCCTGATCGTGCTGTGCTCTCGTGGAGGTTCTTGCAGAAGACGTGGGATGCTGTAGCCGCGAAGTCTCCAGTCTTGCAGCAGTCGCAGTGGAATAAGAGTGCAGGCCCCATTCACCGTGCCATGTTGTGTTTGCATCGCCTAGGATGGAAGTTCACCAACTTTAAGACCTTCTTCGATGACAACCAGATAGAGCATGATTTGTTTTTCACCTCTCCTGCCTTGCTTGCCAAGCAGTTGCATGCTAGTATTCTTCGCCATCATGGCCGTTGCTTTGCTGCCACTCTAACGCAGGGGCAGGGGCAGGAGGTTGCCGCAGATTTGATTGTCCAAGCTGTCCGTTCTAAGAAATTCTCGGCGCTGCAAAAGCATGTTGTAGCCTCCGTCTTTGCTGGGGGCATGTGGACCGAGGACCGCCTTGTGCAGCATGGCTTTGAATCAACAGGTCTATGCCCCTTGTGCTCCCAGCCAGATTCAATTCATCATCGTCTCTGGTGCTGCCCTGCTGTGGCCGCCGCTAGGGATGAGGCGACGTCGGCAGAGATTGCAGCTGATGCGCGCGAGGAGCCCGGAGATCTCCTGTGGTCCAGGCTCCTGGTGTTCCAACCTCGCCCCGACGAGTTCCCTCCTCCCTCCTCTGAGTTGTTCCCTGTCTTCCAGGATGCCCAGGGCAACCCTGTGTCCCAGGAGACCTTCCAGGAGCTCAGCGCGGGATGTGATGTTTGTGTTGACGGCAGTGCAACTCGAACTGAATTCGCCCGTCTCAATCGAGCGGCTTATGCCGCGGTCTTTCTGGAGAATTCTGAGCAGTGCGAAGTCCGATGTAGGATGCAGGGTGTGGTGTGGGAGTCCTTACCCCAGACGGCGCCGTCCGCCGAACACCTTGCCCTAGCTATGCTTTCCATCTTCCAACGGGGCCCAGGGACCACGAGGCCGTTTTCCGATTGTTTGGGCGCTGTGCGCTTGACTCAAAAGCCTGCCCCCGCCCAGCTTAACGGTTCCCAAGTTTTTGCTGGTCTGCGCCGTGGTGCGCTCCAGCATCCAGGGCACGCACACATCGGGCACGTTAGTCATACCCGTGCCCATCGCTCTGAAGAAGTCATCTCCGCGCTCCCACCTGATGAGGAAAGGATCGCGCGTGGCAACCAGATGGCCGATTTGTTAGCCAAGGATGCCCTTTCCCTCCACCCCCGTGCCCCTCCCGCCACCTCGGAGTTGCATGGGCTTATGGTCAAACGCCTCCGCGCCGCCATTCGTGTGGCGGCGGCGGTCCTTCCCGCTTTCCCGCTCCCATCCTTTAAGAAGATCAAGGTGCCGAGCATAACGCGTGTTGTGTCGTGGCACGAGTGGTGTCGTGTGGGGAGTTGGAAGTTGCGTTGTGCTCGGTGCCTTGGGGCTTGCCCTGAGCAGGACGAGCGACCCCTCAATCAGTGCCCAGGCCCCCCTCCGCTCCTTGTAAAGTTGCGTGAGTGTGAAGGGGTGGGCGGCCACGTCCTGAGGGCGTGCTGGACGGCACGCGATCAGGTCCTAGTGTATTGCTGTAAATGCGGGGCCTATGCAGAGGAGAGGTCGAGTGGCGCCCTCTTCAAGACTTGTCGCCCTGCCTTGACGCCCCAGCGGGCGTATGATCGACGGCGCCTGGAGGCTGGGCTTCACCCGCACTCGCGTCGGCGTGAGGAGACCCTCCAGGCGCCGACCCCTCTCGAGTCCGACCTCATTCGGCGGTTGGTGGGTGGGACGGCTGGGTGGGCGGACGTCTCCTCCTCCTCCTCCGTCACTGCTGCCATCATTCGGAATCCTCGAATGGATGCGCTCGTGGCCCGTTTGCAGGCCAAGTTTTGGCAGTCGTCTTCGGGCTCGTAAGCCCTGCTCGGCGCGGGTCGGATTCGAGTTTTGCCGCCTTTTTGGCGTGTCGGATCCGTTCCTCCGTGTCGTGTAGGCCGCCCGTCGCCGTACCGTTGACGTTCCTTCTTGTTTGGGTCCTCCTCCTCCTCCTCCTCCTCCTCCTCCTCCTCCTCCTCCTCTTCGTTCTCCTCGTTCTCCTCCTCCTCCTCCTCCTCCTCCTCCTCCTCCTCCTCCCTCTCCTCTTCCTCCTCCTCCTCCCTGTCCTCTCCTGGGCGCGCCAGCCGCGGCCCAGGCAGCGTTGTGGCCGCGCTTTTTCTGCCCGCGCGCCCTGCAGGGATGCACGGCTTTCGTCCTAGCTTGCTCGCATCTCCTAGGGAGCCCACAGAGGACGCACGCGCCCGACCATGTACTTGAGCACGGCCCCTCCATCCGCGAGACCGGCCGCATGATGCGAAGAGTCGCGCAGTGCGTACGCTCGAA